>CM057233.1:41404562-42004562 GCA_029891385.1 Erythroxylum novogranatense | reverse complement strand
GATTTTACCGACATCGATAGATCGGGCTTCATAGCCATCATCTTGAACATCGACCGATACACGGGCTTTATAGCCATATCAATGATTCATCGATACACTTGGGCTTTATAGCCAAACACCGTATATTTCTTGCATCTTGCATCGCATGTATAATTGCATGATCGATAATGGACGTGCCCAAGTTGCTATTATTCTTGATAAGAGCTTGAGCTCTCATATCTTGATCGACCGCCTCGAGCCCGAGGGAGAAATCACGACGCGTCCCCACCGAACACCGATCGAGCACTTGGGCACAATATGAATAATCGAAAGAGTCACATATGCATTGCATTTGCACAAATGACCGCTTCGTGACATATACCGCTTTCATAATGGTATGAATTATCGTGAATGGTTTCATATTATGGACATTGTTATTAATCGCCATCGGTAATTGATTATTATCGATCGTCTTTACGCCATGGGCGTAATGCATGATTTGAGTGAACCATCGATGATGGTTTCTCACTGAGTTCGCAAAACTCACCCAAAATTTGCATCTATTTTTCAGGTCCTGAAGAATACCCCGGTTGACACGGGAGTATGTCTACCGTAGTCGAGTAAAGGTTAGAGATCGGGATCAGTTCGTGTCTGCATTAGTGTTTTAGTAAATTGTATTCCGCAATCACTGTATAACAAGGCATTGTATTTTTACTGAGCCATTGTGGTAGTAATATTTTACCGCATGGTGACCGATTGTAATTAATGAATGACCGTAATAATCAAACCGGTTTTATTAAACACGGATTTTATTTACTTACTGTGTTTGCCGTGTGAACGTGGAGTTAATGGCTGCAAAAAAAAAAGAAAAAAAAGTGTATACTGAATTTTAAATCGACTGATGTAGTACGCCACTCTCGTGGGACACAGACTCGGATATCACCAACGATATCGGGTTCGGGTCTTACGGGTGTGGGGTGTTACATGAGGAGTGAACTTCCTCTAAGATCTCTTTCTTTAAGTCTCCTACATCCGATACATATAATCGTTGCCTCCTTATCATTGTACTATCTTCCCTGATGGTAAGATCTAGTCTCTACCCAGTCTCAACTTCTGTCTTCAATTTCATCAACTGTAGATCTTTTTTTGTCCCTCTTTAGTCTGATCCACCAAGATGGAACAAACGTGAAAGGTAGTAATTAATGCCTCTGAGTTTTTCATATCCAGTCTCACTTCTAAAACTTCATTTCCACTAAAAGTGGAAGATATATCGTCTTGACTTGTGCTATCGAATTGGTAGGTCACCTACTTAAGACATCAGCCACTATATTGGCTTTTTAAGAATGGTACTCTATTGTACAATTATAATCTTTTATTAATTCCAACCACTGCCTCTTCCTTATGTTTATTTCCTTTCGAGTAAACGAATATTGTACACTTTTGTCATCTGTGAAAATCCTATAGGGAACACCATACAATTAATGCACCCATATTCTTAATGCAAAACCTACCGCTATTAATTCTAGATCATAGGTGGGGTAGTTCTATTCATGCTTCTTCAATTGCCTAGAAGCATAGGCTACAACATTATCATTTTGCGTAAGTACACACTGTAACCCATGTCAAGACATCATTATACACTATAAATCCATCAGTCCCTATTGGTAATGTGGGTATAGGAGTTGTTCTTAATCTTTACTTCAATTAATCAAAACTTCGTTAATAGGCATCTGACCACTTAAACTTCTCCTCTTTTCACGCTAACTTGGTCAGTGGGGTTGTTATCTTAGAAAATCCTTCAACAAATCTCTTATAATAGCCTGCCAATCCAAGGAAAATCCTAACTTCTGTCATAGTTATGGGAGGTCTTTAATTAATATCAACTTCAATCTTTTAGGGATATATACTAAGCCCCTCAGTTGAGATGACTTGACCCAAGAAAGTAACCTTGTTAAGCCAAAATTGGCACTTATTGAACTTAGCAAATGACTAGTGCTCTCGTAAGGTTTGTTATACAATCCAAAGGTGTTCTGCATGTTCCTCATGACTGCCTGAGTACAAAAATATGTTATCAATAAACACAATCACAAACTTATCTAATTACTCTCGAAACACTCTATCCATCAAATCTATAAAAGTAGCTAGAGCATTCGTTAATCCAAAGGGAATAACTAAGAATTCATAATGTCATACCTCTTCTTAAAGGTAGTTTTCAAAATGTCCTCGTTGTGGACTTTCAAATAATGATAACATGATCTTATATCAATCTTTGAATACACCTTAGATCCTTATAGCTGATCGAATAAGTCATCAATCCTTGGGAGCAGATATTGGTTACGAACTATCATTCTATTCAGTTGTCTATAGTCAATACACAATCTTAAACTCCCATCCTTCTTTTTCACAAATAGGACTGGAGCCCCACACAGAGAAGTGCTAGGTCTCACGAAACCTTTATCTAATAACTCCTCCATTTGCACTTTCAGTTCCTTTAACTCCTCTGAAGCCATTATGCACAGAGTAATTAAAATTGGTTGGGTTTATGGAGTTATATCTATCTTAAACTTTACTACACTGTCTGGAGGTAATCTTGGAAGAATCTCTGGAAACACGTCAGGGAACTCTCTAACCACCGGAATATCTCCTAGTTGAATCTCATCACTATTTTTCTCAATCATGTAAGCTAGATATCCCTAGCATCCTTTACAGAGCATTCCACTAACTACCATGGTAGTCACGATACTAATGGAAAGAACTTTCTGTATCCCACAAAAATCACCTTTGGTTTCCCTAATCGACCCTGCCTAACCTCCTTTTAAAGACAATTAACCAACGCTCAATATGTGGATAACTAATCCATTCCAAGAATAGCTTCGAAATCCCAGATTTTTAATATGATCAGGTTTGCCAAAAATTCCTTACCCTCAATTAGTATTCTACTATCTATGAACACTCTTTTAGCAAAGAGTAAGTTTCCATTTGGAAATGGAAACTACTACCCCAATGTGTAATAACTAAGGAACTTAAGTATGTTCATAAAACATAACATATAGTAAGCTCTAGTTTGTTGGTATAGGTACAAAAAGGAGATTATGAGTTATATTTGATTATACATATGTAACAATTAAGGAGAATTGTTAGGGAACATATAGTTTGGGCTCCTTTTGATTTTAAACAATATTTGTATATATTTTCTCTTTATTTGTGTCAAAGTAAGATAATTTGGGTTTCTCTTCACCAATTCCAAGGATGATATTATATATAAGATTTCTCTTACCTATTGAAACAAGAAGATAGTGAATTCTTAATGGAACTTAAGGAGTGGTCATAGGCTAATGACTGTTTGATGTAGTTATAATATAATTTTTTATTATAATTTTTATTGTTGCCTTATATGAATTTGTCTTATTTTGACATAAATAAAGAGAAAATCCTGCCCATCACTTGTATGAATTTGTATTACTTTGAAACAAATAAAGGAACTTCTTAAACTTCCTAGTGATGAAGATAATATCCTTCCCATCACTTAAGAAAGTCTCTTCTTCATCTATAAAGCTCATGCTTAAGGTTCTTTGATCATGCTTTATCTATATGAGTACAATTTAATATGTAAGCATGTAACTTGTCTCATCTTAACTTGCTTAGTTTCTTGTGAGAATGGAAAACATTTCACTTTCAACATCTTTAATTTGATAATGGTGAGAACGTATTTGCTGATGATAAGTTAAGGTTACCCCTAAACTAATTACATTTAATTTTTTTTATAAATACTCAAAAGCGCTGAAGGTAGAAATATTTGTGATGAAGTTTTCTAATTGTGAAAGCATATGGTGGGATTGATTGGTTTCAATTTAGAGGGGAAATGGTCAAAGACCTATAAAAACTTAGGAAAAATTAAGGATCTAATGATGAAAAGATTTATAACTAGCCATCACTCTAGGGACTCGATGAAGATTAAGCATCCCAAAGTATATGCTATAATACAATGCTTTCTCTTGTGATATTGTTAATGTGTAACTAAAGATTAAATGTTTTGTAAGATTAAATGGATACCACCATAACGATTATTATATCTAACTATGAAATCACTTTTTTAAATAACAGTTTTGTAAAAATGAGTAATATTGATAGATCTTAGATGTATAGATGATTAACACCTGATGGTTTCATTAATTCTGGGTTTGTTGAGGGAGTTCTTGTTTTTATTGACTATACATGTTCTCAACCTGCATATATGGATGATCTAAAGATCAGATGTCTATGTAAAAAATGTAAACATATTTGTTTTCTTCCTATTGATGAAGTGAATCTCCATTTATTAAGAAAACGGTTTGTTCGAAGTTATTTTGAGTGGATATGATTATTGCCTTCTGGTCATACAATGGTTGATAATTTTTACAATACGAAGAAACTTATTAAGGTTCTTGGTTTGCAAGTTGAAAATTTGATTTTTGTAATTTGGGATGTATGTTGTTTTGGGGAGATGATATGGAATTGCAAAAGTGCAAATTTTATGGTTAGTCTAGGTTCAAACCTAGAGAACTGACTATAAAACAAAAATTAATACCTTGGAAGCAGATGTATTATTTTCCACTAACTTTGAGACTTTAAAGACTATATGCCTATGATGATACTGCATCTCACATGAGATGATATAATGAACATTACCAAGAAGATGGAATAATGAGCCATCCATCGGATGCACCTGTATAAAAACATTTCAACAAAATCCATTCTGAGTTTGCATTCAAAAGTTAAAATGTTAGGTTTGGATTGTCGATAGGTAGATTCCAACCTTATGGTCAATTCGGCCAACAATATTCATCATGGATAATCATAATTACTCCTTATTTGCCTCCATAGATATGTATGCATGAGACATATATGTTCTTAATAGTGATTATGCCAGGTTTTACAAATCTAAAATATAAAATTGATGTATTCTTATAACCATTGGTATTTGAATTGCATCATCTTTGGGAATTTAGTGTGGAGACATATGGTGTGTCTCTTAAACAAATATTTTTGTTGAGAGCAACTTTGATGTATACTATTAATGATTTCCCTACATATGCTATGTTGTTTGGATGGAGCACAGTAGGGAAATTAACTTGCCATTATTGTGGAAATGATTTTGATGGATTTTATCTTCCTAACAGGGCCAAAACATCTTGGTTTGATAACCACATGAAATTTCTTCCCCCACATCATCTATTTAGATGCAATAAACAAAAATTCATTAATAATAGGATGGTACAAATACCTACTCCCCCTCTTAAAGCTAGAGAAGAGATATTGCAAGAGATTGATGAATTAAGGTTGTTGAAAGTTAAAAAACTTAAAGCTGAAGAAGTTAATAGAAGCATTAGTAAAATCTTTCGTTGGTGAAAATGAAGTAACTTTTGGAATTTTCCATATTGGAAAACTAATTTGATACGTTCTAATCTAGATATGATGCATATTGAAAAAATAGTTTTGACAATTTTTTCAACACTATAATGAATATTGACAGGAGGAAAAAAAGACAATGCAAAATCACGAGCTAACTTAAAACTTTTTTGTAGAAGGAATGATTTAGATTGCACGAGTAAATATCCAAAAGCATGTTACACTTTAGATAAAAAAAACAAAAGAAAATTTCTGTGAATGGTTGAAAAGTCTAAAAAAATTTTATCGTTATGTTCTGAACTTAACAAGGTGTGTGGACATGAGGAAGTACAAATTATTTGGGATGAAAAGCATGATTGTCATATGTTTATGCAAAGGCTAATTCTAATTGCATTTTGGGAGTTGCAACCAAATAAAGTTTGGGAAGTCATAATAGAATTAAGTTTGTTTTTCAAAAGCTTAACATTATCTAAAATAAGGTTGGCTGAAATGGAAAACCTAGAAAGGGAAATTCTAATCATCTTGTGCAAATTAGAAGAGATTTTTCCTCCAAGTTTTTTTTGACTGTATGGAGCATCTACTCGTACATTTAGAACATGCGGCTAAACTTACTGATCTAGTTTAATATCGATGGATGTATCCGTTTGAGAGGTAATTATAGTTAATATTTAAATAAAACTTATATAATATTTTAATAATAGAATTGTAATAACCATATTTTTAAAGTAGGTATTTGCATCATTTGAAGAAAAATATTTAAAATAAGGTTAGAATTGAAGGTTTGATATGTAATACTTATTTAGTGGAGGAACCAAATACATTTTGTTCACATTATTTTGAGTTGCATGTGCACATAAGAGAAAGAAAAGTTCCTCGTAATGACAATGGGAGAGAAATGGGTGATGTTGAAGGTAACTTATTCATTTTCACATATCCTGGATGAACATATGGACGCTCAACAAGAAGAATGGTAACAGAAGAAGAAATAGAGGCTGCCCATTGTTATAGTTTTATTGAATTCCCAAAAAGTTCAATCTTTCTTGCAGTAAGTTTAAGTTAATTTTGAAATTGATTATTTGGTTTTTTGAGGATAGTGGTGTTCATAACTAAAATATATAATAATAATGCTTTTCGATTGTATGAGGAATGGTTACACGAGCTAATGTCCAAAAAACATAGGATGATATCAATAAAAAAGTTAAAAGACACTTTTCTCGATAGATTAAGAAATATGTAAGTTTTCACTTGCAATAATTGAGATGGTTGAATTATCATACCAAAGTGTTTAAATGACATAATACTATTTAATATGATAAAAAATTTGGTGTAGGCCTTAAACAATCCAATAGAGAACAAGTTCACATGTGATCTTATGAAAGGACCTTTGTGAATTGATAAATCATATATGATGTATTCTGTCAATGGATACAAATTTCATAAAAAATATCATGATCATAGCATGGCAATAATAAATAATGGGGTTTGCATACAAGGAGAATTGATGGATTACAATGGTAAAATTATTGAGATACTTGAAATTGAGTACCCCACATTGCCAATAAAATGGAGTGTGATATTTAGTGAATGGTTTAATCCAACTCCAAATGTTGGAATAAAAATGCAAAGTCGACACAATCTAGTTGAAATCAACTAGCAAATAAAATTTAGACAATTTAAACTTTTCATGTTGGCAATGTAAGCGACCCAGGTGTATTATATCCCTTTTCCTAGCTTAAGACAAGATAAGTCAGATTGGTTGGCCTTTATAAAGTAAAACCTAGAGGTGTTTTTGAATTACATGAAAAAGGCAAAAAAAAAAGAGAAATGAAAGTGAAGCGTTTCAGGAAGATGTTCATGAAATAAATGCATGTGTAACATATGATGAGAATGAACCTTCAAATGATCTAAATAATGAATATGTTAAAATTTCATTTAGAGAGGATGAGGAATCTATAGAGGGCGAGAGATCTAAAAAGGAGCCTGACTTTGATTTTAATTCTTTATAAAAAGAAGATGATGATGATTTTGATTTACAATTAAGCGAAGATAGCAATTAACTTATGTAAGCAATGGAATATTATGTGAATAAATTTATTATGGCATCAACAATATATCGTTATATTTAATTTATATTGTTCTATTAGAGCAATAATCAATAAAATGTAAATTTTAGGTTGAAAATATGCTACAGAAGAGAAAACAGGAAAATGTTGTATCCAAAGGTCAAGTTACCACCATTAGAGGAGCTAGTGTATGTCCAAGTGAAGCATCACATTCTGTAGATGCTATAGAATTAGGTGTTGCACATCCAAATAAGGCATCATCTTCCCCACCTGCAGTCCCTGTACAGTTACATTGCCTAACTACTACCATACCATCCAGCAACCCTACTCATATACCAGCATTTGAATCTATACCAATAGAAATATTAGGGGTAAACATTACGAATGAAAGAGGTGACCTCCAGCCTGGACTAAGGGATTTGATAGAAGAATTTACATCACAATTTTCAACGACCTATAAGTGAAATTCTAAAAATTTTGTAATATATGATAATACCATAGGTCTATACTGAAGTTATAGGTTTTAATTTGAAAATGATCTAAATTAGCTTATATATTAGGTTGGTTCTGTCTAAAACATCCTCCAAAAATACCTCATCCAAGTTCAAAGAGAAGATAGAACTTGAGGGTTATATATGGAAGAATATCTCTAAGGGGACAAAGGATTTTTATTATCACGAGTTTCATGTACAAAAAAATAAATTCTTTAATCTTTTTTATTATCTAATTTTATACGTTATAAGTACTTATAGTATGTTTTTCTTTTTTTTATAAAGAATTTTTTAAGATTCAAAATTTGATGCTGTCATTTATAATGTATGAAAGAGGCGAGCCCCTTTATGTTACAGAGACTTTCTTGGTTCGATACGTAAGAATGATGTATGACCTCCTTATATATCTGAAGAAATATAGAGTCGTTGGCAATAATATTGGGTAACACTCGAGGCAATCTCCATTTTAGAGCGCAATTATGCAAACAGACGTAGAGGACCAGAAGGAGTGTTGGCCCCGAATTTTTGTTTTATTTAAGCATGTCTAAATTATTTTAAGGTATTATCTAGATTATTTGGAGGTGTTAGCTCTTAAGAAAATGGAAATTAAACGAGGGATTAAGTTTAAATTAGAGTGAAGTTATTAGACATTAAAAGGAATAAAATAGCTTGAGGGCAATTTGGGTAGTTCACTTATTTGTGCCAAGTTAAAGGTTAAGAGAGAGGGGCCTTGTAGTCTTTTTAATGCCATTAAATGAAGAAAGAAGGACTTGATTGTGTAGTAGCCGTATGGTGAAGGAGAGACATGAAGTTAATAAGGAAAAAAGAAGAGTGGAACAATTGCAAGTGTAAAGGAGAATGAAACTACGTCGTTTTAGGCTAATTTTTAAGTATAAAGAAAATGGGTTAAGTCATTTGGAAGCATGACTTACGAAAATTCTAGAAGGAGCAAAAGAGAGGGAGAGTTTCGTATAGAAGAAAAAGAAGAAGAGGAAGGAGAAGAAGAATAAGAAGAAGAAGAAGAAGAAGAAAGGTTAAGGCTTCTTTATGTCTTGCTTTAGAGAAGAGATGGAGAGTTCCTTGAGAAGGAAAAGGGAAGAGAAGGTTTAAACTTCCATCAAAAGCCAAGAGGAGAGAGAATTTCGTTGGTCTCTTTTCCAAGGTAAGAAATTGTGAATCCTTTTGGAATTATGGATAGGTTTTAGTGAAAATAGCTTAAGTTAGGTATGGGTAAAGTTAGATAGGCTTTTCTCCATACTTTCCTCCACTAGAAATGTTTAATTTAGGTTTATCATCATGTTAATTTGGGTTATTTTTGCTTAATGAAGGTGATAAGAGGTTATTAGAGCTAGGAGCAAGGTCAATTGACTCATTGCAAGGCTAAAGGTTTAAGGTGGGTGATAATTTAATAGTTGAGATAATAAGCTACTTAATTGCTTTGAAGTAAATGTCATAAAATGTTTTCCTATGGTTTCCCAATTTTAATTGAATTGCTATTGTGATAATTTAAACTCATATGAAATGTTTTTGAATGTAAAGACTTTGTGATAGTATGTGTGAATTGGTTTATCAAGAGAAAAAGATCCGAATGGGTGTTTTAAACGATTATGTGAAAGTGATTTTTGCCATTTGAGGCTAATGATCATGAATTGTTGTGAATTATGTGATATACATGCTTGATTGGGTTTGTGGTGGTCGCTCATGTGTGATAGGTGCACCTGTCAAAATTATAGCCTTCTCCCGACTGCCCGCTAGTGGCAATGGAGCTCCTCACGGACTCCTTCATGTGTTCACGGCTACACATGACCGCTCTGCGGAAATGTGTAGTACGTCCTGTTTGGACCCACCCAAACCATCTTATATTTGATTATGTGATATGGTCGTCTATGTTGCTTTTGTAAGTTATGTTGTTTGATAAATGCTTTTGATAAATTGACTTATTGTTTTCTCCGTGCTTATGTGATCTTGATGTGTAATTGCTAGGAGGAAATGAGTTTTTCAGAAAGCTTTTGAGAAATTTATAAAGTTTTGATAAATGTGATATTGGTTTTGAAAACAAGAGGTTTTGATAAAGTGAAAGTGTTTGATCAATGTGGCCTTGATAAGTTTGAAAGATTTTTATCAATCTGAAAGTTTCTTTGAGAATGAAAAATAAGAACGTTTTTGCTTATTTCTTAATTATTAAGCTGTTACCCACTGAGCCGTCGAGCTCACACCACTTTTCTCCTCTACAGGTGATGAGCGGGAATACGAGTTTCAATATTTGGGATTGAGGCATCACTTCAACGTTTCTAGTTTAGAAGTCATTCTTAGAAGTGAAGTATTAGGTTGCATTTTGGAGATTTGATTCAGTATGTACTTCGACATTTGACATTTGGATTGTAATCGGGCTAAATGCCCTATATACTTTGTAATAACTCGGATTGGTTATATAAATACAAGAGTGTTGAGTTTTTAATGTATTTTGTGCAATTCAAATATGTTTTATCACAATGTATTGTTGTATGGTTTGCATTTGACAAGAAGAAGGGAAATGTATTGTTTTATAGTTTGGATGTGATTAGAATGCTAAGAGTGTGTGGCTGCTATCGTAGTTGATCCTTTGGAATATTTGGATTAGTTGGTGTTATGAGAGATGGAAGATTTAGGTTTTTATACAAGTACTTGAGTTGGGTTGCATGAAATTGAAGATTGGATTTGAATTTTTAAAAGTTGTGCTGTCAAATTTTTACAAAATTTGACAAAACCTTTGATGGTGATTTAGACCCCCTTAGCGTTTGAGTTGAATTGGTAGGTCTTCTTGAAGAATGTAACATATGTTTAGAGCTTTCTAATGGTGTATGATATGCCTTAATTGGAGTTAGAAATAAAAACTTATGGGGGTTGAACCTATACCAGTTACTGTTCATGCTGCTAAATTTTACTGTTTCATTGGTCCTTATATGAGTGTTTCATTTGAGTGAGTTTTTACCTCCTCTAATAATGGAATTGAGTTTTTCATCCTTAATGAAATTTATAGAGTACTTTGTTATCTTTCCATTGAGGTATAATATGTACATTTTAGGTTTTGGAGTAAGAAGTTATAACAATTGGAAGATAACTGTTAAAGTCATTTTTTATGTTTACATTGCTTGTGAGCTTATGATGGCCTTGATGACTAAGCATTGAATTCATGGATTTGATTAACCATTTAAGTTGTAATTTGTGATTTTGGTGAGTTGAACTTGGTGTTTAAGGTGTTATGAAGTGTTTATACTTTAGAATAAGTTAAATTTGTGAAGAATGCAAGTGGTTATGAAGTTAGGTTGAAGGTGAGATATTTGGAAGAGGTATTAAAGTTTGGAAAATTGGCATGTCCGTTAAACGAACATCAATGTCCATTAAATGGACAGCCTTGCGTGCAAAAACACCCCTTAGCCTGCCCATGTCCGTTAGACGGACTTGCATGTCCGTTTAACGGACATTCTCGAAGCTTTTGGAACACTTTCACCCGAATGTGTCCGTTAAACGGACATAGCTGTCCGTTAAACGGACAGCTACAAGAAAAATGTGATTTTGGACAAATTTAGGGGCCGAATATCGTTTTGTGGTCTTCATGAAAGTTGTATATCTAGATGTCTACGTTCAAATAGTCCAAAAACGAACTCATTTCGACTTTTATATAAAAATTTATGGAAATCGCGCCAAAAGAGTTTCAAATTGATTTTAGGTGTGAGCATAGTCTATTCTTTTGGGCATAAATCCCTCATCCGACCTCCAATTGAGGTGAGACTTGAACCATAAGATTTCTAAGACATATATATTTCGCCCTAAAAAAATTTGTACCATTTGGAGTTAAATTGAAAAAGTTTGCATTAAAGTAAGTGAGAGGTCAGTTTGGAGATCATATTTGGAGTATGAGCTCTTTTAGGCTTTTTGAGCATAATTTGAGTTATACAACTCCGTTTGAGGTGATTCTTGTTTTAAATCGATCACGAGATAGAAGGTTACATTTTTTATGAATAAGCCAACCTATGATTTTGTTGTTTATATAGTGTGCGCTCGCCACGAATATGGAGTTACAGCTAAGGACCCTGCAAGGTTATAAGCTCAAGGCTTCAGGACTCCAGAAATTGGACTCTAAAAACGGGTCCAATAGATGTGGAATTAAAGCAAGTGTTAGGTTATAAGCAGTTGGGGTCCGGTCTCCTGATCGGGTTTCAACAGGGAGAGAGTTTGCCTCTATATGTTGGCGAATCTATAACCCACCACGAGCATAGAGAGAAACTTGTAAATATCTAAACTTTATACTTATATTATGATTTTGGTATTTTGATGTATCAAATTTGATTTCAATGTAATTTTCTGTATGAAATTTAGAATGAAAATATGTGTATTATGGAGAATGATAATGATATAAATGTCTGTTGCTATAAATGGTTGTGTTATTGAGATTTTTTTTAGCAGGAGGTAAATGTCATAAAAACAGGGAAAACTCTACTGAAAATTTTTTAAATTGTAGTTCACTTATAACACTTTATTCTGATGCAAAAAAAGGTATATAAATAGAACGCCTACACTATGTCAGCTCTTTTTATACATCCACATTAAGAAGCGTGATGGTATGACTTTTGTCAACACCCCGATGCAGACGACTTAATATATGTAAAATTTATACTTTAATATTAATTCTTAAAAATATCACTTATTAACATAAGCAATCATAATGATAGGACCAAATACAAGAAAGTATTGAACGACAATCTTAAAACTCTGAAACCGTTATGAGAGTCAGAGATATCTTAATGCAATTTGTGGTAAGGACCACCGTAGAAGGATTTTTGACATAGGTTTATTTGCAAACACATGCTATTCGCAATTCTCTACATCTAGTACAACTAGATCTAGTAGGCACTCCACATCCAAGGAGATAGTCGTTTAGCTTGAGAGCATAGTAGAGAGACTGGTAACTCAGTCGCAACAGTCGATGGAATACATAGCCTAGCTCTGTAATAAGATGAAGGAGTTGAAGGAGAAGGGCAACACCTCATCGCAGCAGTTATATCATCCGCCTTCACCAACAACATATCTTAGATTTATAATATTTCAATACTTAGGTGAATGTTTTTTTATGTTTTGTTACTCTTAAGTTTTTGTATGAATGCTTAATTTACAATTATTTTCAAGATACTTATTGTTTTGCATTATAATTTTGATATTATATTATCAATAAACATAATTTTACATTATTTTCTCAATCAAGATTATATTTTTAAAGATATTAAATGCAGAAAAAATCAATAGATTATCATTAGAAAATTCAGGTGGGAAGTGGGAAATGACAGCTGAAAATATCATAGGTAAATTACTAATGGAAAGCCATCTTTGGTACGTAAAATACCAAAGGAATGCTATATTTTGTACGTCAATTTGGTGACGGAAATTGTTTATCTGTCGCTAAAATTACCTACGAATATGTAATTTTATTGGTAAATTTACCTATGAAAATTAAAGTTAATTGATAAATATTTTACAAATAATTAATCATTGTACAAACCATCACCAGCTCACAATTCACTTCCTGATTATTCCTCGAAATCTAAGGTTTGGTTTCCCCACCCTCACTTTTTTTTCCTTTAACTATAAGTGTCACTTTCGTTGCCCTTTTATTTGCTTAATTTCACTCTTAATATTTGTATTTATCTTTCATATGATTTTGTTTTCAGTAACTTAGTTGAGATTTTATTGTGTGCTAAGAATTATGTGATTTTCACGAGAGTCTTAAGTTTCTTGGGCTATCTTCATTGCTTCTTTGATTGGTTTGCATGTGTATTTGTCAATAAAAGAATTGGTTTTGGATTTTCTAGGGGATTGAATTGCGAAAATAAATTGAGATGCGGCAGATGATGGGTTTGGTGGATTGCGGAGATTTTTGGCAGCAAGTGAGGAGTTAAGACTTTGATTTTTGGCTATTTTTATGAAAATGTCATTGTAACAATTTTATCAAATTAATAAATAAATTAATAATCTCTCAAAAAATAATTCAATCATAAAAAGCTAACAAAATATAAGGTGATGCAAAAAATAAAAATTTCTAATCCTTATAAAAATCATCCATATGTGTCATTTTATAAAATTAACAAAGACTATTTCTTATGAAATGTAATTTTTAATTTTCCATAAATTTTAATGATCTTAACTCAATATTTCTATTTAAATGCATGTTTGAAATATTGAACAGTATTCAATATAACATAGACTTACAAATCTCTTTATTAAGTTATTTAGTTACTACTTATATCTTACTAATAATTTTATTAATTTAACAAACAATTAAGAAGGCTGTCAAATAAAATTGTTGTTTTGTTACTGCTATAAATGATCGAATCCTTTAACTCCTCTGTTTCTCTAATAAACGATTCATTATACATGTTACACTAGACATGTATAAGCAACATGTATAAAATTAGATCGTATACTAATTTAACGATTTTACCTTTAGATTTATCTCTTTTAACAGGATAAATATGATAAGCTCGTTAAAATTATTGAGTTTATACGAGATTTAGTTGTATAATTATAAAGTCCAACATCTTATCTTTTCATTACTAGAACACATACTAATGTTTCTAAAATTGCCTTACTCGTATGAATTTGTTTTATTATTTCACAAGCTTCAAGTCCCACAAATATTCCCTTTAGATTAAAAAAATTAAGAAAATGATTCAATTATATGATTATTTTTTTGATACTTGTTATTAAATAAAACTTATTTTAATATAATATTTTTTATTATTTATATTAACGAATGACTTCTAAAAGTCAAAACGTAAGGAGTAAGGCCATTGTGGACTATCCACCAATCATCTATATTGCTCATACTGGTCAAAAATCGTTTCTTTTGGTTCTTCTGTGATCCTCCAAAACATGAACACTCGAACACCGATAGATTCAACATGGATTCATGACTCCCCAGTTCAATCTGAGGTGGAGGCGAAACTCAGGCAACTTTTACTTGAGCTGGGAAATTGCGATAAGATACTTGGTATTCAGGTGCAATTGTTTTTCTTTTGTGAGACAAGTTTTTTTTTTTTCCTGTAAGTTAAAATTTCCCAAACCCGCCTGTGATCTTTAAATCAAGCAAACTGTAAGACAACTATAGCTCCAGATTTTGGATAAAGAAGACTGAAATTTTGTTGTCATAAGGTTTGTGCGTACAAAGATGGAGAGGTGATCATTGATACATCAGCGGGAGTGTTTGGTCCAGATGATCCTCGTCCTGTTCAGCCTGATACTCTTTTTCCAGTGTTTTCAGTAACAAAGGGAATCACATCAGGAATGTTGCATTGGCTTGTTGACAAGAGGTAATACATAATCCTATACTAAATATATCAAACATCCGAAGTATGGGCTTTTTCATTTTCTTTTTGCTTGACAGAAAGCTTCAGTTGGATGAAAATGTTGCTAATATATGGCCAGAGTTTGGAACAAATGGGAAGGATAACATAAAGGTATTGAATCTCATCATGTCTTGTGACCCAATAAGTTTCCTGAAGTCCTAATTAATGTCGTAATGCATTTACTGTTATAATCAGGTTCATCATGTGCTAAACCACACGTCTGGATTGCCCCATACCTATTCTCTTGTAGAAGGAGAAGATCCTTTGCAAATGGCCGACTGGAATGGAAGTCTGAATCGAATTGCCCATTCAATACCCGAGACAGAACCTGGCAAGCAACAGCGGTATCGTTCATCTTTTGGCTGGTTATGTGGAGGCATAATTGAGGTAACATATCATAAATTACGGGTCCCATGTCTTCTAGTAACGCTGAAATTTTGGTGGGATTCTTTTTAACTTTGCAAGGAACTTAAAAAAGATATAATCTAAGATTCGAAATCGGAAATTCTGTGGCATCGAAAATTAGATTTTATCTCATACTGCAATTTCTTTTTAAGTTATACCTCTTACAATAATTTCTAATTTTGTGCTCTTCTATTAGACCAGGCGTGAAATCTTTAAATTTTAAGTTATACGTAGTGGAACTCAAGAGGGTGAGTCTTGTAGTAACTGATAAAGTTATTACTTTGTAACTATAAGATCATGCGTTCATATCACAAAAATAGTCTTTTTTATAAAAAATACAAAGAAAAAGTTATGTATAGATATATATGATGACTCTCCTCAGACCTTGTGTTTTGGGTATGTTGACTATATAATAAAACTCAATTTTTCACTGTGTTACTCCAATTTCGAATTTGAAGAAAAGTTAATCCTTCATGGAAATCTTACAATTTGCCTTTTTCTGCAACAATATAATCAAATAAAACAGCGTGCATCAGGAAAGAAATTTCAGGAGGTTCTTGAAGAAGCTATTGTTCGCCCGCTCAAAATAGAAGGTGAACTGTACATCGGAATTCCTGCAGGTTTGCATCAAATGCTAATGTTCTTATTTCATAGCAATGTGTCATAAAAACTGGCGGAACTTTTACTTCCTTTCAGCTATGCTTATTGTGTAGTTGGTCTCTACCTGCATGATCTTAAATTATGATGATTTGACTTAAGTTCAAGCATTTTATATTTCGGTTTCAGGAGTAGAATCTAGGTTAGCTTCTCTGGCACTTGATGAAGAAGATATCAAAAAGCTGTCAGAGTTTAAAAGTCTTCCTCACCTTCTCTCCCCTTTGCAGCCGGAAGACTTGGCCAAAATATTTGCTGCCATGCCTTCTCGAATGAGGAACAATCGTATTCGTCGAGCCATCATACCTTCTTCTAATGGTCATTGCTCGGCCCGTGCTCTTGCTCGATATTACGCAGCCCTAGTTGATGGTGGTGTGATTCCACCTCCACATTCCAACTTGTCCAAACCAAGCCTTGGTAGCCACCCTCACATTCCCGAACAAGATAAACAAGTACTTACTACTGGAATGAACTCTCCAATCAGTATGTTCGACAACCCAAAGATTCACGAAGCATTCTTGGGAGTAGGCGAGTATGGGAAATGGGTGCACGACGGGCCATTCGGATTAGGGTTTAGGAGAATGAGATCAGAGGATGGATCTTTTATTGGCTTTGGACACTCGGGCTTGGGGGGATCCACTAGTTTTTGTGATATCAAAAACAGGTTTGCCATTGCAGTGACCTTGAACAAAATGTCACTTGGAACTGTCACGGGCAAAATCATCCAGCTTGTTTGTTCCGCTAAATACTCCATTACCATCTGAATTCTCAGGTTCTGATGATAAGGGAGGTGATAGAGACTCAGATGTAACTAGCATTCAGATTAACTGAAAGTAGCAAAAGCTTATCTAAAGCGAATAGCGTAAACAAGTTACCGTAAGTTTATCCAATAATGTTTTCTCAAGGGCAGAGTAGCCAGCAATAATGTTTAACAGTATCACTTTGTAAAATTTAACAGCTTTCTTTAGCTTCCCACTTTTACACTATAAAAACGGTATATGAATGTATATCATTATGTAATCCTCTCCAATCCACCTCGTCCAGAGCTCTACACTTGTCCCACCAAATGCATCTTAAACCACCTCATAATATCATGAATCTTATTCTGATATTGATAGGGAAAGACTGTAAAATATTATGTATTGTATACTGTAGCTAGTAGATGTACATAAGTTGCTTTGTGCGTTTTGTACAGTTAGTGTTGTCGTTTTTCTTACATACACTGATGGTATAAATACCATCGTTTTTTCTGTAACCTTTAACACGTGAAGTATTGGTGATAATAAAATCACTTTTACCCAAAACTTAAATCCCTAGATTTGTTCATGGTATCAGAGCTTTCTGGGTAGATCGTCGAAGCTCGACATGGTAGACGGTGTTGATGCGCGTTCGTCCTTCGGCAGTGTCGCTAGAGAGGAGACTCCGTTGTTTCTACAGACTTCGGATCATCCGGGGATGGTACTCGTCACGACTCCATTGAATGGGAACAATTACCTATCATGGAGTCGTGCGATGCGGATTGCTTTGGGGGCGAAATTGAAGCTTGATTTTGTCACCGGCAAATATGTGAAACCGAGGGAAGATTCGCCAGATTATGATCGATGGTGTCGGGTGGATTTTATGGTGACGTCGTGGTTGTTGAATGCCATTTCCAAAGAAATTGTTAAATCCTTCTTGTATGCAAGCTCAGCTACGGATTTATGGAGGGATCTTAAGAGGTGATATGGAGAGTGCAACGGACCACTGCTTTATCAACTCAAGCGGGAGATCAGTTCGATTTCGCAAGGGGATTTGTCTATCTCCAGGTACTTTACTAAATTGAAACGGCTGTGGGATGAGTTAAGTTGTTTGGCTCCTATTCCGCAATGTTCATGTGGAGCCTTACAACAGTGTTCGTGTGGGTCAATTAGGCAGTTGATTGAATTTGGGGATAATGATAGATTAGTTCAGTTTCTGATGGGTTTGAATGAAGATTATGATGCTATTAGAAGTCAGATTTTGGTGATGGATCCTTTACCTCATGTGGATAGGGCATATTCGATGATAATTAGGGTTGAAAAACAGAGGGAGGTGAATGTGTCCTTTTCTGATAATATCAACAGTGCCATGTTGGTGCGTGGGTCAAGTGGGAACAATGGGAGAGGAGCTGGTAGAGGTGGTACTAAGAGGCAAGTTAATAAGGATGACATGTTTTGTGATTTTTGCAAAATGAGAAGACATACACGGGACACTTGTTTCAAAATACATGGATATCCGGATTGGTATAAAAATTCCAAAGATAAAAAGGGAGGAGAAATAAATAAGGACTTTGTGAATATGACTGTAAGTGATTCACCTCTGGATCATTCAATGGAGCAAGGTATAAAAGAACCAATTTGGAAGCAAGATATGGCAGCAATGATTCAACAAGGAATTCTGACTTTTATGCAAAACCAAGGAAAGCAGATGCAATTCAAGGACAAGGGAGGAGATGTCAGTAACTTTGCTCACTTCAATGACTTTGCAGGTAGCATTCTTAATCATTCTTTTAGTTCAGTTCATTCAATTGAATATGGTTCTTGGATAATAGACACAGGTGCATCCAATCATATGTGTCATGATGTGAACTTGTTTGAAAATCCTAAACCTGTGATTAAATACACTCCTGTTCACCTACCAGATGGCACTGTTAAAACAATAGATTTCATAGGGAATGTTGTTCTTGGTGACCAGCTATCTTTGTCATCTATTTTACTCATACCTTCTTTTAAATTCAATTTGCTTTCAGTGAACAAGTTAGCTTGCCAATCTTCTGCAAAATTCACTTTCTATGATACATTTTGTGTTCTGCAGGACCTTGTGACTGATGAGGTCTTAGCAGTTGGGAAGGTGCTTGCTGGCCTTTATATTCTTGATAGGTCTTCTTTTCATCAAGATACTATCTTGTCTTGTATTACTCAATTAAGAAATAAGAAACATAAATCCATACACTGTCATAGTGCTGTTACTGATGTTTTTTGGCATCAAAGATTGGGCCATCCTTCTTCTAATGTACTGAAACAATTGCAACAGTTTTTCAATAATGTGAGTTTTTCTGATCAGCCATGTGATGTTTGTCACCTTTCCAAACAAACTCGACTTCCTTTTCCCAGGAGCATTATTAGTACGGTTGCATGTTTTGACTTATTACATTTAGATCTTTGGGGTCCTTATAAGCATGGATCAATTAGTGGAGCACATTACATTCTCACCATAGTGGATGATTTTTCCAGAACAACTTGGACTTACCTTCTTAAACATAAAACTCAGACCTCAATTTTTTTAGCCCAGTTTATTCAACATATCCGAACCCAATTCGATGGTACTATTAAGGCTATCCGAACTGACAATGGCACAGAATTTGTGAGTCATGCTTGTCAGGAAATCTTTCACAAATATGGTATCCTTCATCAGAAAACTTCCCCTTATACACCACAACAAAATGGGGTTGTTGAGCGAAAACATAGGCATTTGTTACAAACTGCTAGGGCACTTATGTTTCAATCTCATTTACCAAAACATTTTTGGGGGGATTCGATTTTGACTGCTACCTATCTTATTAATAGGCTTCCCACTCCTATTCTAAATTGGAAATCACCGTATACAGTTCTTTTCCATAGGGAACCTGATTATGCTTTTTTGAGGACATTTGGTTGTTTATGCTATGCTTCTAATACTTTACCTCATAAAGACAAATTTGCTCCTAGGGCTTTCAAGTCAGTTTTTATTGGTTATTCTTCAGGTCAAAAGGCCTACAAACTCTATGATTTGCAAAACCATCATGTTTTTGTTTCTAGAGATGTTGTTTTTTATGAAAACATTTTTCCTTTTCAGTATGTTTCTTCGGTTCAAAATCCCATTCCCTTGCCCAATCCTACTGATTTACCATCTGCTTTGTTTCAAGAACCTTCTTCTATTGAGAATGTGGTTATGCCCTCTTCGGATTCTATGGATTCCTCTAATTCTCCCATTCCATGCTCCATTGAGTTGGCACAGAGTATAGCTCCTATTCGTAGGAGTACTCGTGTGACCCGACGTCCTAATTGGTTAGATGATTTTGTCTCGCATGCATCCGATACTAATATTGCTCCTGCTGTTGTTCCATCAGTGCCTAAGTCTTCTCATACTCCACATACTTATCCTTTTGTATTTTCCTCTTGTCTTACTTCTGCTTATCATTCATTTTTAGCAAATGTGTCTATTATTGAAGAACCTAGTTCTTTTGAACAAGCTCGAAAAGATTTGAATTGGTTGCATGCTATGGAGGCTGAGTTGGCCGCCCTTGATCAAAATCATACTTGGGATTTGACTATTTTGCCAAAGGGCAAAAAGGCAATAGGTTCTAAATGGGTTTATAAAGTTAAACTCAAACCAGATGGATCTGTGGATAGGTATAAGGCTAGGTTAGTAGCCAAGGGCTATAACCAGGTTGAAGGGATGGATTATACTGATTGTTTTTCTCCTGTTGCTAAAATGGTTACTGTGAGACTTGTTATTGCTATCGCTGCTGCGAAAGGTTGGCCTTTGCATCAGTTGGATATCAATAATGCTTTTTTGCATGGATATATTGATGAGGAATTGTACATGTTGCCTCCTCAAGGGTATACTAAGGCTGCTCCTAATCAGGTTTGTCGTTTGAGAAGGTCTTTGTATGGACTTAAGCAAGCTTCACGACAATGGAATCATGAACTTACTGTTTCCCTTTGTGAACAGCATTTTGTGCAATCTGTTCATGATCCCTGTCTTTTCATTAAATCTAAAGGAACTGATTATATTGCTCATGTTGTGTATGTTGATGATGTCTTGATTATGGGTCCAACGGAGACATGTATTAATCAGGTTAAACAGTTTTTACATGACAAATTCACTATTAAGGATATGGGGCCTGCAAAGTATTTTCTTGGTTTAGAACTTGCTAGGTCCTCTACTGGGTTGTATGTGAATCAGCGCAAGTATGTCTTGGATATTCTCAAAGATGCGGGTTTAACTTGTTCGAAAGGTGCCAATACTCCTCTCTCTCCTCATTGTCGGTTTGATGATCCTAGTTCTCCTTTGTTGGAGAATCCGGACAGATATAGGAGGTTAGTTGGGCGTCTCCTTTATCTTGGTTTCACTCGTCCTGACATTACTCATGCCACTCAGCAGCTGAGTCAATTTGTTCATGCTCCTACTGAACAGCATTGGATGGCTGCTATTCATGTGCTCAAGTACTTGAAGCAATCTCCCTCTACAGGTTTATTCTTTCCTTATGACAATTCTTGTTCTTTGCAAGCTTATTGTGATGCGGATTGGGCTGCCTGTCCTTTTAGTCGGCGTTCATTGACAGGATTTTGTGTGTTTTTTGGGAGTGCACTGATTTCTTGGAAGACTAAGAAACAAACTACTGTTTCTCGGTCTTCCGCGGAGGCTGAATACCGTAGTCTTTCCACTACGGTTTGTGAGTTGCAATGGATTTCTTACTTGTTAAGTGATTTTCGGATTTCCATTTCCTTTCCTATCTTATTATGGTGTGACAATCTGGCTGCTGTCCATATTATTGTGAATCCAATATTTCATGAGCGGACAAAGCATTTAGAGATTGATTGTCACTTGGTTCGTGATAAGTATAAGGATGGTTTTGTTCTTCCTCAACATATTCCTTCCAAGTTTCAGCTGGCTGATATGTTTACTAAGGCTTTATCTGCTCCTGTTTTTCATTTTTTGTTGTCCAAGTTGGGCTTGTGTGATTGGCACCAAGCTCCACCTTGATGGGGGGGTGTAAAATATTATGTATTGTATACTGTAGCTAGTAGATGTACATAAGTTGCTTTGTGCGTTTTGTACAGTTAGTGTTGTCGTTTTTCTTACATACACTGATGGTATAAATACCATCGTTTTTTCTGTAACCTTTAACACGTGAAGTATTGGTGATAATAAAATCACTTTTACCCAAAACTTAAATCCCTAGATTTGTTCAAAGACTAGTAGGATCCGGGTGTACAGAATAAGTCTGTTGGCTTGGGTTAGTTTCGTTTTACTTTCCTTGTCATTGATTTCAAAAAAAAAAAAAGAACACATACTAATGGACAAAATTGCTGTAGCGACCCCTATGTTATACGAAAGTAGCTAATTAAACCCTGAGATATAAAATGTTACTCTATTAACCTTATGTTTTCAATTTTGCTGCAAAAAAAAACCCTTAGCTGTGTGTTGTTCCTCCATGCTTAAGGGGCTGTGAGTTAATAAAATTTCAACTCAGGGTGTTTTTTGCTAATTTTTATATGTCAAAGTTTTTTTAGCAACTTTTGAATAACACAGGGTTATTAAGGCAATAAATTCCATACTAATGTTTCTAAAATTGCGTTACTAGTATGAATTTGTTTTATTATTTCACAACTTTCAAGTCCCACAAATATTCCCTTTAGATTAAAAAATTAAGAAAAGGACTCAATTATATGATTATTTTTGATACTTGTTAGTGACTATTATTATTAAATAAAACTTATTTTAATATAATATTTTTATTATTTATATTAACGAATGACTTCTAAAAGTCAAAACGTAGGAGTAAGGCCATTGTGGACTATCCACCAATCATCTATATTGCTCATCTTGGTCAAAATCGTTTCTTTTGGTTCTTCGTGATCCTCCAAAACATGAACACTCGAACACCGATAGATTCAACATGGATTCATGACTCCCAGATTCAATCTGAGGTGGAGGCTAAACTCGAGCAACTTTTACTTGAAGCTGGGAAATTGCGATAAGATACTTGGTATTCGTGTCTGCAATTGTTTTTCTTTTTGAGATAAAGTTTTTTTTCCTGTAAGTTAGAATTTCCCAAACCCGCTTTGTGATCATTAAATCCAAGAAACCGTAAGACAACTATAGCTCCAGATTTTGGATAAAAAGACTGAAATTTTGTTGTCATAAGGTTTGTGCGTATAAAGATGGAGAGGTGATCATTGATACATCACGGAGTGTTTGGTCCAGATGATCCTCGTCTGTTTTGACTGATACCCTTTTCCGGTGTTTTCAAGAATAAAGGAATCACATCAGAATCTTGCATTGGCTTGTTGACAAGAGGTAATACATAATCCTATACTAAATATATCAAACATCCAAGTATGAGCTTTTCATTTTCTTTTTGCTTGACAGAAAACTTCATTGGATGAAAATGTTGCTAATATATGGCGAGTTTGGAACAAATGGAAAGGATAACATGAAGGTATTGAATCTCATCATGTCATGTGACCCAATAAGTTTCAAGTCCTAATTAATGTCGTAATGCATTTATCGTTATAATCAGGTTCATCATGTGCTAAACCACACGTCTGGATTGCCCATACCTATTCTCTTGCAGAAGGAGAAGATCCTTTGCAAATGGCCGATGGAATGGAAGTGCAATCGAATTGCCCATTCAATACCCGAGATGAACACGGCAAGCAACAATGGTATCGTTCATCTTTGGCTGGTTATGTGGAGGCATAATTGAGGTAACATATCATAAATTAGGGGTCCCATGTCTTCTAGTAATGCTGAAATTTTGGTGGGACTCTTTTAACTTAGCAAGGAACTTAAAAAAGATATAATCTAAGATTCGAAATTCTGTGGCATTGGAAATTAGATTTTATCTCATACTTCGATTTCTTTTTAAGTTATGCCTCTTACATTAATTTTTAATTTTGTGCTCTTCTATTAAACCAGGCGTATGGACTTTTATTAATTGACTTTTGTTATGAATGTGATGTAATTTTAAATTTTAAGTTATATGCAGTAGCACTCAAGAGGGTAAATTTTGAAGCAATTGATAAAGTTGTTCCTTTGTAACTATAAAGTCACAGGTTCATGTCTTGAAATTAGTCTCTTTATAAAACATATATAAAAAAAGTTGTATATGTGATGACTCTCCTCAAACCTTATGTACTAGGTACGTTGACTATATAATAAAACTCAATTTTTCACTATGTTACTCCAATTTAGAATTTGAAGAAAAGCTAATCCTTCAAGGAAATCTTACAATTTGCCTTTTTCTGCAACAATATAATCAAATAAAACAGCGTGCATCAGGAAAGAAATTTCAGGAAGTTCTTGAAGAAGCTATTGTTCGCCCGCTCAAAATAGATGGTGAACTGTACATCAGAATTCCTGCAGGTTTGCATCAAATGCTAACATTCTTATTTCATAGCAATGTGTCATAAAAACCGGCGAAACTTTTACTTCCTTTCAACTATGCTTATTGTGTAGTTGGTCTCTACCTGCATGATTTTAAAGTATCATGATTTGACTTGAGTTCATGCTTTTTATATTTCGGTTTCAGGAGTAGAATCTAGGTTAGCATCTCTGGCACTTGATGAAGAAGATATCAAAAAGCTGTCAGAGTTTGAAAGTCTTCCTCATCTTCTCTCCCCTTTGCAGCCGGAAGACTTGGCCAAAATATTTACTGCCATGCCTTGTCGAATGAGGAACAATCGTATTCGTCGAGCCATCATACCTTCTTCTAATGGTCATTGCTCGGCCCGTGCTCTTGCTCGATACTACGCAGCCCTCGTTGATGGTGGTGTGATTCCACCTCCACATTCCAACTTGTCCAAACCAAGCCTTGGTAGCCACCCTCACATTCCTGAACAAGATAAACAAGTACTTACTACTGGAATGAGCTCTCCAATCAGTATGTTCGACAACCCAAAGATTCACGAAGCCTTCTTGGGAGTAGGCGAGTATGGGAGATGGGTGCATGACGGGCCATTCGGATTAGGGTTTAGGAGAATGAGATCAGAGGATGGATCTTATATTGGCTTTGGACACTCAGGCATGGGGGGATCCACTGGTTTTTGTGATATCAAAAGCAGGTTTGCCATTGCGGTGACCTTGAACAAAATGTCACTTGGAACTGTCACGGGAAAAATCATCCAGCTTGTTTGTTATGAGCTAAATACTCCATTACCATCTGAATTCTCAGGTTCTGATGATAAGGGAGGTGATGGAGACTCAGATGTAACTAGAATTCGGATTAACTGAAAGTAGCAAAAGCTTATCTAAAGCGAATAGCGTAAACAAGTTACTGTAAGTTTATCTAATAATGTTTTCTCAAGGGCAGAGTAGCCATCGATAATGTTTAACAGTATCACTTTGTAAAATTTAACAGCTTTCTTTAGCTTCCCACTTTTACACAATATATCTATAAAAATGGTATATGAATGTATATCTTTACGTTATCCTCTCAAATCCACCTCCTCCAGAACTCTACACTTGTCCCACCAAGTGCATCTTAAACCACCTTGTACTATCATGTTATGAATCTTAGTTTCATTCTTTGCATTGGTTGTATCATCATTATCCTCTCCAAAACAAAGCTCTCGTGCCTCTATATATAACATGCTTGTGCTCACAAAGTGCATCGATAAGATTACAGTAAGATGTCTTGCCTTTCTGATTGAATTCATCTAGCCTATGATAAGTATTTATGGCCTCTGCAACAAGATGGGCATATGTATAGCACCTAAATAACACATTAGATGTCAAATGTTCAGGAATTACGGGTGGGTTTGTCTTTTCTTTTCGCATTTTATTTATCTAACACCTAGGAGAGACTAAATTCAAAGTACAAAACCCAAAATGTATACTAGAGAGCATAGAGATGTGAGAGCAGAGAGCGAGCGAGAGCAATAGTGGCTATTACTTCGCAGATCACCGATGAGTTGTGACCCCCCTCTTCCATGGTGTCATCTTCTTCTTCTCTCCCATCCTCTTCTGGTATACCCTTAGTCATAACCCCTACTCCAAAAAGCACCCCCCTTTCGACCCTTTCTCTAATTCCAAATTTCAAAAATCTTGACCCTAACTGCTCCAACCTTCCATTTGAAAAGATACCCCTAACCTCGCAGAAGATGTCCGAAGCACATTCTGACCCAGAGATCCCTTTAACCAACCTAGACCAAAAATTGCGTAAAGCTCTTTAAAAAATTTGGAAATCAGTGGTTGTTGATGGTGAGGAGGAGGACTCTCGCGTCAAGGCTCTGGCATACTACCCCCCAGAAATCAAGGAGACTCAAATTTTCATCATCCCCCCGTCAGAGTTAGCACAGTAAGGAGCTAGGAAGTTTCGCATGCCCTAATCAGATTCTTCATTGGTAAATGCCCTGCCTTCCCCGTAGTTTAAAGAGGCCTGTCCAAGGCTTGGTTAGCTTGTGGTTAATAAAAATATTAGTGACTAGCTCAAACAAGTTTTTGGTTAAATTTGATCCTGAATGTGGGTTGACTGAGGTATTGGAAAAGGAATCCTGGCATATCCAAGGGAAGCTCTTGTTCTTACGAAAATGGAGCTTAAATGCAGGGGAGTAGGAGGATGTTCAATATGCCCATGTCTGGATCAGATTCCACAACATCCCTTATGAATATTGAAACAATGAAGGGTTAGGTAGGATTGCTAGTGCGATGGGACATCCTTTCTATATGGATTCTCACACAGCAAAAATGTCTCAAATATTATATGCTAGGATGTATGCAGAACTAGATCTGGAAAAGAATTGGCCTTCCTCATTTCAGCTGGCAACTTATGATGCTGAGGGGAAAGATGACATTTAAAGAGATTACATTAGAATATGAATGGAAACCTGAGAAGGTAGCTCAGAAAAAAGAATGGCAACCAAGTAGTCGTATGTTTGAAACTGGGACTCAAGCATAGTTGGAAAAGGATAGTAATTCGAAACCTGCAAGTGGCCAGCATACAGATGGGAAGAAGTCAAGAGCAAAGCCCTGATAAGGTACAAGCTAGTCCTAAGGAGAACAGATTAGCTGACACCTTGATTGAGTAGAGTAAAGGCAAGGAAGTATAGTAGAACCAGGATCATTCTCAAGTAAACCTTGAAGCTATTGTCAACCTAATTGAGTAGAGTCAAGGCAAGGAAGAGCAGCAAAAGCAAGATGATCCTAAAGTTACCCTTGAAGATGCTGACTATCCTAGTATGAGCGAATCAGGTTATTCTATTGCCTCTCCTAAATCTGATGGGGTTCTTGCTAATGAATTTCAGAACACAGGTTTGATAGAAGGGGCAGACGGGGTTTTACCATTAAGAGAGGTAGGAAAACTAGGAAAAATAAAAAACAGTAGTGCTTTATGCCTTCAGTTATGGATCTAGGTTTTTGGAATGTTAGAGGTCTTAATAACCATAAAAAGCAGTTATATGTGAAGTCTTTCCTTAAAAGGTTGTCAGTCTCCTTTGTGTGCTTGATAGAATCTAGGATTAAGTCTCTTAACCTTTTGAATAATATTTACATTTCTATATTTTCTAGATAGTATTTTTGTAGTAATTTAGACCAAGCTTCTTGTGCTAGGTTAGTGGTATTTTGGAATCCTGATCATTATATGTGCACCCCTATTATTACCACTGACCAATTGATCCTTTTATAAGTGTCTCCTGTGAATTGTGATTCGGTTTTCTTTGTTACTTGTGTTTATGGTTCTAATTACCTCAATCATCAGAAAAATCTTTGGACTAACTTTCAAACATTAAACTCACTATTAGGACCAATCCATGGATTTTGGTAGGTGATTTTAACACCATTCTTCTTTCTTACAAAGCTGATCCCCTTGGCTCCTCGGCTATCAGTGGTATGAGAGATTTTAGGAAGTGTGTGAGGACTGTAGTGTGTATGCTCTCAACTATAGTGGTCCCACTTTTACTTGGACCAATAAGCAATCTGGTGATCTCCACATAGCTAGAAAAATAGATAAAGCTCTTATAAACTCGAAATGAAGTTCCCAATTTCCTAGGTCCTCTGGAGAAATCCTCAAGCCTAATATTTCAGATCACTCTCCTATGGTGATAAGGAATGCTACTTTCCTTAAAAGAATATCTTCGCCTTTCAGATTTTCAAACTTCCTAGTCTCTCAACCCAACTTCCTCCAGATAGTAGCAGAGGCATGGAACACCTAAATTCGAGGGAACCTTATATTCTGTGTTGTGTAAAAACTCAAACTAGTAAAAAATGCTCTCAAATCCCTAAATTCAGTTCAGGTGGGTGATATCAATGACAAAGTTGAAAATTGTCAAACTGAATTAAATAACATCCAAGACCAAATGCGGTTTTTGCCTAATAGGGCTCGACTTGTTACCGAAGAGCATGAGGCTATGACCAAACTGTTTAATGCTTTAAATGATCAAGAATCCTTTTATAAACAAGCTTCCTGCATTAAATGGCTTAGGAAGGGGGATAAGGAACACTAGGTTCTTTTACAATTCCATCTTGTCAAATAGGAACAGAAACACTATCCACTCGTTGCTAGTGAGAAATGGCCAAAAAATTACTGACCTAACAGAAATCCAAAATACCTTCTTGAATTTCTTCCAAAATTATCTTGGTAAAAAGAAAGACCTTACACCTGCCATAGCGTTGGGACCCGATCCGGAAATCCGGATCCAAACCGGAGAAACGGAAAACGAATAGGAAACGAAAGCAAAATCGAAATCGATCGAAAGGAACACAAGGCGGAAACAAAATCATAAGCGAAACAAACATCGGATCAAATCGAATCGAAACCAATTTCCGACATCCATGAACAAATATCTTAGGAAAAGCATCCGAACACAATTATCAAAGAAAACGTTTGCGTTGGAAACCTTAAGACTATCAGTCTAAACTAATCCAAATCTGTGTACAATTTTTTCCTTCTTTCTTTCATTTTCATTCCATCTCTTACAAGTGACTTCAGTATCCTCAATCCAATTACATCCACATACAATTGCACTATCCAATGTCCAATACATGTTCATTCATATTTTTCCATATACAAATCATGCTTATATCTCAATTGAACATACAAAATTTATATAACATATCCATGTGCAATACCATAACTTAATAGCCTCATCCAAATCTCATAATTCAATTACAATTTATACACCCTTTTATAAACCAAAGCTTTATACAAATCATAGTGGCATTTTCAAGCCTTATACATTACCCATAACCCTAAACCAAAGTACACAATACACAACAATTCTAGACTTCTCAGCAACCATCTCACTTAACAATAATACAATCTAACACATGCAAACAGAAATCTTCATTTTTCTTTACCCGATCTTCTTCTCATCACCTGTGGATGGGAATGAAGGGGGGTGAGCTTATAGCTCGTGGGTAACAGTTTATAATAAATAAATAAGCAAAACCTTTTAAAAATGCTTTTCTTTTCTTTTCTTGCAGAAACTTTGTTTGAAACTTATAGTGCACATTTTTAAAAGTTCTTTTCTCACAGTGGTCGAAATCACAATTTCCAAAACATGAATGCATCAATCATAACACTACACAATGCAAATGCACACATAACGGCTCGAGAGTCCCGTAAACACAACGAATAAACTGAAATTTATCGTAAACACAACGAGTCTTATTTCTCAGGATCTCGTGGCCTCAAGCGGGCAGCCGGGAGCAGGCTTAAACGTCGACGTGCACGTGACTAACGAAACGTTCCTCTCTCGCCCAAACACAAACACATAATCATGCTTAAATCAATTATCGAATGCTCTTTTCCGAATATACGAAATGCTATGAAATTTTCAAGGCATAACACAAATGTATTTTACAATTCATCAAAAGTTCATGTATTGAATCAAAAATAATTTTTCAAATCATTCATACAATGATGCAACATTTATGATACAATTGAAATCAGAAAATCTCTTTGTTTAAAGAAAGCAGTAGTGGCTTATAAATCTATTATAAATAGGTACCCACCTCGAATCGATGCTAGAAACTTGTCCTTAGCTTCAATTTGACCATTTCTTCTTTTATTCTCCCAAGTGAAAATTCCCTACACCAATGTCACACAAATTCGACCTCATAAATAACATAATCCTTAATATTGAACTTAGAAAACACTAATTCCAAACATAATCAAGCCATCTAAATCACCAATTTTCAAAAACCCCAATTCATAAAATTGGGCATAACCCTAATTAATTTACATCCAAAATTAAACCCATAGTACTTAGCAATCACCAAAATTGACCTCATACTCCACAAACCCATATCATTTTCTATAATTCTAAACCAAAACTTCAAGAGAAATTCAAATCTTAAAAATTGCTTTTACCTCATTTCTCCTATATTTTTGGATTTTCTTGGTTCAAGATGAAGCTCTCTTCATCCTCCACCTTTTTCTCTCTTGGAATGACATCAAAATCTCTCTTCAAGTGGTAGAAAAATCGAGCCCTAGCTTTCTCCCCTTTTTCTCCACCGAAGCTTGCTCTCCCTTCTCTCTTCTCCTTTCTCTTCTTATTTCTTTCCTTCTTTTCTCTTAAGAGTCATGGGTTGCCTCGTAAAATGACAGCCCACTTGCTTTTATAGTGCCAAGTCATTAAATGACTTAAAATTGACCCATTTGCCCTTACTCATAAGCCTAAAACTTAACTCTTTAAGTAAACTTCCAAAATTGCCCTTCCTTTTGCCTTAAAACTTTATAAAATGTCCCTCTATGTCTTACGAATCCATCGCTTCAAGAATCAGATCGATCGAAGCTCTATAACTCAAGATATCTCCAAAATACTGAAGTTTGTTCTTCAGACCCGAGGCTGAACACTACACCTAACTTTCGACCCACATTTGGAAGTCTTAGAGGCTAAATTATAGATTGGATCTTCATAACATTTGTAGCCCCATGTCTCTATTTTAATTAGCAACAATAATCAACTCAATCTGAGCTCTAGTGATCGAGATATATACAAAATACTGAACACTGTTCAGCCACTACAACACCAAGACTGAACATTACACTGAACTTCCGACCTGCATTTGGAAGTCTTAGAGGCTAAATTATAGCTCGGATCCTCATAAAATTTGTAGCCCCATGTCTCTATTTTAATTAGCAACAAGAATCAACTCAATCCGAGCTCTAGTGATCGAGATATATCCAAAATACTGAACACTGTTCAGCCACTACAACACCAAGACTGAACACTACACTGAACTTCCGACCTGAATTTGGAAGTCTTAAAGGCTAAATTATAGCTCTACTCCTTCATAACATTTTTAGCCCCATGTCTCTATTTTAATTTCCAAAAAGAATCAGATCGATCGGAGTTCTACTGATCGAGATATCTCCAAAATACTGAACACTATTAGGACCTTTTCCACAGGTCAGCTCACTTAGATCAGGTCGATCTTTTTTCATTTAATGCTAAAACCAATAAATCTAATATGGAAAGATAAAAAAATGTCTTAGGAATCCAACACTTCAAAAATCAGATCGATCGGATGTCGGACGAAGAAGTTATGGCCAAAACAAGGAAGAGAGGTCGGTCGGCTGAAGATCGATTGCAAAGGTCGCACAACAGGTCGGCCCGCCCATGCGCGCATGGGCGCTCGCTGCCGAGCGATCTGCCACGCGATCCAACCTCTAAACTTCAAACCCTCATAACTTTTGACTCCGAGCTCCAAATTAGTCGCAGTTGGTTTCGTTGGAAAGCTAAGAGACAGCTCTACCATTTTCAAGAAGGACTCAAAGGCAAGCTCGGACACTAAAGGAATCAAAAGTTTGCTACAAAGTGACCGATCGATAAACTCCTTAATAGTACCAAAACTTGTAAACATTATAACTTTTGATCTAGAACTCCAAATTTGACAAACTCAGTGTCTATAGAAAGGTAAAAGAACCCTCTACAACTTTTATTAAGGCCTGAAAAATCAGATCGACCTCTAAATGGGTCAAAAACTCCACACAAAGTGACTGGTCGATCAGCTTCACACTAAACAGCATTAGAACCTCTAACAATCATAACTTTCTACTCCCTTGTCCAATATTTTCGTGCTTTATATCAATGGAAAGATAAAAACAATCTCTACATTGTTCATGAAGAACTCCAAAACAACTTCAACCTCTATCTAAGTCAATGTTTCAATCAAAGTTTCTTCCCTGATAGCAATCACCTAAGCAATATCCAAATTTTACATTATCATATCTTTCAACCTCCACAACCAAGAATCGCATATTATACATCATTTTAAAGCTATTCAAATTCTCTATAACTTTCACATAAACCATTTACTCCAATTCAAACCACATCAGTACGGAAATCGCCTCAAAACACAACATATACAATCCTACACTTAGAGCGTTTTCCAAAACCAAAACAAAATACACTTAACTTTCAAAGATCATAACTTTCAATCCCGATATCGAAAAATAGCATACTTTATGGCTACGAAAAGCTCTCAACATAAGCTACAATTTCATGAAGATCATTTCCTCAAATTCTGCCTAAATCAAAAGTCAACTCTTTACTCCAAAAAGTCAAGCTCTCTAATTTCTTCAAAATTATACACTTTCACTTTCTATTTCTTGATTTCAACTTCCATTTCAATTAACCCATTTACTTTAACTTTCATAACTCATACAACTCTACTCAAATTTCAAAGTCACCAAAATCAATCACTTCATTTCTCATCAATCTCCTTTAAGCACAATAACATCTATAACACAATTCATATCCGAAAATACTCATTGAATTCATTTTAATATTCCTAATTTCCATCGAAAGTTCGAGGTCCAACACATAGATTATGTGTCGCCTCTCTTTCCCCACCCAATTCCTAAAAATATTAGAACCAATCTTGTAGGTGAAGTTACCTCTCAGGAGATTAAAGAAGTATTCTTTCTTTCAACCTGAATAAGGCCCCTTGCCCGGATGGGTTCAATTGATTCTTTTTAAAATATACTTAGCGTGTTATTGGTAATGAGATCACTAGGTCAATTCAAGACTTTTTACATCATTTGGAAGCTCCTCAAAGAGCTTAACTCAACTTTCATTACTCTTGTTCAAAAGAAGAACCAACCTTCCACGATTTTGAACTGTAAACCTATTTCTTATTGTAACATGATTTATAAGGTGATCACAAAAAACATGTCTAACAGACTTAGAAAAAAATTTCCCCTCATCATTAGTCCAAACCAAAGTGCTTTCATTAAAAACCGTTGTATAGGGGTCAACATTCTCTTAGCTCAAGATATTTTCAAGAACTATCACCTTTCAAATAGCTATAAGAGATGTGCTTTTAAAATTGACTTGGAAAAAGCTTATAATTCTATCTAGTGGGATTTTTCCTTTAGGTGCTCCTAGTTGTAGGATTCCCTCCTATGTTTCTTAAGTGGAATGAAGAGTGTCTAACCTCTCCCTCATACTCTATCCTCACCAATGGGACGCCTACAAAATTTTTCTATGAGAAATCAGGATTAAGACAAGGTGATCCTCTCTCTCCATACTTGTTTATTATCCGTATGGAGGTCCTTTCTAGGAGCCTAAATACTTCGATAGTAGGAAATCCAAATTTTAAATTCCACTAGAGGTATAAAAATCTCAAACTTTCCCATCTTTTGTTTGCTTATGACTTGTTAATGTTTTGTCATGTTGATATGACCTCCGAACTACCTTGTTTAATTGCTTGAATACTTTCTCTCAATTCTTTGGTTTGGAAATGAATATCAACAAGAGTCAATTCTTCTTATCACCTTATATGAATCATTGGTCCATTCAACTAGAAACTCTTTTGGGTCTCTAAAGAGGTCAATTCCCTATGAAATATCTAGGTGTGCCTCTCTTAACTAGAAGATTGACTAGGAGAGACTGTACCCCTTTTTTAGAAAAAAATGACTCCATAGTTAACACATGGACTAATAAAGCTTTGTCCTATACTGGTAGGCTCAACTTGGTGACTTCTATACTGTCTACCTTTCAGGTCTATTAGGCTAACCATTTCATTCTTCCTGCTTCTATTATCAATATTGAGTCTAAATTTAGGAATTTCTGGTGGTCTGGAAAGGTTGTTTCTAATTCTCATGCAAAGGTAAAGTGGTCTGATCTTTGTAGACCAAAAAAGGAGGGTGGTCTGGGGATTAAACACTTATCCACTTGGAATAATGTCTTATTAGGAAAAAGAATTTGGTTCCTCTTTAATGATAGGGAAGCCTTGTGGGTTAAATGGGTGCATATCATTATTCTTAGAAGAAATAAGACTGCTAAGCCAACTAGCAATAGCTCCTGGAGTTAGAGGAAACTAATTCATGTCAGGAATATTATTGGGAACCATTTCAGATTTAGGATAGGGAATGGTGTTTCAACTTTTTTATGGCAGGACCCGTGGCATCCTAGAGGAATACTAAAGGATCTCTCCACCCCAAGAATTATCAATGGTTCAGAACTCCCAATGAACTCAAAAGTATCTGATGTTATCAGTGACAATGGCTGGAACTGGCAAGAGTCCATAATTGAGGCCATTTGTATGTTAGAGCCATTAATATACCAACTCGATGAGTCTCAATCGGATAGGCTTGAATAGATTGCTATCCCCACTAAAACCTACACTAACGCTTTAGTATACATCTTGATGAGACCTTCTTATCTGAGAGTATCTTAATGTACAAACCCAAGGTATGCCTTTATCTTGTGGTTAGCTTTCATTAATAAGCTACAAACAAGAGATCAACTTCTATATACCTTTGTCCCTAACCATTGTTCACTATACTCTTCGAACAATGAATCTATTAGACACATTTTCTTTGAATGCTCCCTTTCGAAATTAGTGTGGCTACACTACCTCAGGCATTTTCAGATTAACATTCCAAATCTTTTAAATCTACAAGCCATTCAAAATTGGTTCAACCAAACCCCCAGCTAGAGAAACATTGACCTCAACACCTTTATTATCTTGCTATCAGTTATTATCTATAACATATAGTTCGAGAGAAACCTCATAACCTTCAAAGATAAAGAAATGGAAGTGGGGAGCATCAACACTAATGTGATCTTCCAAGTAATGGAACAACTTTGTTCAAACACTGGGAAAAGGTAATTTGTGATTCTAGTTTGTTTTCTTCTATCTTGTAATTGCAGGTACTGGTTGAGGCAGTCACTTCAAAAGCAGAAGGGAATCCAGTCCTAGGACAAGCCTATGTCTCCTGTGAAGTGAATCACACGTTAGTACAATGCTTATAATACGATAACGAATACACGAGAAGGGGGGGTTGAATTGTGTATTCCCCTTTTTGAAAAAGTCTTTCAAAACTGTTTTGTTAAAAAAAACAAGTTCTTTTACAGAAACTTCAGTAAACTCGAATTAATCAAAACTTTGAAAACTTGTTTCGGAATTTAAGTAATAACAAAACTTTGAACTTAAAGAGAGATAGAGTAGAGTAGAAGTTGACACAGCGATTTTATACTGGTTTACCCCAAACCGTGGGCTACGTCCAGTCCTCAGAAGTCTTTCTGAGATTTCACTATCTCTTCAACGTTTACAAGTATTCTTTCCGAGACTCTTCAGGTCTCTACACTCAGTATTCTTTCACTCTTAGCCTCTGCAGGCTATCTGTACTACTTTCTTACAAAAGTATTTGAACTTTGTTACAGTAATACTAGCTCTCAGCTAATTTGCACAATTGTCTCACAAACAAGCTTTTTTGTTCGCGTACGTAAATCAATTAACTCAACTTTTTGCTAAGCTTTGCAATCTTCAACTTCGACTTATATTTATAGCCTTCGTCTGCAACTGCTTCTTGAATCTTGAAAGAAACGATTAATCAGTTGAGTTCTGTAACTAACTCGAACTGACTCTTGCGTCTTCTTTTGAATTCTGCATCTACTTTTCTCCGTCTGCTTTTCTGCGTCTGCTTTTCTGCGTCTGTATTTTTTCGTCTGTGTTTCTGCGTCTGTGTTTCTGCATCTGTGTTTCTGCGTCTGTTTTTCTCCGTCTGTGTTTCATTTTGTTTCTGCGTCTGCTTTTCATTTTACGTCTGCATCTGTGTCTGCTTTTTAATCTGCATTTGCGTCTGCTTTTCATTTTGCGTCTGCGTCTGCGTCTGCTTTTACTGCTTCTTTGTTATTCATCAAATTCATATATATGTAAAGTCATTTTGACTCAACAACCTCCCCCTTTTTGATGATAACAAATTATATACATAAAAGAAAACAAAATACAATGTTTAAAAGAAAAAATCTTATTTTAAAAATCTTTTCTTCCTTCTTTCTTTTCTTGACTCCTTCAATCACACCTTTGAGATTCTTTGATTGTTGTCTTCCATTTTCTTCGCTGCCTTCCATTCTCTTCTCCCTATTTGTTATAATAAAAAATGATCAATGACGATGACTCTTCATCAGTTCTGTCATCATCTTCTTCATTTCATTCATCATCTCCTTTATCTCGTTGACTTCTCCGCGTAAGTGGCGGATTTCAGCTTGAGAGTCAAACGGTGAGGAGGGTTGATCATTATCTACTAAGGGTGCAGTGAACACAATTATTGTAGCATATGCGTCCGAGGATGGAATGTAGTCATCAACAATCTCAAAAATTGGTGGATGAACGGATAGATTAGGCTCCGGAAGGTCTAAATCATAAGGAGCAAGTAGCATGAGCAACTGTCTTCCTTGCAGGGGTATGACTTCAGCTTCAATAGATAGTGTATTAGATAGAGGCCTAATACGCATGACTGTCTGCACAAGGGATTCAATAAACGTCCCTGTTATCAGTCTTCCCCCTACTGGACAGTATTCATTCTTATCCGTAAAACTGCAACTAGCTCCGTTTGTTTTCTCTTTTGAAGCGCATGCTGCATCAATTCGACGCACTTCTTCTTCAATTTGATCTACGGACAGATCATCACTAATTCCTTTAGGATATAGCTTCATCTTCCCCTTATTCAAATCCAAAGGATATATAGGCTGAATATCTGGTACAACCTTTATCACCGTCTTCTCTGTGATTGGATAAATAGTACATGGTTTGCTGGACATTTTTGTGGGGTATGGCTTTGTAGCAGCATCCCTCAAGACATCATAGAAATTTTTTTCATCTTCATTCAGTAAATGCCATGTCTCACTATTTATCAAAATAAGTTGTAGAACAACCTTTACCTTCCTCCTTGGTTGGTCGCAAATGGCAATTGTAGTCCTCCTCTTGGTTACAACTTCAACCAGTCTGATTTCCAACTTATCTTTTCTAAAAAATTCAGAGTAGTTGTATATAACCAGACCAGGTTCATCAGATTTTTCTTGTGGTACCTATACCAAGCTTAATTCTGTTGTTGCCTCTTGTTGATCAGTGAAGGGAATAGATTGAACCAAGCTAAGCTCCGCTGGTTCCTCCTGTTGGATAACAATAGGAGTTTCCTGAACTCTGCTATGCTCAATTTCCTTTTCCTTTTGAGCAGCATTGAAAGTTTCTTTCTTTTGACTAACTTCCTCAGCAGTGGGCACACTCTTCTTTCGACTAATTGATTTAGTCTTTCCTTCTGCTTCAGTCAGTCTTGGAGTTTTCTGAACTTGAGGTTTTTGCTTCTCAGACTCCGACTTTCTCTTCTTCTTAGTCTCCTTAGCCTGTTTGGCTGAGTCTTCTTGTAAAATTGAGACTAGAGATCTTGTTGCCTTTGGTACGCGAGATCCAGAACCTTCTGCCTGACTCTGCTCTCTGGTTCTCTTTTCTTCTTGTTGTCGCAGGATACGAATCCTAGGTGATCTCCTCACCTTTTTGGAAATTTCACCCAAAAGATTCTCTCCTTTTCTTTTCAGCGCACCTTCATCTGTCCTCCGAACTAGGCTCACTTCTCTTTGAAGACTCGCCTGTTTTATCAACGGTCTTCCGGATAATTTTCTTCTTTCATCTATCGACAATCTCATTCTTACTTGAGATTTAGAACTTGTAGCGGGAGACTTCTTCAATGAACGCTCCCCCTCAGTTCTAGCTTTCATTGTAGACTCTGCTTCTTCTTTTATCACCACCTTCAAGCCCATTCTTCTTATTGTATCTGAGTTAATAGTACTCTTGACAGATACCATCCTTCTGATTCCTCTGTGAAGAAGGACTCCGGATTCCCTAAAAATTCTCGTGAGTAGCATGTCGTAAGGATAACTGTTGGTATCCTTCATCCCCTTAACCATATAATGAAAAATTAAAAATGGTAGGTCTATTGGTCGGCAATTTAGAAAATAGAACAGACATTGCTTATCCAAGGTAGTCACTAGATGCCTTGACCCTGTTCTAGGTAAGATGCAATTGAATAGAATCGCATAAAGAACCCTGGCTTTTGGGACTAGACTCAAAGTCTTCCTCTCCGAGGGGTCATTGACTCCATATAGTTGTTTACAGACATCTTCTTCCTTCATACTAACCTTGGACATCCATCTGGCTTTGGTTGATAGGGTTTCTCCAACCGATGAACATTCAGTCACCTTCTCCACTAATTCCTTTGTCACAATAATAGTTATTCCATCTACTGTGGAGACAATGGTGTTATCTACCAGTTGTGCATTTTTTCCAAAAGTCATATACCTCATCAGTATACACCGGTTCTCGCACCTGAAAAAATTTTCTCCACCCAGCTTCTACAATCTATGGTTCAACATCCATAGCATCTTTCCTCAGAGATTCGAAGTCCACATGTCTTCCATACATCATAGCTAGCTCCATTGATTCTGATTAGAACTGGCTCTGTTCTTCGAAGGTAAAGTTGATTGCAAGAGTTTTGGAGAGAGAGATGAATCGTCTGTGTTTGAGAGTAACCATAATGATTTTAATTTCAGACTACTCGTAGGGGTCTTTATTCGGTGTGTTCTAGAATCATTGGGATCCTCAAGACTTTGAGATTTTCCCTCCACAACTTCCTTGTGAGAGAAGTTATCAACTGTAAACCACTGTTTCTGACGCTGTTAACTTTGACGATCTCTTAGCTTGATTGGTCATTTAGCATAACCATGTTAAGGTTCTGTCTGATTTCCTTGAACCGTTCTTCTCTCAATGGTTTAGCGAAGATGTCTGTCCATTGATACTCTGTTTCAATGAACTGTAGTCGCACCACCTTTCTCTGAACATAGTCTCTCAGGAAATGATGTCTGACTTCGATATGCTTTACTCTCGAATGCTGTATTGGGTTCTTTGATAGATTAATGGCACTGGTGTTGTCACAGTGAATTGGGATCTCCTCTTCTTGAACTGAATAATCTTCCAGTTGATATTTAATCCACAAAGTTTGTGAACAACAGCTTGTGGTAGCCATGTACTCGGCTTCGGCGGTTGATAGAGTGATTGAGCTTTGTCTCTTGCTTGACCAGGAAACTAAATTTGTGCCAAGAAAGTGACATCCTCCACTAGTGCTCTTCCTTTCAATTCTTTCTCCGGCATAGTCCGCATCGCAATATCCGATTAACCTGAAATCTTTACCTTTCTTAAACATTACGCAAAGATCAGTAGTACCTGCGAGATATCTTATAATCCTTTTAACAGCAAAAAAATGAGACTCTCTAGGATCGACCTGAAACCTTGCACACAAGCATACACTGAAAAGAATATCAGTGCGCTTTCATGAAGATCTGAGAAAGAACCGATCATCCCTCTATACAGGGTTTGATCCACCTTCTTACCAAGTTCATCTTTTGACAAAAGGTTCAAAGGATGCATCGGAGTTGCCATAGGCTTTACCTTATTCATATCAAATTTATACAGCAATTCTTTCACATACTTTTGTTGATGGATAAATATTTTCTCTTCGGTTTGCTTAACTTGCAACCCAAGAAAGAACTTTAACTCACCCATCATACTCATTTCAAACTCATTTTTCATCAGACTCTCAAAACTCATACATAACTTCTTTGAAGTAGCACCAAATATAATATCATCAACATAAATTTGTACTAAGATAAACTCATTCTCATAATTCTTTCTGAAAAGCGTCTTATCAACTTGACCTCTAGTAAACCCACTTTCTCCAAGAGAAAATTACTTAAACGATCATACCAAGCTCTAGGAGCTTGCTTCAGGCCGTATAAAGCTTTATGAATTCTATAGACATGATCTGGATTCTTAACATCCTCAAAGCCAGGAGGTTGCTTCATATACACCTCTTCGTCTATAAAACCATTCAGAAAAGCACTCTTCACATCCATCTGAAAAAGCTTTATATCATGACAAACAACATATGCCAGCAATATCCTAATAGCTTCAAGTCTTGCTACTGGAGCATATGTCTCATTGTAGTCTATACCTTCTTGTTGATTATAGCCTTGAGCTACTAATCTAGCTTTATTCTGACTTACTCTACCTGATTCGTCTAACGTATTCTTAAAAACTCATTTGGTTCCTATAATGGATGTCTTCGAAGAGTTTGGAACTAAGGACCAAATATTATTCCTAGTAAACTGATTTAGATCCTCTTGCATGGCTAAAACCCAAGCTTCGTCCTGAAGAGCTTCCTCAATCTTCTTAGGCTCTATTTCAGAGATGAAAGTTACATTAGCTTCTCTTCTGAATTTGGACCTTGTCCTAACTCCTTCTGAGGTCTCTCCGATAATTAGCTCTTTTGGATGAGAACTCCTATATTTCCAATCTCTTCTTAATCTTATAGTTTCTGGAATATCCTCAACCTTATCTACTTGAGTTCCTGATGATGGAGTTTCTGTTGTATCATCTAAGTTCTTTGAAGGACCTTCACTCTCCATGTCATCTTCCTTATGGGGTTGGGAACAATCATCAAATTTGACATGGATGGTTTCCTCAACTGTCTTTAAGATAGAGTTATATACTCGAAAGGCCTTAGATGATGATGAGTAGCCTAGAAAAATTCCTGAATAGGTCTTTGAATCGAACTTATCCAACAATTCCTTTGTATTCAGAATAGAGCACTTGCAACCGAATGGATGAAAGTAAGATATGTTTGGTCTCCTTCCATTCCATAACTCATAGGGAGTCTTTTTCAATAGTGGTCGCAACAGTATTCTGTTCTGAATATAACACGCTGTATTCACAGCTTCTGCCCAAAAGTACTTAGGAAGATTCATCTCACACAACATAGTCCTTGCCATCTCTTGAATCGTCCTGTTCTTCCTTTCAACAACTCCATTCTGTTGAGGAGTCCTAGGAGTAAAGAAATTATGGAAAATTCCATTCTCCTCACAAAATAATCTAAACTTCTCATTCTCAAATTCTCCACCATGATCATTCCTGATACTGGCTATAGGTACTCCTTTTTCAATTTGTAACTTTCTAGAAAGGTTCCTAAAACACTTAAAGGATTCATCTTTGTGTGACAAAAATAATATCCAACAAAATCTAGTAAAGTCATCAACAATAACAAGTCCATATTTCTTTCCGCCAAGACTTATTGTCCTTATTGGACCAAATAAATCCATATATAACAACTCTAAAGGTTTAAAAGATGTTACAACATTTTTAGAAGAAAACGATGTTTTAACTTGTTTTCCTTTCAAACAACTTTCACAGAAAAATTCTTTGTCAAAACTCATGTTTGGTAAACCTCTTACCAAATCAAATTTTGTCAACTTTGAAATGTGTTTAAAAGAGACATGACCTAGCTTTTTATGCCAGATTAGTCTTTCTTATTCAGAAGATAGAAAACATGAAACATTTTGGTCTTGAAAATCTTCTAAGTCAATTTTATAAATATTATTTCTTCTCTTGGCAGAAAAGAATATAGACCCATCTTTGTTTCTGACTTCACAAAGATTTTGATTGAACGTTACTAAGAAACCATAATCACACAATTGACTTACACTAATCAAATTGTGCTTCAGACCATCAACAAGCAGTACATTATCTATGCATGCAAAGGAATCTTTACCTATCTTACCGATTCCAATTATCTTACCCTGCTGGTTGTCTCCGAAAGTCACCGATCCTCCCTTCTTATACTGAAGATCTAGGAACATAGACCTTCTTCCCGTCATATGTCGCGAGCAACTACTATCTAAATACCAACGGTGCTTGTCGCATCTTCCAAGGAAGGATATCTGCAGGAGAAACTATTTTACTGTTTGATACCCATATTTTCTTGGGTCCTTTCTGGTTAGTAATATGCATATAATGAGTTCTTTGATGCCTTTTACTAAACTGTTGATGAAAACGTGTTTGGTAATACCCTTTATTTTGAGAAAAAGACTTTTTTTATCATAATGAGACTTATTACCCGTAAACCCTAATCCGGTTTTATCACTCGGATGTCTACATTTTCCTATCATCTCATTCATTTTCTTTGTACTCTCAGTGAAGGTAGCTAAATCAGATGAAAGACTTTTAATTCTAAGCTTCAACTGATTGATCTCATCAGATTTATCTACGACTTTCTTTTTCTCTTCTAATTGTTTCTTTAAGAATATATTTTCTCTCTTTATTTCTTCTGTATGTTTAAGGTTTTCTACATACTTCTGCTTTGACAGTTTGTATTGTTTCAGAATAGCATGAGAATCCTCTAATAGTTCTAAATAAGCTTCATGCAAGTTATCGTATACAGAAGTTACCTCCTCATCACTTTCTTCCTCGGCTACTAGGAAAATATTAGCATGTTCAGATGTCTTGGAATTTGTATCTGACTCTGATGAACCTAGATCTTCCCAAGTTGCCATCATGCTTTTCTTGCCTTCTCTACTCTTCTTTGGTTTCTTCTTTAGAGTAGGACATTCGGACTTGTAATGTCTAGGTTGATTACACTCGTAGCATATGATAGATGTCTTTTATGCTTTATCATCATCTTTGCTATTCTTCTTGAAGAATTGACTTCCTTTGGACTTCTTCTTCCACATCCGTCTTATCTTCCAGGAAATGAATGATAATTCGTCATCTTCATCACTTGACTCTTGTTTTGATTCGCTTGAGTCATCATTCTTTGATTCTTCAATTTTTAGTGCTTTCGATGACTTTCTCTGTTGGACCCCACACCTGGGCTAGCATTTCCCACCCAGCGTGTGTTTGCGGGTTATACCGCGACATCCAACACAAATCAGTATTGTCTTCTTTGGTGGGAATCGAACACCCAACCTCAAGCAGTTATATAAACAAGAATTTCTTAAAAACCCAATATTTGCTTTCTTAAATTTTCAAAAATTCATATATAGCTTATAAATCAAAATATAAATATGAAACCCACCTCGAATCGATGCTTGAATCTTATCCTAATCATCAATTTCTCCAATCCTTCCTTCTCTCTTCCAAATTAAATTTTCCTAAACCACAAATACCCAAATTCAACATCATAAAAATCATAATCCTCAAAATTCACTTAGGAAATCACCAATTGATCATATTTCCAAGCTATCTAATTCAACAATTTCGAAAATCCTCAATTTATAAAATTGAGCATAACCCTAATTCATAAAATTCAAAATTAACCATCAATTATAGCATAATCACTAAAAACAACATTATAAATCTCAAATCCATAACAATATCAAGCTATCTAAACCAAGACTTCATCAAGAAATTTATCAAAGGATGCAACATTTATAGGAATGATTAAAACATTCAAACATAATGAATTTAACAATAATTTCTACTTAATCAAAACTTCAAAATCAAAGAATGTACCGACTTTCATAATTTATCAAAACAGTCATAAACAACGAATTTCAGAATTTTTCTTACTTTATCACAATCATTTTAAACAAATAATTTTAATCATTTGGAAATCATAATTTCAAACATTAATCATAATATGTTTTGATCATGTTCGGATTGAGTTATGAATTATGGATGTATGAGTTTGTTCAGGAATGGGATTTGATTTGATCATGGATTATAAATTGTATATAAAATATGATGGTATTAAATTATGAATGGGATTGATTGAGAATTATTGAAGTGTCAGGATTAGAATTGTGTTTGATTGTGTTTGGATGAAGTTGACTGATTGTGATTTATTGAAGTGTTTTAGAAATAGGCTTGCATTTGGTTATGCTGAGATCCCGGACGAAGGGTCCGGTGAATTTTGATGATTGTATGATTGATTTGGGAAATATAGAAGTGTTTTTAGACCTTTGCAGGTTTTGGGTTAGGTCAAATGCGTGTAGTTATCTTTGCCAATTTTCGATAATAATTGGGATAAAAAGGAGATTTGGAACTTGTATGGATATATAAGAATGTGATTAAGTATTTGAGATTTGTATAAGGATGAATTTTCAAGAGTGGAAATCATTTGTATTTGATTTGCATTAGTTTGAATAAAGATGCATAAGAAAGAAAAAAAATTATACCGGATTTGGAATAGTCTAGGTTCCCAATGCGAGAAGTTTTATATACTTTGTGGTTCCAACGGATGTCGAAATGTCTTTCAGTTCGATTAATTATTTTGTTTGGCTCCGCTTTATGATTCGTATTCGATTATTTCGCTTCGCTACTTTTATTTCGATCCGATTCGCTTTTGATATCGATAAGTATTTGTTTCGCTGCCGATACCTTTGTATTCGATTTGTTGTTCGCTTTATCGATTGCTTTGTTTTCCAATTCGAAATTTCGTTGCGAAATTTTCGTTTCCATTCGCTTTCGTTACTTTCGTTCTTTCATCCGGTTGGGATCCGGTTTTCAGATTGAGTCCCAACATTCTCCTTCTTTGAGTCTTGTGATTCTTTTGTCCTGCCTTCAGTGCTATTGACTTGTCCCTTTTGAGCTTGTCTTCAGCATCGAGCTCTACTTCATGAATCTTCAGTGATCCAAGCAACTCGTCAAGCTTTAGCACGCTCAAGTCCTTAACTTCCTGCACTGCTGTAACTTTTGGTCTCCACCTCTTCGGAAGACTTCTTAAGATATTTCTTACGTGATCTTGGTTATTGTACGTTCTTCCAAGGGCTTTCAATCCATTGACAATTGTTTGAAATCTTCTAAACATTTGATCAATAGATTCTTCTTCTTTCATCTTGAAAAGCTCGTACTGGTGCACAAGAATGCTTATCTTGGATTCTTTGACCTGGTTTGTTCCTTCATGAGCGATGGACAATGTGTTCCACATTTCCTTTGCAGTCTCGCATCCATGAACTTTGTCATACTCACTCCTGCTTAGGGCACACATCAAGAAGAATTTCGCCTTAGAGTTCAACTGAATTCTCGCCTTTTGGTCAGCAATCCATCTGGTCCGTGGAATAAGATTTCCATCTTCGTCTACTGGTGTATATGGTCCATTCTCTATCACATCCCAAAGGTCGACATGAGTAGATTCTATGAACAACCGCATTCTATCTTTCCAGTAATGATAGTCTTCTCCGTTGAAAGCTGGAGGTCTAGTGACTGAGGCACCTTCTGCAATGTATATATGTGATTCTGCCATTATCTTTAATCCACACTTTGCTACAGTGATTCTTGGATACTGAGCTCTGATACCAATTGAAGTGAATCACACGTTAGTACAATGCTTATAATACGATAACGAATACACGAGAAGGGGGTTGAATTGTGTATTCCCCTTTTTGAAGAACTCTTTCAAAACTGTTTTGTTAAAAAAAACAAGTTCTTTTACAGAAACTTCAGTAAACTCGAATTAATCAAAACTTTGAAAACTTGTTTCGGAATTTAAGTAATAACAAAACTTTGAACTTAAAGAGAGATAGAGTAGAGTAGAAGTTGACACAGCGATTTTATATTGGTTCACCCCAAACTGTGGGCTACGTCCAGTCCTCAGAAGTCTTTCTGAGATTTCACTATCTCTTCAACGTTTACAAATATTCTTTCTGAGCCTCTTCAGGTCTCTACACTCAGTATTCTTTCACTCTTAGCCTCTGCAGGCTATCTGCACTACTTTCTTACAAAAGTATTTGAACTTTGTTACAGTAATACTAGCTCTCAGCTAATTTGCACAATTGTTTCACAGACAAGCTTTTTTGTTCGCGTACGTAAATCAATTAACTCAACTTTTTTCTAAGCTTTGCAATCTTCAACTTTGACTTATATTTATAGCCTTCGTCTGCAACTGCTTCTTGATTCTTGCTTCTTGAATCTTGTTTCTTGAATCTTGAAAGAAACGGTTAATCAGTTGAGTTCTGTAACTAACTCGAACTGACTCTTGCGTCTTCTTTTGAATTCTACGTCTGCTTTTCTCCGTCTGGATTTTTGCGTCTGTTTTTCTGCGTCTGTATTTTTGCATCTGTGTTTCTACGTCTATGTTTCTGCGTCTGTGTTTCTACGTCTGTTTTTCTCCGTCTGTGTTTCATTTTATGTATGCGTCTGCTTTTTAATCTGCGTCTGTATCTGCTTTTCATTTTACGTCTGCGTCTGCGTCTGCTTTTACCACTTCTTTGTTATTCATCAAAATCATATATATGTAAAGTCATTTTGAATCAACATCCTGTCAGTAAAGCACGGAATTGGCAGCTAAAAGACCTTCACACAAACATCAAGATGTGTGCTAAGATACTCATAAACCTAAACAGCAGGAAGCTCACCCTTAGGATATTTAACTAAAGACGTGGGGCAAAGCTGTTAGGGATAAAAGGCAATAGGGATGTAAGGAGCAAGGACAAGATCTGCACCTTGAACAAAATGGCAATGTAGCAACAAGGCTTAACTCATGCAAGGTAGATGTGAGCTTATGGCTTCAAATGTGGAAATGATTGTGAACTGTTGGTTTTTGCTGCATAAATGATAGTGGTTTTAATGTATTGCTTTACTGTGGCTTTCTGTAAATATGTGTGGTGCTAGTAAGATTTGCCTTCCCAAAAGGCCATCTTGATTAGTATAGTCGTGTAGGCAAAATGCTATGGTTGGTGTTATTCATAGGGTACATATTTTAGAGTTCTTCATGTTCGTAGAATAGGTTATTTTCTGGTTATGGGAGGGTATGGCTTTCAAGGCAATCCCATGGTTTGTACATAAATTATTTTTATTTATTTAACTTCTGATTTAGCAAAAAAAATGTCTACCATATGATCTTGCAAGTCATTGTGGTGTGTTGAAACCTACATTTAGTTTTAATGCAATTGAAGAACTCCACTGCTCATTTCTAGTCATTCACATATTAGGATAGAGCATTAGAGACAATGTTAAAGTCACAATTTTGCTGATTCAATGGTAAATTTTGGAATTTAGAGTAGAAATATGAAATGGGTATAGTTGAAAACAAAATAGCAGTGTAAAGGTGGATAATTTGGACAACTTTCAGGCGTCTAGCAAAGACAAGTATAGATTAAGTAAAGAAGAAATGGTGGAGAAGAAGAAGTATTATAACTCTCCCATACGGTACAATATTTTAATTCATTGATAAGATGGCAAAGAAAATTATTTATCTAGGACATTCATTGTAGCTAACAGGGAAAGAAACAGAAGAAGTTTGACTATGTTAGATAATGTTTTATTTCTCCTATAAACTAGTGTTGTTAATACCCAATTTATCATAAATTATAATTTTCTTAATCTCATATGAGAAAGAATGCTTGATACCATGATTTATTTGATAAGTTTGACCTTCTTCACTTAAAATTTATTGTTATTAAGCATAGAATTTCTCTAATGAGTACAAATATAAGACTAAAATTTTGTTAGTAATAAATTTATCATGAATAATAACTCAAAATATTATGAAACATATTTTTACAATAATATATTTTGATTTTGGAATATGAATATCAAAAGAAGATATGCTCAATCTAGTAAAACAAGATGTGAGAATTTCCCATAAGTAATTGTATCTCATAAATTTTGTAAAAGTATTAAAAGTCAATATATGAAATATCCTAACAATATATTATTATTAATAAATAAATTTAAAAATAAAAATACTTAACTTTGTAAGAAGAAGAAGATATAAAGATAATATATAACCTAGGACTCTCTCATAATAATTTAACAATTGTTATATTTTGATTTAGATAACTCTTGAATCTAGTCAAATTTATTATTTAATAACTAATAACATAAAGGTATGGAAAAGTTAAAGGGTTATATTTCTTGCTTATTTTACAATCATTGATCTTATTTTTATGTAATCTCATTCAATAATTAATATTATAAACTTGTTGGGGAAATTAAAAGATTACAAGGTTATGAGATACCATACCATTAAAAAGCAAAAGATATTTTATGCATTTATTTAACTTGCAATGTACATACACTTAACAATTAATAATACATCTTATTATAATTATATAAGGTATTTTCTTAACAAGTTTTATAATTTATAAAGATATCTTTCTCTTTCTCTTTAATCTTTTTACTAAATAATCCTTTTTGATAAAATAAAAGCAATATATCCTTTTATTAATATCTCTTTTTAATAAATATTTTTAATAAATTTAAAATGAATTTTATAAATAAGGGATATAAGTACAAATAAGCACAAGTTGTAAAACCTTCTACTTTCTTCATAATACATCAAGTAGGTTCTTGTCCTAAGCAATAACTTGATCTTTACTTGCAAAACTTAGGTTACATTGAAAGTTGTGGAGTTCTAATGGGAAGCTTTAACTTGGACCTTTTCTTTCTAAGAATCTTAGTTTCCTATTGTTTAAGCCAGCTCGTTAGAAGGCCTAAGAATCTTAGTTTTCTATAGTTTGAGATAGCTTTTTAGTTTCATTCTTGTGGATTTAATCAACTTATAAAGGACAACTTCCTTTTATACTTGAATTTCCTAAAAAATTCTTTGGTCTTTTTCCTCCATAATCTATACATTGTGTTACTAATTGAGATTTTAAGTATAATCCAGTATGCATTCTTCTTATTTTGATTGTTGTATAACCAAGCAATTAAGTTTTGCTAACTTAAAGCTGCAAAAGAAATCTTACATAGCTGTTAGATTCTACACAAGATAAAGGAGGAGAAATTGCAACTAAAGAAGAAGTATACAATTTTTTCCCTAAATCTTGATTGCAAAATACATAAATGTTTTGTATATGTTGAGGTATCTTTTTAGTCTATAAAGATTTCTCCATCTATCTTTAATTGCAAGCCATATAATGATTAAAGCTCTAGGACACACCTCTTGAACCAAACCAAGTTGTGCTATGTAAATCTAAGAGCTTGATTCCTCATCCATTTTCTATATGAGGCATTTGAGAATGCACCTGAGGGGTGCCTATTCCATATAATGCAATCTTGCTAGTTTGAAAGAAGAGGACAAGTGAGGTTGGAGGTTAATTGGGAGTTTCTGATTAATTGTATAATAGAGCTTGAGGCGAAGACATATTTAATTGAGGCCATTTTAGGTATATGTCTCCAAAGATAGGAGCACTTAGAATATCTACTTAGAGGGCCTATATTGATCTAATTGCCATCCTAAAATAGGGTTGAAGCTTTATTGCCTATCTTGTAGTAGAATTACATTCTAACCTTTTCCCAGAGCATAAGGATATGGATCATAGTCCATAAGGAGTTATATTTTAGCATAATGCCCCAAAAGCTCTTATTCCTTAAGTAGTAAGAATGTATCCATCTAACACAAAGCAAGTCTTTATTTATTAATATACTTCACATTCTTTTAATAGTTTTCACCTTATTTATGGTCATGATAGGCCAGATTCCAAGTTTTCCTTTCTTACTAGGCAAGCACAAGTCACTCCATTTGAATTTTTTTAACTAACTTGGTACTGTTGTTTCTTGACTAAATAAATTTCATCATAAGTTATTCAAATGGTGATAACAATGTTGATCAAATGGTCATAACAATGTTGATTAGAGACATCCTATAAGAAGTCAAATATATGGAGGATATTTAAAACTGAATTAGTTTGACCCTTTATACAACTGACAAGCTTCTATTACACTAATTTGTGATTCTCATATTTATTCTTTCAATTAAAGGATTGAATTTAGAATATAATGGTCTTTTAGAAGAAATAGGTATCTATAGTTAAGTAAGAGGAACTATGGAGGCTCTTAAACCTATTAAGCAACTGATACAATTGGGTAAACCTTAAGCACCAGAGGATAAGAACAATTGGTTTTTCTCTTTATTGATAGAGAGGCCTAAAAGTTTATTAATTGTTTTTAGAACAACTATAAAAGCACCAATTAAGTTTAGATTAGCTTTTAAGAAGAGGATTAAATCATCTAAAAAAAGTAAGGCTAGTTATTCTTAGTCTATTGCACTTTAAGTATAATTTGAACTTCTTCTCTTAGTCGATCACATTCTTAATAAGTCTATTTAAGATCTCCATACAAAGACTAAAGATGTAAATTGAAAAAGGATCACTTTGCCTTAAACCCCTAGCTCCTTTTATGAGATTGGATGGTTCTCCATTGAATAGAATATTATGGGAATCTATAGTGACACAATACTCTAACTAATGAGTTTATTAGGGAACTCAAAAGTTTGTAGAGAGTTCAAAATAAATTTATAGTTAAGAGAAATAAAAACTATGTAGATATTTATTTTTACAACATAACTTTTGCTAGATTGATTCCTATTTAATTCTTGAAAAGTTATGTTGCTAATAGTTTATTATCCTCAATTTGTCCTCCTTTGACAAAATCACCTTGTAAAGGATTAACCAGTTGAATTAGTATTATTTTAAGTCTATCAACAATCAGTTTGGAGATAACTTTGTATATGGTATTGCAGTAAGATATTAGCCTAAAGTTTTTCATTGAGTTAAGGCATGGACATTACGTATAAGGAAAATAAAGGTCTTATTCAATATCCTCAACATTTTGCTCTTATTTCTAAGAGTGCTTTAGTGACTAATGTCTTAGTGCAAAGTCATGTTTTATAAAAGAAAGAGGCATTAACGCCATTACGTCTTAAGGCCTTATTAGGGATGAGAGAAATTCAAACATCTTCCATATCTCTAGCATTAAAAGGTCTTGTCTAAAGATGAACTTATTGTGTAGATATTTGATCTTTAATAAAAGATTAGAGACTGATCACTAAGGAGATTGAATTAATGGGGGATGTAATTGTCTCAGAGAAGAAAGATACAACTTCCTAATGAAGGTCAACTCTAGAGGTCATCAAGATGCCATCTAATTCCTCAGAAAACTTATTCATTTTATGTTTCTTTTAGGGAGCACTGAGTTATAAGGACTCATCATATAGGGAGAGGTATATGGATCTTTGTTTTTGTATCTAACTTCTTCCTAACTTCAAAGCCTATACTAGTGATGTGTTACTAGAATTTCTCTTATTAAGGTCTGTAAGCTCATTCTTCACCCATTGCAATTTCCTCATACAAATGTAAAATTTATGCCCCTAAAAATTAGAATTTAGGTCTCTAATGATATCTCCCTTAAAGCCCTCTAAATCTATTAGAAAGTTTTTTTTATAGAAAAATATACCATAAAGTTGTTAAAGCTGAAAGGAAAGAAACTTCTTTGAGAGTTGAATAGATTCTCACAATAATTAGGGTGTGATTAGAGAAGATTAGGTTGTTGAAGGAGGCTTTGCACTTTATGAAAGCTAAGAACCAATGAGAATTTACTAAAAATGTATCAATCTTTTTCTTTAAAAACCATTTCATTTTTGTTTGTTATTCCAACTAAAAAATATTCCCTTTAAAGCTTTATATCTATTTCTTTGATGTGGCTTTCATAATTATAAAAAAACCTTTAGAATAACTTCTCAATCTGTCATTACCTTCTGCTTCTGCTATTAAAGTTACCAAGAATTAACCAGGGCATTTATTATATTTCTAATTTCCTTTAGCTTGCTCCATAAGTGGCTTCATTAGAAAGTATGACTAAAAGCATATACAAAGGTAACCTAGAATTTGGAATTCTCCTGTTTCATTTTTAGTATGCATAAGAACTAACTTCTCCTCAATGATTAAGTAAATTACCTTTAAATTATGAAAGTCAATTTTTGTGACAATAATGGTTTTTGATAATGGTCCAATATTTCTTAAAGTCTAATTTCTTGCTATTATTTTCTTGAAGCTTAGTTTTCTGAAGTCATATAATAGATTGTATAGTATGATGAAGATAATCATACAAAATTTATTATTTATAGGGGCTATTAAGAATTCTTGCATTCCAAGCTAGTATGGTCATTTCTTGAAGGCAGTGTTAGAGGTCTTCTGCTTCCTTTTTGACTTCCTCCTAAAGATACTCTAAACTTCATTGCCTATATCATTATCTAGTTACTATGTTGTTTACATTAGGCGAAGAGTTACTTATTTAACAAGTAAGTGGATCATTTTACTTCCCTCCATGAATAGATTGTCCATGATAAGGGCTAGGGGTATCTTATTCTGAAGCTTTTCCTTATTCTAAAAAGCTCTCGATGTTGTGCTTATACTATAAGCGTTAAGACATTTAGTGACAGCTTTTTTGTAACTAATTATCATTTCATCACAGGTATGAGGTTTTTTGTGACAAAAGAATTAACTGAACACAATTGTTTTGATTAACTGTGATGATTTTTTTGTCACTGATACAATGGTAATTGTGACAATTTAGTTTCTTTCATAATTAAATTGTCACTATTAATATATTAATGGTGTCAAAATTTCTTTTATCACTTCTGTCACTAAAAGCATATGCAATTTGATGCTAAAGTAATTTTGATGGGAATGAATTGTAATTGTGACAAAACATATATTGTTCACAAATAATTTCTATTTGTTGTGACAACACATAATTTGGTCAGTAATATTTTTCTCTTACTGTGACGAAATGGTTTAATGTCACACGATATTTTACTTTTGTGACTAAAACTTTTGTTAATAAAATTTTAATTAGTTAGTGTCTACTTAATATTGTTATAAAAATGAAACTATCACTATGGTTACTACTATTCGTTACTTTTTGTGACTAAGACTTTTGTTATTAAAATTTTAATTAATTAGTGTCTACTTAATATTATTATAAAATGAAACTCTCACTATGGTCACTACTATTCATAATTTTTATGATAAGAAATTTTGTTATCACTTGATCATCAACTTTTGTTACAATGGTTATTGTCAATATAAACGTTACAAATTAATGATAACCATTTCTTGTTATAATAATATATTAAAATTAACCATTCTAATGATTGATTTTGCCATTATTGTACAAATTTTAGGGACTAGAAACTACTTGTCACAGTTTTTCTTTAATATTATTATTTGCAATCAAATTTAAATATTTTCTTATAAAATATTCAAGCTACATATATTGATAATCCAAAAGTAATATTTTACATATCAATAGATATTTGCTAAACATAACATTGAAATTTCATCAAAATAAAATCAACATAAATTTTTTAAATATAATGAAAATCTTGTTCCAAAATATTAAGCAAAACTCTTAACCTATTCAAAATTTAAAAACAAAGTTCTTGTCAATGCTCAGTCATTGTCATCATTGCCTTCCTCATCTTCTCTTGCTGAATTTGTTTCATCATCACTCATAAAAATAAATAATTAAAATAATATTGATTTAATTCAAATTTTGATTATATCAAAATTAGATTATCAAGTCAAGCCCTGATCATCTTTCAATTAGGCATGACCACACTGAAGTTTATACGATGTTTCAACATAGTCTAAACTTAAGGTTTCAATCAAAATGAATTATTAATATATTTATAGCCAATACGACAATGGTATGGAGTTATAATTAACTATGCACAGATAACCATTGAGCCCTAGGAGCCAAACAACTTAGAAACACCGTATATAAACTCTGTCTCGCTCTTATTTAAATCACTCTCTATTATTTTTTCCTCGGTCACTCTCTAATACTTGGAGAAATGTTTCCATTCCTGCTTCTATTTCAAGTTTTTGATCTTATTAAATATATATGGCCCGGCTACAAGGCAAAGGCAAAAATCTTTATAAATGTATTCCCTCGACTAACATACCTAAAATTATAATATATGGAAGCCTATAATAAGCGCATATGCTATTGTTATTTGATTTATAGGTGAAAGTTTTTGGATCATTCTGGACTAGACTTTATCTTCCTATGAGTGATATTGATGTAAGGATGTGTCAAATCTTAAAAAGAAAGTTTAGGAGTTGATAACTAGTTGATTGAGTTCAAGCATGTGTTTTGGATGCTTTTAAGTGCAGGTTGTTATTCGGGGTTCAGGTATCAAAAATCCACAAGTTGTTCTGTAGGCTCTTTCTAGGCCATTGTCTGTAAAAGAAGTTATAAAGAAGATTTAGGTCTACGTTCTTTGATTGCTGGACATGCTACTATTGAAATAACTTTTTCTAAGCGGGATTTTGTTTAATGCCTCAGGTGTTAGCCAAAGCTCGTGTTCCAATTGTTAAATTTGTTTAGAAGAATAGTGGTTTTTCATTTGACATAAGGTATTACTTGTCTAGCCTTTTATATGTAACACTATTAATTATAGTGGATGCTTGATGGACTGCAATTCTTTCTTAGCTAAGCATTCTTTATTCTCTTATTGAACTAGTGAATAAAATGGCAAATAGACCTAACCCGACTTGACTCAAAGTCAACGGGCTAGGCTCAAACCTAACCTCAAGTCCAACTTTTCAAAAAAAGAGCCCGACCTTATTAGATTCAAGTTGAAACTAAGTTTGCAAAGAAATGTGTAAGTGATTTAGATGATAAAACTGTAGGAATTACTGAAATCACAAAAATACAAAATAAAAAGATTCAAGCTCAAGATGCAACTATTCAGAAGCAAGCCACGGAAATGAAATAAATTTTAGCTACTTTTTCACATTTGGAAAATATTGGAGTAATTCCTAGTTTGTTACTCAATGCTTTTGCCTCAATTAGAGACCCATCAAGTGCCATAACATCAAATACTCTAACTAATCATGTGAGTTTATAAATTTATAAAATATACAATTGTTAGTATTACTTCTTATCATAATCATTATATTATTATAAAATGTTAGTACTAAATTTATAGCTTAATATTTTATAAAGTAATTGATTGATTTTATTTTATTTATTTTGTAGGAAACAAATCAATAGTGAACTTTTGAAAATTTAATATCCAAGATAATTATATTTATTAAAATTATCCCAAACTACTATAAAATTAGAATTTTATAAATTTTGGTGATTTATATATATATTTATATATACTAACAATTTGTATTTGCTTATGTGACAATATCTTGGCACTAAAAATTCATATCATTTGTGACAACTTCTATATTATGGCCAATAATGAATTTTTTATTGATTAAGCAATTAAAATTTTAAATTTAATAATATTATTTGTTAAAACACAAACACATTAGTGATAAAATTTATTGTAACATATAATATTTGTTTAGTGACAACATTATTGTAACATATAACTTTCATACTTTTGGCGAATAAGTATTAGTGACCAAGAAGTAAATGACACCGATAAAAAGTACGAGTGACAAATATTTTGTCAATATTTTCAATTATTTTAGTGGCGATGATGTCAAAATAAAATAAAGTATTGTTACAATTTTATTCATCACTACTTTATATTATTTGTGTCGACAGACTTGTCATAAATATGTAAAATTACTATGATCATATAGGTTTGTCACACATTTCATAATTTTTAGTGTAAGTACTTTTGTCACAAAAGTGTTGCATAATTGTGATTATTTTAAAGTGTTGTATAATCGTGACTATTTTTTCGAAGCAGTTAGTATTTCATTAGTGATAGAGGTATTTATGACAGGGAGTGACAACTTTAAAAACTGGACACTATTGATAGTAGTGACTAATATTACTGTTTTTAGTGACAACTTTTGCTTTCACTAAAAGTACAATGTCTTGTGATGTTATAATTAAGAGAATTAATTTTGTCGAGATACAATTTTTCCTTAGTAAACACTAAGGTGCAGTCTTTTCTTTTCTTTTGGCTAGCCCTAGTTTCTTTAGTAAATAAGGTTTCTTCAATATGATTATTTATATATTTTTGAGACTTCTCTAGGTTTGCTTCCCTTTGGTTGTCATCATTTTCACTTAGGACTCCTTGCATTAATTCTTGATATTCACCTATCTTAAATAATTTCCATATTACTAACCATGTCTTCCTCTACTGGGAGTTCCTTAGCTCCATGAATAAGAGACTAACACAACATCTTTAGAAATGTTATATATCCTCCTTATCACGTTAAAGTAAAGGAATAGTTTGAGGAAGTTGTTGATCAATAATAATAGGGACATAGATCCTGACATAATTAACTCTCCTTATGTTTGCAATTGCCTCACCCATGTATAGGGGTTTTCCAACAAAACTAATTAGATACTGAGTCCTGTTATGGTTTAATATGCTAGAAGAATATTATGTTTATTAAATTATAAACAAACATATTTCTTCTTAAGGTTTTGAAGTTAGGTAGTATGTTTCCTTCTTTGTAAGAGTGATGATTTATTATTAAAATGCCATTGGCCAAATTCTATAATTTTTTGAGCCACAATTGAGGAATCAAACCTAAAGAGAAAAAGATTGACCTCATCAGCAAAAACTTGACTTAAACGCCATTGCTTCTAATGATGTTAGGCTTAAGTATTCATAACTAGAAATAGGGGTCCTTTTTCTAGGAAAAATGCCAGTAATGATGCATCCCATTTTAAGCTCCCTCCTTTTACCATATGAAAAATAGTTGGTTTAACTTGTTATTGGTTTGGAGGACAATAACACAACTTCAACAAAAGAGATGACTCTATTAAGACTAAGAGTCAAGACTTCTTGCTACGAGGTTGGGAGAGAAATTAGGAAGGTTAAAGTAACCTCCATTATAGGTGTAAGGGTCACTTTAGCTGAGGGAAGAGCTTGGGGGGATTATCATTAAGAGTAACTAAGTGAGCTTTCGAAGCTAAAGTGGCAAAAATCTTAAAAGGAAAGTGTCCAATGTTCAACATTTAGCTAAAAATAGGGAAAACTAAAAAGGAGTTCTAAAGTAGGAAAAAAAGAAACCAAAATAGGGAAAGGGAAACAAAAGGAAGGAAGGAGTAGAAAAGCTTTGAATGAAGATTGTAAAGAAGGGACTATGCTATAGGAGAGGAGAACGAGGAGGAAGAAAAAGATAAGGGAAAGCTGAGAAAATAAAAGTTAGACGATACAATTAAGGAGCACTATACAAAAAGCAGAAAGTAATAAAGACAACTAAAAGTTGGACAATAGGAAAGGAAAGTAGAGGAGTGAAAAGGAGGAGAATAAGAAGTTTTTTTTATAGGGATATCCAATCAAACAAAAGCAAAACCTGATCAATGAACTAACCTATAAGTAAATGAAGACTATATAGGTGTTCTAGAGAGAGGCTAGAGCTTCTCTCTCTTACTTGGGTGAGTTTTTTTAAATCAAGTATATAATTTTAATTTAAAAATATTTTATATAATGAATAGGCTTTTAAATGTCTTAATTTAAAAGTTAAAGAATTTGTTAAATTAGAAGTTTAAATTTCTCTATATACAATAAAAAGAAAATTTTATTCTTGCTTTTAAGTATTCAAAGTAGGTTCTTATATTATTATTCCTACTTAAATAAGTGATATGGTAGACAATTATTTTTACTTTTTATAATTCACCTACTTATATATATATTATAATGAATTAAAATATAACAAAATAGTTAAATCTTGACGATATTATCTTAAAACTTCCATATTTGAGTGTGTATATATATATATATACTTGAAAAAATAAGGCCAATTAAAATCTTAATTAGATTAAAAGCATGAAAAAATAGGAGTGTTGGATTTGGTATTGTATTTAATTAAATTTTGTTTTGACCATAAATTTGGGTTAATTACTTGAAAACTAAATCTGATTTTTAGTTTAATGTTAGAATCTGTAATGTGATAGTTATTTAAAACAATCTAAACTAAGGAATATTAATATTTGATATTGCTTTGAATATAATTTATAGATACTTTAAAATATATACAAATTTATAAATTTGTTGATTTTAAGTTTTAAACAAACATAAACCCTTTAGTTCTCCTTTTCTTAAAATTCGGATTCAAACGATATGGATCTGCTCAATTAGCTTGAATTATAAAAGAAATCCAAATTTTGTTCAATTTTATAATATGAACTTGAACTTTGAAACGATAAAATATCCAAATTTTTAAGACAACTTGTGGCTAACATGTGACTTATTAATGTTACATTAAATTAACTACTGAAAAATTAGAAAGAAAAACTAAAACTCTAATTCCATAATGCCAGAATTGGACCTGGTTCTACAGACATTATATTGAAGAACCGAAAGGTTCCAAGAAGAATGAGAATGAGAAGTTAGATCAAGCAAAACAGGTGAATGATGCTTTATATAATAGAACTTGATTGATTATTATTAAATCTTGTGTTTTTAAACTCGGACCGAACCGGCCGGTCCGACCGATCCGACCGGTGACCGATGACCGGTCAGTGGTTCGGTCCGATTTATCCTTCAAAACCGGCTATAAATTGACCCAGTCTGAACCGGTTAAAACCGATCAATTGACCGGTCCGACCGATCTGACAATTATTTTTTATTTTTTTATTTTTAAATGTTTTTAAATATGTTTAATATTATATATAATTAAATATAATTATTACATAATTATTACGTCACACCGGTTCGACCGGTGGTTGAACCGGTCGAATCGATTAAACCGATGACCAGTAAAGTCACCGGTTCGATGACCGATCCGGATTTCAGAATATTGATTACATCAAACTTTAACCATCAATTTCCTCTCGGAAACATATATACCGGTTCCTAATCTACAGACATCGAGTACATATTCTTCCAAATTTGTTCATTCAAGCAATACAACAACTCATCAAGAAAAAGAGTAACAGTAAAACAAGAGAACTAATGTGAGCATAGGGTCTAAAGACATCAACCCTTAAAAACAGACATCCAAGCAACAGTAGCAACACCAGCCAAGACAACTGCATCAACAAAGGAACATTTGTAAGCGAACATTTAGTCATGTGTGTTTAGGCTTGATGAAGAAAGAAGCAGAGAGACTACAGTACCATCCCTCCCAAAAGCCTGAACCCTTGGCTTTGGTTTTTCCAATAGGAGGAGGAGGAGGAAGAGGAAGAGGAGGATTTCCATTCTTCACTGGTTTATCTTCTCCTGGCTTTGGAACTGCACAAGGATCTGTGGACAGAAAATTCTAATGAATTCATAATACCTATGTACCTAAAAATTATATGACAATGACTCCATACAAGTACATCTCTTGGAAAAATCGTGATAGTTATAGATTACCGTAAGGGTGGTATTGATCATTGAAGGTACTCATCTCTTTAAAAGTAAATCCCTTGATGTGTCTTCTGAGATAGATACACAGATTTTCAGAATGGAAGTGAGAACATAACTAGATCAGGATCATTGGATGGTCATCGCATATATATGGATCAAAAAGAAGGGGAGATGGTGGAGTGGTTGCAGCTTAGCGAAGCGGTTAGCTCTTTAGTGGCACAGGTATGGTCATTTCTTGTTCTTTTAACATTTTAAATTTCATGTCAAATGACACTAAATCCCATAATGAACTTGCCTGGAAGTAGGGGTGAGCATTATTCGGCCCGGCCCGATTACTCGGCTCGGTCCGAATTAATTCGGGTAAAGAAATTACCTAATTCGGGTAATTCGGGCCGGGCCGGATATTACCCGAATTTTTTTGGAGCCGGGACGGATAATTTCGAAAAATTTCGGGCTTGCCCGATTACCCGAATTAGGTTTAAAAAAATTATGAAATAGGGTAATTAGGATAATTCGGGTAAATCGGGCCGGGATAATTCGGATAAATCGGGTAAATCGGGTAAAATCGGGCTGGGTAAATAAGCAATTCGGGTAAATAGGGCCGGATAAATTTGGGTAATTGAAAATTCGAGTTCGGGCCGGGTAAGAGAAAAAAAAACCAGATAATTCAGGCCAGGCCGGAACAGTAAAAATTCGACCCGAACTACCCGAATGCTCACCCCTACCTGAAAGGCCTAGTCTGACTTATGTGTCCTTTCTTGAAATGTGGAAATTGTTCAACTTAGTCGAAAAGATCCCTGTTGTTACGTACGTGTTAAGACTTCCAATTGATGTTCGTTAACGAATATGTTACCTGACATCCAAATTAAATAAACACGTCGTTTTAACTTATGTTTCTAGTTTTAACCATCTAAATTCTGTGGGTTTAAGTGTAGGTTTGAGGGTTTGTTGTCGGTCTTGATTTGCTCTTCTCGTAAACCTTCAAAATTAGGAAATGGAATTTTTTTGACATTTGGTCTCCTACGATCAATCATTAAGAATTAAACAGAAAATATTAGGATCAATAGTCACAAACACACAGTAATAATAAATATATAGGAAAGAAAATTCTATATTTCCTACTAAAAATAAAATAAAACTGCTAGCAATACAAGAAAATTAAACATTCTCATCAGATCTTCAAATTAGAGACTGATGCTCGAATCAAGAAACCAACATCCTGCCCATACATCTCAAAAATCCTTCGAGTACCAACGTGGCAACACCTCCATCATCAATTATGAAGGCAACTAGAGTCTTGTATAACCTTAGTTTTCCAGTATCAACACACTTAGTAATCATATATGATGGATTCAAAGAATCCAAATATCTTCTCCAAATACAAAATTCTCTCTTCTACTGAATTGTGAGTGAAGTGATACATTTGTTGTATGTGTTTGGTCCTGGAATGGAACAATGGATTCTTCCCATTTTTGTTTTTACATTATTCATTCTTAATGTAATCATCACTCGCATCTTATAATGTTAAATTCAACTTTATAAATCCCCTTGCCTAACCTAGAAATTCAACTAATCAACAATTTAATTCAAACGCACTAAACTAGCCAAACTAATTCACAGTAAGTATCCTCAACTATGAATATCACATCATCATCACAAATATTTAGTCCGAAGTCTCACAATAAAGTGAAATATAGAGAGGTTTGATAGTACGCAGTCTTATCCCTACATAATAGAAAGACTGTTTCCGGTAGACTCACATACATATATGACAATAAAATTTATAAATAAAATTACAATAAATACATAAATAAGTGACAAATAAAATATAACTAAAGAATATACCTGATGGTGTCCAGATCTGCTAGTATCAGGTAAACTGCAAAGTTCGGCTCTTCTTGTCTCTAGTTAAGCTAGAAGTTTTGTTCAGAGACCTTGAAGATATGACAATCCTATGGTTTTAGACGACCTCGCGGGATCTTTTCCCATACACCTGTTCTAAAAAGCCAAGTTGTCACTACAAGAAAAGAAGACATTCTGCGACGTTTTTAAAACGTCACAGAATGTCAAAAAAATGTCGCAAAATGTATTTTGCAACGTTTTAAAAAATGTCACAAAAAACGTCGTGGAATGTGGTGTAGGTAAAAGGTTTCCGCGACGTTTTATGAAAAACGTCGCAAAAAATGTTGACATTTCACGACGTTTCGAAAAACGTCACTAAAAAATTGGACAATCCGCGACGTTTTAAAAAACGTCACAGAATCTTTAACATTCCGCGACATTTTTCAAACGTCACAGAATGTTAAGGAATCTGCGACTTTTTTCTGGAAACGTCGCGAAAGGTATTCAGTGACGTTTTTAAAAACGTCACGAAATGTCTTTTGTGACGTTTTTATTATTATTATTTATTTATTTAAATCAAATTAATTTAATAATTTCTTAATTTTAATAATTATTTTTTTATCTTATTTGTTTAATAACTATTCAATATTATTTATGAATTTTATTTATTTAATAATTCTTCAATTTTTAGTATATCATTAATTTTAAACATTCATTATTATTTTTTCATTTTGAAAATTATTTTAATTTAATAATTATTTTTAAAATACAAAATTTTTAAACTCTTAATGTTATTGTTATTTTCATTGAATAGAACAAAGGATCCTTCCACTCATAAAGTTCCTTTAAACATTGGAAGAGTAACTAAAACTATCAAATTTGAAAAGTTTTTATAGATCACTAATCTTCCTAGAAACCAAATTATCGTGTCTTGAATTTTTTTGTTTCAACACCGATTTATCAGACAATTATCGCCTCTTGTTTGTCAGTGTCCTCTTGCTTCTTAGTATCCTCTTGCTTTTCAGTGTCTTGCTTCTCGATGTCTTCATTCTTCTTCAACTCATGAAATAAAAGGCCACAAGTTAGTCAGGCTTGAGCTTCTCTCAGCATCACAAACAGGGAACAGCAAAGAGGGTTTATGAATTCTTTGATCAATTATTTTAACTTGGACATGTAGTAAATCTAGATTACACAATATCATTTCCATACCTTCAGATTGATGAGGGCCACTTTATTAGCTGATGCATACTTGGGATTTTCAATAGCCCAGGTCATTGATTTGAGCCGGGGTATGGAAGGCTGCATGATATAAAGCTAGTTGAAGTGTAAAAACAATTTGAATATCTATTGTATACTGCAATATATTTTACTTTTTTTCTTTGAAAGATAAAAGATAATTCTATTAATTTAACAAAAGCTACAAAACAACCATTACAATGAATCATAATATCTGCGACAAAACTAAACTCACTAACCAAAAAGTTGTATTATTCATCAAAGCTATAACACCTCTTGATTAGTTATTAAAAGATGACATTTAAAATAAAGTTCAACACGTTCTTTTGCTTGCCAGAAGCTATATGCAGCATAGCTAGTAAGAGGGTATAAATATCATTTAAGGTGGCTTGGTTTGAGTCACAAAAGGCTCAAAGGGTAAAACACCAAGTATAAAGAAATAAATAAGGTGACTTTATAAGAATATCTTAAATCAAAGCATGGTCTAGAAATTGTTTACCACCAGACCCAAAAGTGGGACAATAGAGTGAGAAATCATTGAAATCAAAGCCAAGAACAGGAAGGCGATCCTCACGATCGTATGATTGCAAAAAAGAATCAATGACAGTGGCAACAAGCTCATCTTCATTCACCACAAATCGAATCGGACCAGCACTGCCCAACACCGTCACGCTAATCAAAAGCCTATTGCCTTTTGCAACCTGGCTCTTCTTCTGTTTGTAAAGCAACATCTTTTTTCTTCTTTTCTTTTTCTTTCAACAAAGGAAAGAGATCTAAATTCAAACAATTACCAAAAAAAACAACACGAAAACCCCTCAATCATTATCTGGGCAGAATTTTTCGCCCAAGAAAAATACCTTTAATATAGATCAAAAGAATGTGATTGTAGAAATCGGAAAAATAGAGAGTATTCAAAGGAAAAAGAAATATTTTCTTTGGAGGAAAGCTAACGAGTTCAGGGGTCAACATCCAGGAAGCGATAGTACCAGCCTTCTTTGCAAGAGCCGAAAGCCAAAGCAAAAGCGGCAGAAACAACGCCCACCCTTGAGTTACAAAGGGAGAGCATGTAATCGCTACTACCTAAGATTTCCACCATTCACAACGATCTTTGTCTTTTATGTGATAACCAATCTGAAAGCCAACCAAAACCTGAAAGCCTAAAAATTTTTCCGTCTTCTGGGTCGATCGAGAATAAGGAGATACGAAATAAAGAAATAAAAAAAACTACTCAACAAAGGGAACAATACCTTGCAAACGAAAATCTGAGAATCAAGGCTCTAATGATGACGGTACAAATATAAGATACAAACAAAGAAATTAAACAAAAAACTACTATACCTTGCAAACCTTACGACGAAGAACACATAGAGGAAGGACAGACGACGGAGATCTGGAGGAGGAAGACCAAAGGTCGAAACATCGCATGCCCATGGGAAGGAAGGGGTAAGAAAACACTCGGTAGGTTTTAAAATACCTAAAGACCGAAACGGATTAATTAAACCTTCCACGACGTTTTCTTCAACAAAACGTCGTGATTTTTACTTTGAAATGTTTTATCGATAGAACGTCGCGAGAGGTATTACAAATATGCGACGTTTTAATAAAACGTCGCAAAATTTTGAAATTTTTTAAGACATTTTTTAAGCGTTGCAAAAAGTTTGAATATTTTGCGACGTTTTATAATAAAACGTCGCGAATAGTATATTATTCTAGTAGTGTGTAGGTCTAAAAGCCTTGTCCAAGACTTACAACTAGAAAGGGCAGAAAGGAGATTGGGTTGGACTTCTTACGCGATAGCTACATAGCACGAGCATTAGAGTAAAACATCTCCTACTAACTTACTCAACTATTTTGGTGAATTTTAAAGGGTATCCTTTACCGTTATTCGATCTCACCAGACTTTTCTATTTGTAGCCACTGCCTCAATGAAGGCCAACTTTAACACATCTTTCTTGATCACTTCCCTTCAGTTTTTGTGTAGTTACTAAGAGTATTTTCTCACAGCATCATAGCGGAGCATCATAGGGCCTCCTACGCACATGCTCAAACCACCTAAGTCTGGTCTCTCTCAACTTGTTGGCAATACTAGCCACCTGTAGTCTCTCTTACTACATGATTCCGAACCTTATCTCTTTTGGTAATGTCACATATCCACCGAAGCATACACATTTCTTCCACTAACAACTGTCTTGTATGTCTATGTTTGGCCGGCCAACACTCTGCCCCATATAATATGATTGGCCGAATCACTATTTTATAAAACTTCCCTTTGAGTTTTAAAGGAATCTTTTTATCACATAAAAACCCTGATATACTTCGCCATTTGACCCACCCAGATCTAATACGATATACTATATCGGCATCAATATTACCATCTCTCTGAATGATAGACCCAAAATATTTAAAACTCGATTTCTGTAGTATGATGTCAGTACCAATTCTTATCGTCGCCTCATTTACCATCTGGTTTCCTGAAAAGTTGCATTCTAAATACACATATAGTTCATAATTCATCTAAGTCATTATTCTAACACCTTAAAAATCATATGCTACAAGAAAAATGAGGTCCATCGGTAAGCTAAGTTAGCGACGTAATTTACCAACGAAACAAGTCATCGGAGAAACGATCGTAAGTAATAATTGACAATGAAGTGCATATTTTTCGTCACTAATTTGCCAACAGATATTTTATGTTCCGCTGTTATCTATATATAACGATGTTGATTTTATGTTGTCAGTAAATTTAGCGACGAAATGTTTGTTTTGATCAGTAAATTTATCGACAGAAAAATGTAATAAATTTACTAATAGATAACTAAGTTCCATCGGTATAGTTAATCATGAATTTACTAACAGATTTGGCAATTCCATCGACAAATTCATGATTAACTATACCGATGGAACTTAGTTATTTGTTGGTAAATTTATTACATTTTACTGATAGATTTTATTTTTCCGTCGCCAAATTTATTGATATTGTTTTAAATTTTCTCTACATTTAATTTTATTTAATAATCCTATGATTGATTATAGTTTATATAGTTATCAGTTTTCTGTTGATAATATTTTGATTTTTTACATTTAATTTGTTAAAATAAAAAGTTGATTAATGACATAAAGTAAAAATTATCTTAATTGATAGTATAAATTATTTTGTGCAACAATAAGTATTTAATTCATACAAAATGATTACAACTACGCTATTCATTTAGTTACTATGGATGGTCTAAATCTTGCGATGAGTTGCTGCCCTTTCCCTTCAACTTATCCATCTCATTATAGAGTTGGGCTATATACTCCATCGACTGTTGCGAGTTGCTAGTGCTTGTTCTATGCTCCGAAGCTCATGAACTTCATTAGATGTGGACCACTTACTAGATTCTCCTGTATTGGATATGGAGGATTGCGAATAACATGTGTTTGCAAATAAACCTAAACTGAATGTTCTTCTATAACGATCCCTACTACCTACTACATGAAGATAAGTTTGACTCTCATCAACATCTTCAAACTGCTGAGACTATCGTTGAATGCTTTCTTGTATTTGTTCCTAGCATAAGGCAATGTTTATATTAATAAGTGAAAATTATTAAGCATTAATGTTAAAACATAAATTTTACATACATTTAGTTCTCTACATTTGGTGTTAATGAAGGTTACATCATCATATTTCTTAGTATGAGTGTGCAAAAAGAGCTAACGGGGTGTAGGCTTCCTGCCCTTAGACTTTTCTTGTATCAGAATAAAATGTTATAAGTGAACTACAATTTACAAAAATTTTGACAAAATTTTCTCTATTTTTATGATATTTATCCCTTGTTGAATAAAGAAATTAACTTAATAACACAACTGTATATGATACTAGACATTTATAACATTATCATTTTCATAATACACATATTTTTATTCAAAATTCACATATCAAATTAAATTGAAATACATCAAAGTTAAAAAAAATCAAAATATAAGTGTAAAGTGTAGATACTTACAAGTCTGCATGCTTATGGTAAGTAATAGATCCTGTAAACAATCTAGAAGGGGGGTTGAATAGATCTTTAAAGCTTTTTGTAAAATTCTACAATAAAATCAGAAGTTAATTCACACAAAAATAATTTAAACAAATTTAAATGTAAAGAGTAGGAAAGAAGAGCAAACACTGTTTTTATAGAGGTTCGGTGCTAAGACCTACGTCCTCTGCCTAAGCTCCCACTTAGGATTTGGCAAACCACTTTACTACACACTTTTTAATTTAGTGTGAACTCTTACAATACCACTTGATTTCCGGCTCAAGCTACCTTTACAACCGATTTATTTTTCGGCACAAATCCTACCTCCCAAGTGATTCTCCTCTAATCACTCAACTCACAATAATCACAATAATAGAAAATTGAAATGCTAACTCTCAGTACAGATGAATGAAATTAAGACCAAGCTAAGAGTAGTATGAGAGCAAATTCTTGGGACTTTTGTGGTAGACTTTGAATTTTACGCATCTATCATTTCCCTTGATATTTCTCTATTTATTTGCAGGCTAAAGGATGATTATATACGTTGGAGAGTCTCATAACCGTTGCTGATTATCTTATAGCCGTTGCATGAATATTTCCTTTCCATTTGTGACTAATTGACTTCGTCAGAATCAGTTTGCTATACTCGTAAGTCGACTTGTGGTAGTGTGTAAGTCGACTTGTAACAACGATTTTCGTAAAACTTTATCTCCACTCTTCTATAAGTCGACTTATGCAGTGTAAGTCGACTTGTAACCTTCGATAAATCGACTTATAGTCTATTAGTCGACTTGTGTTGTTCTCAACCTGACAGATCTTGATATATTAGTCGACTTATGTTGACTTCAACGGTTATATTGCAGAAAATCTTGATCTTTAATAGTTGGGATACATATCTTTCAAGATCTTTATCCATAATCTTCACTAAGATCATCTTTTACACCTTGAACGTTGGTGAAGATCACAAACTTGATTTGATTTGTAGATTTGTCAATCTTAAAATGTATTAATCTTTATTGCTATCCAAATTACCTGAAATAATTTCTTAACCAATTCTATATATTTTATTATTATCAAAACACAAAGGAATTTAATTTGTCAACCACCATTGGTCCAACAATCTCCCCCTTTTTGATAATGATAAAATATTTAGAAATTGAAAAGAAATTAAAAACAAGAAACTTGATCAAGGTTTTTAATCCCTTGTCTCGATCGTTAGTTTGTCTCCCCCTTAATTAATAAACCAATGAATTTAATAACCTTGTAAGATCAAATTCATAAAAGTATTTTGAAATCAAGATAGACTCAAATCAAAGACAATTTAACATACATACTCCCCCTTAATCAAGTAACTAAAGAATATCCAATTTCCCATTTCACTCCCCCTTTTTTTCATAATTAAAACAACTAATACAAACCAACAAGATGAAATAGATGAAACACAAATAGTCATCAATATAAAACACAAATATGAAAAGAAAAAAATTATCGCAATTATATTAAATATAGAAACAATTCATCAAACACAAATAGTCTCAAGTAGCAAGCAAATACAAATAATATGAAATGTTAGTCTTGGCTAGATATAAAAACCATCATGGTGGAGAAACATCATCATGAAGAAATCTCAAAGGTAGAAGAGAATGTGTTTTCGAAGATGTAACATCCCATCACCGATGGGAAGGTTATTTTGGTAATTTGGGACGGGCTAATAGATTTTATTGCATAAACTAAATTGAGCATTCTTTTGGCCTCTCATTATAGAGGAATGAGTTAATTGCACATGCATTTATAGGTACATGCATTCATGGCATTTTCTGGCATTTAACTGTGATTATGATATGATTTATGAGTTTGAGATAATTATGTTTGATTGTGATCTGTTTGAGAATTTTGGAATAATTGGGTTTAAATAGTTGAATTGGAAAATGTTTTAGAATGATTGTCAGTCGATAGTGAACCTTAGAAAATATTTCTGGAAATTTTGGGAGTAAATATCTTAACCGAAAAATTTTCGAGTGACGGACTGATTGACTGTCTAGTGCTGAATAACTGTCCAATGGTAATGGAAAAAAATAGATACTTGATTTTAGGAATAAAATTGTGAAACCATTGGAATTTGAGGATGATTAGACTAGAATTTGTTTTGAAAAGAGAAAGAGTCTTTAAATAGCCTTAGGTTTAAAATCAACCTTTAATGCCTTAAGTTTGACCTTTACCTTTGAGAGTTTTTGGAATCCTCTTTCTTCTCTTCTTCCTCATGGTGATCTTCAATCCTTGCCTTTCTTCTTGCTTGCCCCTTTCTTATTGCTAAGACCAACCGTAAGCCTTGAAAAGATGAAGTTTTGTGTGGCTTTGGGAGAGAACCGTGAGTGTTAGGGCTTGGAGAAGAAAATTTCGGAAGATTTAAAGATTTGAGGCTTGATTGGTAAGTAAATTAGTTTAATGTTGTTTATTTGTTAGTTAAATGCGTTTATGGTGTTTATTGTGTAATATTGGGGTAGTTGAGAGTGAGTTATGGTTGTTTTTAGAGAGAAATAGGGTTTTAATCTGTCGAAGAAGAAGGCCGAAAGCCCGCACGTCGTGACCTGCGTGAGAGCCTCGTCGCGACGAATAAAAATTCATTCGCCGCGGCGAGCGTGTAGGAGGTCACCACGGTGAGCTCTAAACATTTGATGCCGCAACGAGTTCGCGTTGATGTCGCGGTGAGCCCCAAAGAGATTGTTCGCCGCGGCGAGAGTGTCTTTATGCCGCGACGAGCGACTCCAGAATGTCGCGGTGAGAGGTCAGTGGCCGCGACGAGGACCAGTTTTTTGAATTGGTTTATTTTAGTTTTTGGAGCATAACTTATGGTATAGACCTCCAATTGAGGTGATTCTTGATTCGTTATAATCTAGAGAGAGAGGTTTACAATTAAGGTGAAGTAAGAAAGTTTGAATTTAAATTAGTAGGATCTCAATTATTGAAAGAAAGTCGAATATGGTTTCCTATTACAACCTAGGGATAGTTTCATGATAATTGGAGTTTAACTTGGGATTATTCTAGGGAGCTAGATATGGTGGATTGAACTGGATTTTAGAAAGGAAATGAGTCATCATTGATCAATTGAGTGAAAAGTTAGATTTGGACAAAGAATAGCAAATTTGGGGTATAGCGCCGGGAAAGTCATGAATATGCATCGTACATCTTTTCTTTAAGACATGTGCATCATTAAATTGTTCTGATTGAGCATCTAGTAATAGGAAATTATTTAACTGTTATAGAGGCACCGTTGGATCGTCATCCCACAAATATTGCTGGGACTTCTAGGCAGTAGCTCGGAAGTTACAAGTGAGTAACCTAGTTGGTTCCTCAATTGTTAATTGTTAAATGCTCTGTAAATTATCTGCAGATGTGAATTGTATGATTATGTGGATAATTAGGATCGATACGTCTACTTTTGATAAATCGGACTTGACTGCTACGTGATTCTGAAGAATAGTGATAAATAGGTTTTAATGGCAACGTGACTGTGAATTATAGGACATTTTTCATTTCATGCATAAATGCATGAACAGATAATGATAGTTATGACCTGAGACGTCACTGCTACTGAAACGAGCCTCGAGCTTGAAGGGAGTTAGTGCATACCCAGAGGGCTCTCCTACTCTCTAGACACGTCTACTGAACACTGTACACTGCTTAAGCGCTCGGTCACAACACTGAAATAAACTGGAAATGAGTCACATATGCATTGCATATACATTGTGATGGATTGAATTATGTGAATGGAAAATAGGCAAGAGTGCATGCTATAACTTTGATAACTGATTTATGAAATTTCTGAGTTCTGTGATTGTCTGAGAAATTGTAAATTGCTATATGGTATTCTGAATGTATTATTGTGATATGCTGTACGGTATTTGCGTAATGCATGAATTGAGTGAACCATCAATGATGGTTTCTTATTGAGTTCGCAAACTCACTCAAAATTGCACCTATTTTTTCAGGACCGATAGATTAAACTCCTAGCTCCAGAGATTGATTTTTCCTACCGTGTGAGCGCGTTGGCAAGAGAAGTTATGGCATTCAGGTCGGTCAGCTGGGATTGATTTTTAGGGATGATTTAGTATAGACTTTTGTATCAGATTTCCTTTTTGGAGTAATGTACTTAGACCGTGAAAAACTGATAGACTTGTCTATATTTTTGTTTAATGATATCAATGAGAAAGTATTATATGGTTTCAAATTTAGAGTTGTTCATTTTGATGCTTTGTAAATATTGATGCCATGTGAAGAATAGTACTGACTGCTCGTAGTGTACCGTTATCGTCGGATATGCGTCAGAATGACATACGGGTGTCCCGGTGCATACCCTACGGTAAGGGGGCGCTACAGAAGATTTGGGAAAAAGTGATTTTTTTAAAGAAGACCCAGATGACTTATAGTCGATTGGCAGGGGGTTAGTCAACTAATAATAAATAAAAACAAGAGTGGGGGTTGTCTGATATAAAACTAGTCTACTGGTCGCATATAATTAGTCGATTAGATTTGAGAAATAGATGAATTATCCGACTATGGCTGTAATACTAGGCTGAAGCATTTAAACACCTTATCTCTTGATGCAATGGTCAACAATATATGTATTTCCAAGTCTCAAATCAATGAAAGCAACATTTTCATCTTTCTTAACCATACAATGAGATGATTCAAATGTCACATAAAATTCATATCACATAATTGAGAAACACTTAGCAAATTATGTTTCAAGTCATCAACAAGTAAAACATTGTCAATGGTAGGCAAAGGTTCCTTACCCACTTTACCAATACCAATGACTTTACCTTTGTTGTTGTCTCCAAAAGTGACATATCCTGAATTCTTTGGTCTAATTTCTGCAAATAGGTTCTTGTCTCTACTCATATGCCTTGAACATCTACTATCAATGTACCATGTGCTTGGTGGATTTCTATTCCTTGCTTGTACCTACAACTGAAACATTCTTTCTTCTCATTGGTACCCAGGCCATTTTGGGTCAATTTTGGTTAGTCATATAAACCACATTAGGAGGAGTTGTACCTTTTACTACCCAGATTTTCTTCACATTAATACATCTTCTAATACTTTTGCATGCAATTTCTATGTGACCATCTTTTAAGCATCTAGCACATTTAGCAACTTTTTCATCTTTAGTAAATTTTGAAATCAAGGAACAATCTCTATCAAAAGGATCATATCCTAAACCATGTTTAGTAATAGAATATCTTTGTAAAGACAACATCTTTTCAAATTTTTCATTTCCACCAACAAATTTTCCAACCACATAAGAAAATTCCTTTTTAAGTCTATCAAACTCACAAGTAAGATTTTCTTTTTCAGCAAGGCATGTAGAGTGGTCTTCCTTAGAGCAATCTAAATCATCAATAGTCTTATGCAAAATAGTATTTTCAGCAACTAGATCTCTTATTTTCTTTCTCAACCTCTTGTTGATTTCAATAACTTCTTCAAAATCAATTTTTAAAGCATTAAAAGAATCTCTAAGATCTTGATCAATGAATGTTACCTCATCTTCATCATCACTTATTAAGAAGCTATTTGTCATAAGAGCTAAGTTGTTTTCATCATTGCTTTGGTATGCTTCTTCATCATCACTCCAAGTGGCTACTAGATTAGCTTTCTTTTTCCCTTTGTCATATTTGTCATTTTTCTGGAAATTTGAAGTGAAAGATGAGCTTTTGCATTCTCTAGCATGATGTCCTCTTTTTCCACATTTCCAACACTCTTCATTATTTTTCTTTTCTTCATAGCTTTTGGTCCTTTTTTCCATGGTGTACTTCTTTCTTTCTTCATTTCTTCCAACACTTAATTCTTTCCTCCTATTTTTGAGTAGTCCTTTGAACTTTCTCAAGTTTCTAGCATACATTGTTAGTTCTTCATCTTCTTCCTCTTCATCTAAATCTTCATCACTTTCATCAAGAGAAGAAACATTAGCTTTTAAAGCAATTGACTTTTGTGACTTACCTCTACCTCCTCTTGATTTAAGAATGATCTCATAGTTTATGAGTGATCCCACCAAGGCATTGAATTCCAATCGATTGAGATCTTTAGACTCCATAATAGCGGTGACTTGTGAGTCCCATTCTTTCGGTAGTGAATGAAGAATCTTTTTCACCTTCTCACTATCCGTCATGTGTTTTCCAAGGTTGCCTAAACCATTGATAATTTCTACAAAACGATCAAGCATAGTGGAAATAGACTCACCTTCCTTCATGACAAACATTTCATAGTCATGGAAAAGCATGTTGATTTTTGTCTCTCAAACTTGATTGGTTCCTTCATGAGAGATGTGTAGTCTCTCCCACATTTCTTTAGCACTAGTACACGAGTTCACTCGATTTCTCTCCTCAATCGTGAGAGCACAATATATCAATTTCATAGCTTTAGCGTTGATGTAGGCTTGCTTCCAATCATTGTCATCATATTCCAGCTCTGTTTTCACCTCGCCATTTTCTTTTAATGGAACATGTGGACCGAAGATGATGATCTTCCAATACTCTACTCCCTCGCTTATAATATGATACTTTATAGGATTTTTTTAAGAAGAATAGTTAGTATCATTAAATAAAGGAGGGCGATTATTAGTGTTACCTTCTTCCGCTAGGTTATTGTGTTTCATCCCTGGATACTTCTACTCTGATACCAATTGTAAATGATCTAGAATGGGGGTTGAATAGATATTTAAAGTTTTTTGTAAAATTTTACAATAAAATAAGAAGTTAAGTCACACAAAACAATTTAAACAAATTTAAATGTAAAGAGTAAGGAAGAAGAGCAAACACTGTTTTTATAGAGGTTCAGTGTTAAGATCTATGTCCTCTACCTAAGCTCCCACTTAGGATTTGACAAACCACTTTACTACACACTTTTTAGTTTAGTGTGAACTCTTACAATACCACTTGATTTCCGGCTCAAGCTACCTTTACAACCGATTTGTTTTTCGGCACAAATCCTACCTCCTAAGTGATTCTCCTCTAATCACTCAACTCACAATAATCACAATGATAAAAAATCAAAATGCTAACTCTCAGTAAAGATGAATGGAATTAAGACCAAGCTAAGAGTAGTATGAGAGCAAATTCTTGGGACTTTTGTGGTAGACTTTGATTTTTGCGCATCTATCATTTCCCTTGATATTTCTCTATTTATTTGCAGGCTAAAGGATGATTATATACGTTGGAGAGTCTCATAACCGTTGCTGATTATCTTATAGCCGTTGCATGAATATTTCCTTTCCATTTGTGACTAATTGACTTCGTCAGAATCAGTTTGTTGTACTCGTAATTCGACTTGTCGTGGTGTGTAAGTCGACTTGTAACAACAATTTTCGTAAAACCTTATCTCCACTCTTCTATAAGTCGACTCATGCAGTGTAAGTCGACTTGTAACCTTCGATAAGTCGACTTATAGTCTATTAGTCGACTTGTGTTGTTCTCAACCTGATAGATTTTGATATATTAGTCGACTTATAGTCTATTAGTCGACTTGTGTTGTTCTCAACCTGATAGATTTTGATATATTAGTCGACTTATGATTTACTAGTCGACTTATGTTGGCTTCAACGGTTATATTGCAGAAAATCTTGATCTTTAATAGTTGGGATACATATCTTTCAAGATCTTTATCCATAATCTTCACTAAGATCATCTTTTACACCTTGAACGTTGGTGAAGATCACTAACTTGATTTGATTTGTAGATTTGTCAATCTTAAAATGTAGTAATCTTTATTGCTATCCAAATTACCTGAAATAATTTCTTAACCAATTCTATATATTTTATTATTATCAAATCAAAAAGGAATTTAATTTGTCAACCACCATTGGTCCAACAGATCCTCTAGTGTGTACGAGAAGACTCTCTCCCTTTGGTCCTCCACATTTGCCTAGGGTGATGTCTAATACTGCTGCCAACAACTCCATATTTCTTTTCTTCATAAATATAAGGAGATCGTACACCAGTCTTGTGTATTGTACCAACAAAGTTTCTATAACATATACGAGCTCATCTCTCTCATACTTTATATATAACTACGTCAAATTCAAATTCCTAAAAAATTCTTTCTAAAAAAAGAGAAAACATATTATAAGTACTTATAGCCTACAATACTTATCTAATTAAAAAATACAAAATATATATTTTTTGAACCTCAAACTCCTGATAATAAAAATCCTTTGTCACCTAAGAAATATTCTTTTGTATATAACTCTTAAGATTAATCTTCTCCTTGAATTTGGATGTTATGTTTCTTAAGAATGATCCAAACGAAATCAACCTAATATAAATATAATTTTATATCATTTTTAAATTTAAACCTATAAATTAATTATAACATATGGTGTTTCATGTATTTTCACTTATAAATTGTTGACAATTGTAATGTAAGTTCTTCCATTAACTCCTTCAGCTCTAGGCTAGAGGCTGCCTCCTTCATCCACATCGTTTACCCCTGATATCTCTATCGGTATAGGGATGGTGGATGATGTAGTAGTAGGTATGGAAGGTGATGCCTTATTTGCAAGTGTAGTAATTAAAGGTACGATATCTGACTCGGTTGTAGCTATAGAATGTGACGCTTCACCTAGAAAGTAACTGGCTTCAAATTGTGGTCTGAACTTTGGTCGTATCATATCCTGTTTTCTCTTTGGTGGCATATTTTAACCTGAAATTCATATTTTATTGAATATTCCAGAAATATAACAATTTTAATTCAATATATAACAATATATTGTTGATTCAATAATTTATTTATTGAATATAATATTCTATTACTGTTGTGCAAGCAGAAGTGGATTGATAGCAACAATACACAAAAAATTATAGCGAACAATAAAATAAAAAGAAAGAGACACGATATTTAGAGTAGTTCGGCAAACTCTAGGCCTACGTCCACTGTAGAGAGATTTCACTATTTATTTGTTAGAGAATACACAGGGCAAGAATATCGTTCAAATCCTAAAACCCCAATACACCCGAATCTCACAATCTCACAATAAAGAAAATGCAGCAAGCCAATTAGTGTATATATCTCTTAGTTTTGGATAAAATTCTATTATGCTCTCTCTATGGCTGCCACTCATAATATAACCAACGGCTATGTCAATTTGACCACACACACACACAAACACATATATGTTGGTAGGTCAACTGATCCAAATTCAATTTGGATATTAACTAAACAAAACCTAAGTCCAAAACATAGTCTAAGTCCATTAAATTCATGCCATAGTTAAACAATCTCCACTTTGGCTTGAAATTACCAAACCACTTGAGCAAGAACATCTCCCTTTGGTACCAAACCCAGTACCATAATTTTGCACTCCCTTTTTCGGTCGGAGTGCACGACCACCGTAGAAAATCAACAAGAGATAAGATGGATCAAGTCCAAGCAATGCTTGAACTTGTTTGTAGGAATTGGCCTCATCAATATATCCGACACATTTTCCTTAGTATGAATCTTTGACAAACTAATTTCCCCTGAACCAATCCATTCACTTATCCTGTGATACCTGACATCAATATGCCTAGTTCGAGCATGATACACATGATTCTTCACCAAGTGAATCGCACTCTAACTATTTCCTCAACCAATCCTTTCAACCATAAAGCTTTTTTAGTTGTCTCTGTTACTACCATATATTCTACCTCAGTCGTAGATAATGCTGTTATAGACTGTAATATTGACTTCCAACAAATAAGACCTCCACCAAAAGTGAAAACAAACCCAATCGTAGATCGTCGACTATCAAGATCCCCTGTATAGTCTACATCAACATAACCAACAACATTACCCAGTGCACCATTATGATTAAACATGATACCATAATCAACCGTTCCAGCAAGATACCGAAAAACCCACTTCACAGTATTCCAATACTCTTTTCTTGGATTCCACATATATCTGCTAACAACACTAACTACATGTGAAATGTCTGGTCTGGTGCAAATCATTGCATACATAAGACATCCCACTGCATTAGCATATGGCATCCGAGACATAAACTCCACCTCATCCTCATTATTAGGACACAACTGTGAAGATAATCGAAAATGAGCTGCAAGCGGTGTACTTACAAGTTTAGCTTTGTACATACTAAACCTCTCCAACACCTTCTTCACATACTTTTTATGGCTCACAAACAATTTCCCTGCTTGCTTGTCCCTGTGGATTTCCATGCCAAGGATCTTTTTCACAGCACCAAGATCCTTCATATCAAAATTCTTACTCAACATTGTCTTCAAATTCAAAATTTTAGACTTGTTGTTTACAACAATAAACATATCGTCAACATACAATGTCAAGAACACATAATATCCATCATCAAACAATCTGAAATAAACATAACAATCATACTCACAATGAGTGTAACTATAGGAAACCATAAAAGTATCAAACCGCTTGTACCTCTATCGAGGTGATTGTTTCAGACCATAAAGAGACTTTTTTAATCTACATACATAATCCTCTTTACCAGGTTTAACAAACCCTTCAGGCTGCTACATGTAAATCTATTCTTCCAAGTCTCCATGTAAAAAAGCAGTCTTTACATCAAGCTGTTCTAACTCCAGATTTTTCATTGCAACAATACACAAAATTAATTTGATAGAAGTATGTTTGACCACTGGTGAAAAAATCTCATTAAATTCAATGCCTTCTCTTTGAGAGTAACCCTTGGCAACCAACCTTGCCTTGTATTTTTCACCCTCTATCTCTAAAACTACTTCTTTCTTCCTGTTGACCCATTTGCAACCTATAGCCTTCTATCCCTTGGGAAATTTAACCAATTCCCAAGTCTCATTCTTCCGAAGTAATTCCATCTCTTCTAATATAGCCGCCATCCATCTTTGCTTGTCATCATCATGAATGACCTCCTTGAAGGTAGATGGATCACCAGTACCTGCCACCAATGCAAAAGAAACCATATCTTCAAAGCCATATCTCATAGGAGCTTTGTGAGTACGTTTCTTTCTGCCAGAGGCAATACTATACTGCTGCTCTGGCTATTGCTCTGAGTATACTGTTGCCTCTTAATCATTGTCATTTTCTGATTGAACTTTATCCTCACCAAACTCCATCTGGATAGGTTGCTTTTTCTTTCAACATGTTGTAGACAATTCTTAATCATCATCTTTCAATATAGCAGTTTCATCAAATTTCACATCACAGCTGACAAAATTTTTCTTTGTAGCTGGATCCCATAACCGATAGCCTTTGACTCCTTTATGATAACCAAAGAATATGCACTTCCTTGATTTTACCTCCAGTTTTGACCGCTCCTGACTCTGCACATGAATATAAGCAGGACAATCAAATATTTTCAAAATAGAATAATCCACTGGTATACTAGTCCAAACCTCTTCAAGAATTTTGTAGTGAATGAAAAATGAAGGAGAGCGATTAATGATGAAGCAAGCAATGTTAACTGCCTCAGCCTAGAAACTTTCAGAAAATTTCACATTTAGTCTCATACATCTGGCTCTCTCTACTAGAGTTCTGTTCATCATCTCCGTAATCCCATTCTGTTGTAGAGTCCTTTTAACTGTGAAATGCCTTGTAATGCCTTCATTCTTGCAAAACTCCTCAAATATAAAATTTGTGAATTCTGTACCATTATCAGTGCGCAGATACTCCACCTTCCTGTTTTTTTTTTAATTTTCAACCCGTGATTTCCATTGTTTGAAAATCCCAAATACCTCAAACTTGTGCTTCATGAAGTAAACGTAAACCTTTTTGGAGTAATCATCAATAAAGGTAACAAAGTAACAAGCACCATCATGTGATGCCATTGAAACAGGCCCACAAACATCTAAATGTACATAATCAAGAACACCCTTAGTAGTATGAGATGCTTCCTTGAAGCTAACTCTGCATTGCTACCATATTTGCTAAAGTTTAACTTACATGATTTCATCCCCTTAAACAAACCACGCTTATAGAGTTCCAACATACCGCACTGACCTAAATGACCAAGTCACTTATGCCATAATTCAAAGTCATCATGATTAGACTCTGCAAAAGCAGAGGCTACAACTCCACCTACGAATGTGTTCCCAATTATCTTGTACAAATTAGCAAGCCTTTGAATTTTCTAAGCTTTCATCACAACTAAAGAACCTTTAGTTGATTTTAGAAATCCGTTTTTACCTGAAATCCCATATCCCAAAGCATCAAGAGCACCCAAAGAAACTAAGTTTTTCTTCAGTTTAGGAACATACATAACATCAGTAAAATTCTTAACAACACCATCGAACATCTTAACCTTAATGGTACCTATTCCTTTAAAATCAACAGACTAATCATCTCCCAAAACAATAGTACCTTGGCTAGATGTATAAGTATCAAACTGGTTTCTATTTGGAGTAACACGATATGAGCATCCGGAGTTTAAATCCAGTCGTTCAGAAAATTGTTATCTGTGCAAGCAGCAAGAATATCACCATCACAACTATCTGCAGTTGAAGTCAGCAACAAACCATCATTAGTGCCATCATCAGATTGTTCTACGACAACATTTGCTGAATCAGTGGGCTTTTTGTTCTTTCTATCTTCTAAGTCCCTTTTTAGCTCCTTGCAGTAATTTCTGATATGACCAGTCTTGTGACAATAGTGACATTCAACATCCTTATCCTTTAAGGAAAGAGACTTTGACCTATCTCTGTTATTCTGCTTCCTTCAGGATTGACTTCTACCACGTTGTGATTCTGAATTTGGCTTTGAATCAGCTCTAGCCACCAAACTCTCTCCCTAAACACTGGTACACATCTTCAGATTGTCCGTATCTAACAAAGCAATCATCACCTCATCTACCGTTAAGGTAGTTTTCCCTATAGGATTCATAGGACGGTGGGAGCGATGCCAATAAGATGAGAGCTTTGTCTTCCTCCTTAATTTTCACATCAACAGTAAGTAACTCTGTAGTTGTCTTACTAAGCATATTGAGATGGATTCTTATATCTGAACCCTCTGCCATCTGTAACTGATATAACTGCTTCTTAAGATACAGTCTATTTGTTAAAGACTTTGACATATAAAGCATCTCCAATTTCTTCCACAAGACCGATGGAGAAGTTTCATTCATCACACTGTATTTCACATCTGCAATCAAATTCAGCCAGATATTACTACAAGCCTTCATCTGCTTATCCTTCCAATCTTCTTCGGATATATTTTCAGGCTTTTTCGCTTTCTCATCTAAAGTATGAAACAAGCCATCCTGTACCAGTATATCCTTGATGTCACTTTTCCATATCGTGTAATTTGATTTGCCATCAAAAGGCTCAATATCCACTTGATTGCTCACCATCTTCAAAAATCAATCAAAACCAGTGCTCTAATACCAGTTATTATGTAAGCGGAAGCGGATTGATAGCAACAACACACAAAAAATTATAACGAGCAATAAAATAAAAAGAAAGAGACACGATATTTAGAGTGATTCGTCAAGCTCTAGGCCTACGTCCATTGTAGAGAGATTTCACTATTTATTTGGTGGAGAATACACATGGTAAGAATATCGCTCAGATCCCAAAACCCTAATATACCTGAATCTCACAATCTCACAATAAAGAAAATGCAGCAAGCCAATTGGTGTATATGTCTCTTGGTTTTGGTTAAAATTCTATTATGTTCTCTCTATGTGTAACATCCCACCCCCTCCTGGAAGGGTAAAATAGGAAATTTGTCGTAGGATGGGATTGATAGGGAATAATTAGTATTGTTCATGCATAATAGGATTGATACACAGTATCAATTGTGTACATGGAATTTCGGTATATGCATTCATGATAATTCCCGGTAATTGGGCCTAAAGCAATTTTATTGGGATTAACGTGGTTAATGGGTTTGGAAAAATATTCTGAGTGCGCTATTAAGCGTTATAGATTTTAAGGGATTTTCAGGAATTTTTCTGGAATTTTCCGGAGAAAATTCCCGGACCGGCAAAATCGCCGGTAACTGGCCTAAACATGTTTTGGGGTAGAAAAGGTGATTTTCGTGATTGAAAAATTATTTGGACTGCACCATAAATTGTTTTACATTTTTAGGGATTTTTAAGAATTTTTCTGGATTTTTTTCGGAGACAATTCTCGGACCGGAAAAATTGCCAATTGGCGAATTGGTCGATTTTTGGTAGCAAAAATCGCTACCCAATGGCACAGTAATATGGGGTATATTATTTTGGGACTGAAAGTAGGGTCATTGGAGTTAAATGGAGTAACATTTTGGGACTGGATTAAACAAATATATTTTGACTTTTCTTTAAATATGTGGACCAATCATAATTTGTCATTTAAAAGGCAACATTAAATGCCTCTCTTCACTCTCTCTCGGATATGTATGTGTTTAAAGGTAAGGAGAAGATTGATTTTTTTTAGGCTTTTGTAATAGCCATCCGAAACACATACACACAAACACAAAACAAACTCTTCATTTGCAACCATCGAATTTTTCCCTTTTTACTCATCTCTCTTTGCAACTTTAAGCTACCATCTCTTAATCCATCAAAGTTAGATGATGAGGAGATGCATGCTTGGTCTTGGTGGGATTAGTTTGAAAGCATAGGAAAGAATTGAAGAGAAGAAGTGAGGATTGGAAGCTAATAGGTATAGGTAAGTAAAGGAATTTAAATTTCATATGATGTTTGATGATTATTTGAGGATATGAATTGAGGAATTTGATGCTACCAATTTTTCAGTATTAGCCCTAGTATATGTATGACTGTATTAATATTTAATTTGTATTTATTTTGATGTCTAGTGGTGTGAAAAAGGCATTGGAAGTGATTGAACTAAGGTTAACATTGAATCTGGAAAATTGGAATTATAATTGATGTTACTGTTTTGTTCATAATTTATTGTGTAGAAATGTAAATGAGGTAAGGTTAGTGGCCACTGAAACTTTGGGATGTTGGCTTCAATTTAGTGTGAAATAGGTGTTGTTGAATTTCAATGATAGAAGGGTGAAGTTTTGAATGGAAAGTTACTGTTCCATTGCCTGTGAACAGTAACCGAAACCACAACATATGAACTTTGTTGATTTTATGAATTAATTGAGATGGAATTAGGAAAATGGTCTTCATGGAAGTTGTAGAATATTGAATTATCGTTCCATTTCTACTGATCTTGATATTTTAGAATTGTATATTGGGAGATATGAATTGATTACTAATGACTGGTTTTGAGCATTTTGGATGAAACCTAGCTTAAGTGTGATTTTGTGAGTTTACTGATTGGAGGCAATTTTAACATTTTATGTGGACTGAATTGGTGTGAGTGAGCTTCTGAAAAGTTGTAGAGGAAGAGATTACCTTGAAAATGATATATGGTGTGTAATTTTAGAAGTCAGAATTGGGAGTTATGATTTTCAAAATTGCCCCTACATTAGGTTATGAATGGCTGATCATAACAGTAGGTTCCATAACAGTTTTGAAATTGATAGAGATCGAATTGGATGATGAGTGCTTCATGAAAATTGAAGTTTGAGATGTTATCTTTTCAGGGATATAAAGTTCTGATTTTACTGACTTGTGTACAGGAGATATGCTTGTTGTAAGGTTACTGCCCAAATTGAAGGATTGCAGGGACAGTAACATTAAATGAATTAATTGACTTGCTTAGAAATAGAATCTGATTTTGGATTGTTAATGAAAGTTGTTGAGGACAATGTGAACTTATTGACCATATTTTTGTGGTAATTTATTACTGAAGAATTAGTGAGTTATGAAATTGCCAATGTACTGCCCTGTGTTAACAGGAATTGAGTAGGCAGAAGGTTTGATGGGATATTTGACACCCTTAGGGTTGGAATTGATTTTTATGGTCTTCTTGAGTAGTGTAGAGGGTTTCGTGATCTTTCCAATGAGATATAGTTGGTAATTTTCTGAATTGTGTGCAATGAGTTATTGGTGTTGAAAGTTGGCTTGAAATCAAGAAACTAAAGAAGGGAATAAGGGTTAGATATTAATTGTTTAATTTGACTTTTGGTTTCTTTTATCAATTTCTTTTCCGTCCAACGTCCGATTGACCTGATTCTTGAGGCATCGGATTCATAGAGTATTGAATTTCATTTTATAAGAAATTGGGAATTTTTAGACGGAAATTGACGTGGCCCCTGTAGCTAAAGCGGTGAATCTTTGTTTTATTTAATTGGGGACCTATAGAGGTCCAATTGCGCACCGTCGCCGCCAATAGGTTTCTAAATTTTGATGAATTTTATAATGGGAAAAAAGGGATTAGGGCCGGAATTCATGAACATGCATATCTCCTCAACATGAGCACAAATTTCATATTTAGTGACTTCGTTTTTTTCGATTCATATAGAGGCCCAATTGGGCGTCGATTGACCGACGCCACAGAGGTTTTCCGGCATTAGCTCGAAAGTAATAGGTGAGTAACCTAGTTTGTTTCTCAAATTTCTGGTTGCTTATATGTTCTACGTGAATTACATGCAATGATGAACTGTATGATTTCTGGCATGTATAAGAGTAGACTATTGTATGTTTACTGATTTTACTGTACTACATGACACTGATACTGATATACTGGGCTTTATAGCCATAATATCAATATCGCTATCTTGGGCTTTATAGCCATATCATTGATTCTTGATACTCGGGCTTTATAGCCAAACACCGTACATTCTTGAATCTCGCATCGCATGCATAATTGCATGATCAGATAATGGACGTGCCCCAAGTTGCTATTTTTACTGATAAGAGCTTCGAGCTCTCATACTGTACTGACCGGGCCTCGAGCCCGAGGGGAGAAATCCCTGACGCGTCCCCACTGAACACTGACTGAGCACTTGGGCACAATACTGAATAACTGGAAAGAGTCACATATGCATTGCATTCGCATAAATGACCGCTCGTGACATGTACCGCTTTTGTAATGGCATGAATTATCGTGAATGGTTTTCATTATGGACATTGTTATTGATCGCCATCGGTAATTGACTATTATCGATCGGTCAGACGCCACGGGCGTAATGCATGATTTGAGTGAACCATCGATGATGGTTTTCACCGAGTTCGCAAAACTCACCCAAAATTTGCATCTATTTTCAGGTCTCAAGAATACCGGCTGACACGGAGTATGTCTCATCGTAAACGAGTAAAGGTTAGAGATCGGGATCGGTTCGCGTCGCATTAGTGTCTTAGTAAATTGTGTTCCGCAATCACTGTATAACAAGGCTTTATATTTTTACTGAGCCATTGTGGTATTAATGTTTTACTGCATTGAATGATTGTAATTATTACTGGATGACTGTAATAACTGAAACTGGTTTTTATTGAACACGGATTTTAATTACTTACTGTGTTTGCCGTGTTAACGTGGAATCAATGGCTCCAAAAAAAAAGTATACTAAGTTTTAAATCTACTGATGTAGTACGCCACTCTCGCGGGACACGGACTCGGATATCACCAACGATATCGGGTTCGGGTCATACGGGAGTGGGGTGTTACATTTAGGTGGTATCAAAGCCCAGTAGTACGAAATGTATCTGGGCACAGTTTGGAACATAGGTTGCATGCATTTGAGTCGCGTCGTTGCAGACCGTGGTAACTGATCCCTAGTCAGAGTCGCACGAGGATAAATCCTACGGGTGCATAAGTGTCAAGTGACTAAGTGAGAGAAGAGTGAGACTGGATTAGAGTGTAAATCCCTAAAAGGGGATAATCAATTAGGAAAGGATAAAGGAAAAATGGATAAGAAGGTTGATATTGTACTGGGTTAGAAACCCTCATATGTGATAGCAGAATGACTGTGTTGGCCTAGACTAATTAAGAATTTCCAATTAAATTGACAATATTATGGTGGCCAGAAAAATGAAGATGTTGAGAACTTGGAGAGGTCCATTAGAGATATGGGAAGCATATTGGTTATAGTAGATCTAAGTGAAATTAAAAGCCGGGATGGTTAGAGAATTACAGTTCTGATTGTATATGTCATGAAATGGGAAATATTGGAACTGAGAAAAATGTAGATGGTCCAATCGGGCATATTTTGATTCACAATATTCGAGTTAGAGATTAATAGATATTATAAGCAGAGGATAATAGCGAGATGGTAAGAAGCTTAATAGAAAATCAGAACGATCTATCGAGAACCGAAAGAATCGAAAAAGTAAGATGCCCAGTGCCTATTAGAGTGAGATAAAAGTGCATGATAAATGAAGAATTTTTGAATTGGACCGCATAAGCTTGAGATTGAAATGGTTATGTGATTATTGTGTTATGAGTTTGGAAATTCGTATGATAAAATCATAAAGGAAAAAAAAACAGACAGATGATTTCTACTGATGGTGTATCGAACCGCTAAATTAGGTGGATATGGACACAAAATGGTAAACGGATAGGCATATAGATAGAGATAAAATGGAGTGGTATCAACGATTTTGTCGGGTATTGGGGACTGTGACCACCCGATCATAGATTGTTTGAGGAAAATAGTAGATAAGTGGTAGAAAACAGTAAAATAATAATGATCATAAGTTGATAAGCCAAATTGAAGTCAAGTTGCACGTAACGGATAAGGGAATGAGTCATACAGTTTAATGATATGGTGAGAATGAAATAAAGATCTTGAAAAAATGAAACCACAATAGTGGTATATGAAGAGAGTTGTTGTATTTAAGTCGATGTACTGTTGGGGGATATTTATTGGATAGTAATATCGATTGTGACTAATGAAATATATGTTACAGACATATGGAAACCATAGAGGAAATGAGCGGTAAATGTTTAGAGTGATTTTAAGTGTGAAGTTCTTAATGGGTTAAAGTAAGACAAAAGTAGACTAAGTGTGCCTGTATGAGTGGAACTGAAAAGTGATTCTGGTATCAGTCATTTAATTGAAGAATTAGCATAAACGGAAAGGAGTCTTATGGAAGTCTGAATTGTATGGGTTACAAATTGGTTTCCGGATAGAATCTTTGTGGTAAAGCTTACGAATAAGTGTGAAAGAAAATGTTTAAGTGACTGTCACAAGGAACCTGTGCGAAAGGAATGTTTTGATCTGTTAAATGATGGCATAAAAGTGTTCTGATTGAGATAGTAGGTATAGTGAAGAAGGATTGAAAAGCAATTAGGGATAATAATTGGTTGATGAGACTTTCGTGAACCGTATAAAGATGGTATCAAGACGAACGGTCAAATGGATAGAAGTATGGACAAAATTAAAAGTGAAATTGGGTCATAGCTTATATTGTTGAGGTTATCTGCACAGTATGTACAGAAATGTAAAGTATCCAACATAAGTGAAATTCTAATTGGAGGTAATCTAATTGCAATGTAAAGTGAATCGATCTCCAGTTATGATGTAAAACTGTTGAGGAATCTAGATTTGAAACGAAGAATAAAAGAGTCTTGAACTGAGAATTGAGAGACTAAAATAAAATGGAAATTTTGGAGGTTTAAATATGGATGACAAGGTATTAACACATGTTGATATGAATGATATGAAAATAATTGAGAAGAGAAAATGAAAAGAGTGGCGAATAGAGACAAGAGGGTCAAAAAGGGAAACTGACAATGAGGTGATGTAGTGACATCTTCATAAAGAAATTGCAGATACACTAATTGTGGACTCAATGAAAAGGGTAAAAGATGTATGGTAAAGTCACCTAATAGGGATTTATGCGAGGTAAGCAAATGGTAGTAACTGTGATTAGAGATGAATGTGTTTTGGAAGTGTTGAGCGGTGAAAAGTGAAAAGAACGATATGACTAATTGAGGAATCGACATCGATGATATACATACTTTGGAAGAGTGGGCGGTGAGTATTGAATTGCGACAATATGTTGAACGAGTATGAAATAAATTGAATCGATCGTGATAAATGGTACCGTGTCATGCTCGCGATTGAAAGCCTTGAGACTGTAGATTCCTATAAGGATACATCGGGTTAATTTGAGGAAAGAGACCGGTGTAAATACGACAAATTTGAAATGAACGAACAATTCTACCTACTAAACTCAACTAGTGAATGATAATGCTGCAATGAATGATCAATTACGATATTGGGATTTTCAATGAGTGTCAAGCAGATTATGGGTAATTGTAAAGTGTTTCTGGAAAATTGAAGTTGTAAATCTAGTGATAAGAATGGTTAAGAGTGCAGAAAGTAAAGTGATAAATTTTATGATGAGTTTGAATATACGAATGGAATTGGAAAAAAACAATAGTGAAAAATTAAAAGAAGAAGTATGTGTACTCGATAAAAAAGTGTGAGAACAAGAAAGTGAACAGTCGAAGTTAGACATTCTAGTAAGCATATGCGAAAAGTGAAATTGAAGAATTGTGGGTATAGAATGAAGTTCAAAAGGAAAAAGGTTTGATTATGATCGTAATATAGAGTTCTGATTTACTGGAGGAATATACTGCTACACTGCGCAGTGCCTACTGGGAGTCAAAGACCATAATGAATTTGAGACTAAAATGTGTGAAACAAAGGAAAGTGACTGAGGAAGACTGCATGGTTAGCTAAAGTGGAACCGGATCGGATAAATGAGACAGCGTAAAATGTATACCCGAATAAAGCGTGTGAACACTATAGAACAGTGAAATTGTCTTACGAGAATCGAATTTGAACATAGAGTAAATGGTATATAACAAATGACTACATTAGGTACATTATTACTGATTATAGTGAAGTGGAGTTAAATATTACTGTATTGGTACCAAAGGAATGTAAATCGTCCCCGACGTGATTAAGGGAGGTACCAAAGAAATGAAAATGTACTCAATGGAATACGAATTAGACTATAGAGCACTGGGGGAAAAAGGTATTAGAGGGATAAAATGTGATGAATAAATAGGTTTGGAAATCTTGTGACCGAGTCATAATATCGGAACCAAAGGTAGTGACTATTCTAGAAATGGCAAGTGAGATAGCTATGAAAATGAGATCGCCAACTAATAGTCTTGTCGAATCAAATCTCATCGTATTAAGTGATAATGAATGAGCCAAATTAGTAATCAATCACGACCGAGAGTGGTTCTTGTGATCACTTGAAAAGTGAATCATTAAGTGGAAAGGTGTATGGAATATGTAGAATCATGTGATAACGGTCATAGTGAATCAGTTGATCGAGAATTTCGAGGACAAAATTCTTATAAGGAGGGAGAATTGTAACATCCACCCCCTCCGGAAGGGTAAAATAGGAAATTTGTCGTAGGATGGGATTGATAGGAATAATTAGTACTGTTCATGCATAATAGGATTGATACATGATCAATTGTGTACATGGAATTTCGGTATATGCATTCATGATAATTCCGTAATTGGGCCTAAAGCAATTTTATTGGGATTAACGTGGTTAATGGGTTTGGAAAAATATTCGAAAGCGCTATTAAGCGTTATAGATTTTAAGGATTTTCAGAATTTTTGGAATTTTCGAAGAAAATTCTGACCGAAAAATCGCCGAATCGGCCTAAACATGTTTTGGGGTAGAAAAGGTGATTTTCGTGATTGAAAAATTATTTGGACTGCACCATAAATTGTTTTACATTTTAGGGATTTTAAGAATTTTCTGGATTTTTGGAGACAATTCTCGGACCGAAAAATTGTCAATTAGCGAATTAATTCGATTTTGGTAGCAAAAATCGCTACCCAATGGCACAGTAATATGGGGTATATTATTTTGGGACTGAAAGTAGGGTCATTGGAGTTAAATGGAGTAACATTTTGGGACTGGATTAAACAAATATATTTTGACTTTTCTTTAAATATGTGGACCAATCATAATTTGCCATTTAAAAGGCAACATTAAATGCCTCTCTTCACTCTCTCTCGGATATGTATGTGTTTAAAGGTAAGGAGAAGATTGATTTTTTTTAGGCTTTTGTAATAGCCATCCGAAACACATACACACAAACACAAAACAAACTCTTCATTTGCAACCATCGAATTTTCCCTTTTACTCATCTCTCTTTGCAACTTTAAGCTACCATCTCTTAATCCATCAAAGTTAGATGATGAGGAGATGCATGCTTGGTCTTGGTGGGATTAGTTTGAAAGCATAGGAAAGAATTGAAGAGAAGAAGTGAGGATTGGAAGCTAATAGGTATAGGTAAGTAAAGGAATTTAAATTTCATATGATGTTTGATGATTATTTGAGGATATGAATTGAGGAATTTGATGCTACCAATTTTCAGTATTAGCCCTAGTATATGTATGACTGTATTAATATTTAATTTGTATTTATTTTAATGTCTAGTGGTGTGAAAAAGGCATTGGAAGTGATTGAACTAAGGTTAACATTGAATCTGGAAAATTGGAATTATAATTGATGTTACTGTTTTGTTCATAATTTGTTGTGTAGAAATGTAAATGAGGTAAGGTTAGTGGCCACTGAAACTTTGGGATGTTGGCTTCAATTTAGTGTGAAATAGGTGTTGTTGAATTTCAATGATAGAAGGGTGAAGTTTTGAATGGAAAGTTACTGTTCCATTGCCTGTGAACAGTAACCGAAACCACAACATATGAACTTTGTTGATTTGTATGAATTAATTGAGATGGAATTAGGAAAAATGGTCTTCATGGAAGTTGTAGAATATTGAATTATCGTTCCATTTCTACTGATCTTGATATTTTTAGAATTGTATATTGGGAGATATGAATTGATTACTAATGACTGGTTTTGAGCATTTTGGATGAAACCTAGCTTAAGTGTGATTTTGTGAGTTTACTGATTGGAGGCAATTTTAACATTTTATGTGGACTGAATTGGTGTGAGTGAGCTTCTGAAAAGTTGTAGAGGAAGAGATTACCTTGAAAATGATATATGGTGTGTAATTTTTAGAAGTCAGAATTGGGAGTTATGATTTTTCAAAAATTGCCCCTATATTAGGTTATGAATGGCTGATCATAACAGTAGGTTCCATAACAGTTTTGAAATTGATAGAGATCGAATTGGATGATGAGTGCTTCATGAAAATTGAATTTTGAGATGTTAGCTTTTCAGGGATATAAAGTTCTGATTTTACTGACTTGTGTACAGGGAGATATGCTTGTTTTAAGGTTACTGCCCAAATTGAAGGATTGCAGGGACAGTAACATTAAATGAATTAATTGACTTGCTTAGAAATAGAATCTGATTTTGGATTGTTAATGAAAGTTGTTGAGGACAATGTGAACTTATTGACCATATTTTTGTGGTAATTTATTACTGAAGAATTAGTGAGTTATGAAATTGCCAATGTACTGCCCTGTGTTAACAGGAATTGAGTAGGCAGAAGGTTTGATGGGATATTTGACACCCTTAGGGTTGGAATTGATTTTTATGGTCTTCTTGAGTAGTGTAGAGGGTTTCGTGATCTTTCCAATGAGATATAGTTGGTAATTTTCTGAATTGTGTGCAATGAGTTATTGGTGTTGAAAGTTGGCTTGAAATCAAGAAACTAAAGAAGGAATAAGGGTTAGATATTAATTGTTTAATTTGACTTTTGGTTTCTTTTGTCAATTTCTTTTCCGTCCAACGTCCGATTGACCTGATTCTTGAGGCATCGGATTCATAGAGTATTGAATTTCATTTTATAAGAAATTGGGAATTTTTAGACGGGAAATTGACGTGGCCCCGGGTAACGGCGGTGAATCACTGTTTTATTTAATTGGGGACCTATAGAGGTCCGAATTGTGCACCGTCAGGGCCAATAGGTTTCTAAATTTTTGATGAATTTTTATAATGGGAAAAAAGGGATTAGGGCCGGAATTCATGAACATGCATATCTCCTCAACATGAGCACAAATTTCATATTTAGTGACTCGTACTTTTTTTGATTCATATAGAGGCCCAATTGGAGCGTCGATTGACCGACGTCACAGAGGTTTTCCGGCATTAGCTCGGAAGTAATAGGTGAGTAACCTAGTTTGTTTCTCAAATTTCTGGTTGCTTATATGTTCTACGTGAATTACATGCAATGATGAACTGTATGATTTCTGGCATGTATAAGAGTAGACTATTGTATGTTTACTGATTTTACTGTACTACATGACACTGATACTGATATACTGGGCTTTATAGCCATAATACTGAATACTGCTATACTGGGCTTTATAGCCATATCATTGATTTACTGATACACTGGGCTTTATAGCCAAACACTGTACATTTACTGAATACTGCACTGCATGCATAATTGCATGATCAGATAATGGACGTGCCCCAAGTTGCTATTTTTACTGATAAGAGCTTCGAGCTCTCATATCAGATCGACCGCCTCGAGCCCGAGGGGAGAAATCCACGCGCCCCAACCGAACACCGATCGAGCACTTGGGCACATCATCAATAATCGGAAAGAGTCACATATGCATTGCATTCGCATAAATGACCGCTCGTGACATGTACCGCTTTTGTAATGGCATGAATTATCGTGAATGGTTTTCACATTCTTGGACATTGTTATTGATCGCCATCGGTAATTGACTATTATCGATCGTGTCTTTGACGCCACGGGCGTAATGCATGATTTGAGTGAACCATCGATGATGGTTTCTCACCGAGTTCGCAAAACTCACCCAAAATTTGCATCTATTTTTCGTGTCTCAAGAATACCCTGCTGACACGGAGTATGTCTACTATAAACGAGTAAAGGTTAGAGATCGGATCGGTTCGCGTCAGCATTAGTGTCTTAGTAAATTGTGTTCCGCAATCATCGTATAACAAGGCTTTATATTTTACCGAGCCATTGTGGTATTAATGTTTTATCGCATTGATCGATTGTAATTATTATGGATGACCGTAATAATCGAAATCGGTTTTATTGAACACGGATTTTAATTACTTACTGTGTTTGCCGTGTTAACGTGGAATCAATGGCTCCAAAAAAAGTATACTAAGTTTTAAATTCATCGATAGTACGCCACTCGCAGACACGGACTCGGATATCACCAACGATATCGGGTTCGGGTCATACGGGAGTGGGGTGTTACATTTAGGTGGTATCAAAGCCCAGTAGTACGAAATGTATCCGGGCACAGTTTGGAACATAGGTTGCATGCATTTGAGTCGCGTCGTTGCAGATCGTGGTAACTGATCCCTAGTCGAGTCGACGAGGATAAATCCTACGGTGCATAAGTGTCAGTGACTAAGTGAGAGAAGAGTGAGACTGGATTAGAGTGTAAATCCAAAAGGGATAATCAATTAGGAAAGGATAAAGGAAAATGGATAAGAAGATTGATATTGTACTGGGTTAGAAACCCTCATATGTGATAGCAGAATGACTGTGTTGGCCTAGACTAATTAAGAATTTCCGAATTAAATTGACAATATTATGGTGGCAGAAAAATGAAGATGTTGAGAACTTGGAGAGGTCCATTAGAGATATGGGAAGCATATTGGTTATAGTAGATCTAAGTGAAATTAAAAGCCGGGATGGTTAGAGAATTACAGTTCTGATTGTATATGTCATGAAATGGGAAATATTGGAACTGAGAAAAATGTAGATGGTCCAATCGGGCATATTTTGATTCACAATATTCGAGTTAGAGATTAATAGATATTATAAGCAGAGGATAATAGCGAGATGGTAAGAAGCTTAATAGAGTACTGTAACGATCTATCGAGAACTGAAAGAATCGAAAAAGTAAGATGCCCAGTGCCTATTAGAGTGAGATAAAAGTGTACAGATAAACTGAAGAATTTGTGAATTGGACCGCATAAGCTTGAGATTGAAATGGTTATGTGATTATTGTGTTACGAGTTTGGAAATTCGTATGATAAAATCATAAAGGAAAAAAAAACAGAAAGATGATTTCTACTGATGGTGTATCGGGAACTGCTAAATTAGGTGGATATGGACACAAAAATGATAAATGGATAGGCATATAGATAGAGATAAAATGGAGTGGTATCAACGATTTTGTCGGGTATTGGGGACTATGACCACCCGATCATAGATTGTTTGAGGAAAATAGTAGATAAGTGGTAGAAAACAGTAAAATAATAATGATCATAAGTTGATAAGCCAAATTGAAGTCAAGTTGCACGTAACGGATAAGGGAATGAGTCATACAGTTTAATGATATGGTGAGAATGAAATAAAGATCTTGAAAAAATGAAACCACAATAGTGGTATATGAAGAGAGTTGTTGTATTTAAGTCGATGTCTCGTTGGGGATATTTATTGATAGTAATATCGATTGTGACTAATGAAATATATGTTACAGACATATGGAAACCATAGAGGAAATGAGCGGTAAATGTTTAGAGTGATTTTAAGTGTGAAGTTCTTAATGGGTTAAAGTAAGACAAAAGTAGACTAAGTGTGCCTGTATGAGTGGAACTGAAAAGTGATTCTGGTATCAGTCATTTAATTGAAGAATTAGCATAAACGGAAAGGAGTCTTATGGAAGTCTGAATTGTATGGGTTACAAATTGGTTTCCGGATAGAATGCTGTGGTAAAGCTTACAGAATAAGTGTGAAAGAAAATGTTTAAGGAGTATCACAAGGAACCGTCATGCGAAAGGAATGTTTTGATGTTAAATGATGGCATAAAAGTGTTCTGATTGAGATAGTAGGTATAGTGAAGAAGGATTGAAAAGCAATTAGGGATAATAATTGGTTGATGAGACTTTCGTGAACCGTATAAAGATGGTATCAAGACGAACGGTCAAATGGATAGAAGTATGGACAAAATTAAAAGTGAAATTGGGTCATAGCTTATATTGTTGAGGTTATCTGCACAGTATGTACAGAAATGTAAAGTATCCAACATAAGTGAAATTCTAATTGGAGGTAATCTAATTGCAATGTAAAGTGAATCGATCTCCAGTTATGATGTAAAACTGTTGAGGAATCTAGATTTGAAACGAAGAATAAAAGAGTCTTGAACTGAGAATTGAGAGACTAAAATAAAATGGAAATTTTGGAGGTTTAAATATGGATGACAAGGTATTAACACATGTTGATATGAAAATAATTGAGAAGAGAAAATGAAAAAGAGTAACTGAATAGAGACAAGAGGGTCAAAAAGGGAAACTGACAATGAGGTGATGTAGTGACATCTTCATAAAGAAATTGCAGATACACTAATTGTGGACTCAATGAAAAGGGTAAAAGATGTATGGTAAAGTCACCTAATAGGGATTTATGCGAGGTAAGCAAATGGTAGTAACTGTGATTAGAGACAGAATGTGTTTTGGAAGTGTTGAACAGTGAAAAGTGAAAAGAACGATATGACTAATTGAGGAATCTGATACTGATGATATACATACACTGGAAGAGTGGGCAGTGAGTATTGAATTGCGACAATATGTTGAACGAGTATGAAATAAATTGAACTGACTGTGATAAATGGTACTGGTGTCATGCTCGCGATTGAAAGCCTTGGAGACTGTAGATTCCTATAAGGATACACTGGGTTAATTTGAGGAAAGAGACCGGTGTAAATACGACAATGCTGAAATGAACGAACAATTCTACCTACTAAACTCAACTAGTGAACTGATAATGCTGCAATGAATGATCAATTACGATATTGGGATTTTCAATGAGTGTCAGCAGATTATGGGTAATTGTAAAGTGTTTCGAAAAATTGAAGTTGTAAATCTAGTGATAAGAATGGTTAAGAGTGCAGAAAGTAAAGTGATAAATTTTATGATGAGTTTGAATATACGAATGGAATTGGAAAAAAACAATAGTGAAAAATTAAAAGAAGAAGTATGTGTACTGATAAAAAGTGTGAGAACAAGAAAGTGAACAGTCGAAGTTAGACATTCTAGTAAGCATATGCGAAAAGTGAAATTGAAGAATTGTGGGTATAGAATGAAGTTCAAAAGGAAAAAGGTTTGATTATGATCGTAATATAGAGTTCGATTATTGGAGGAATATATCGCTACATCAAGCAAGATTGCCTCACCGGGAGTCAAAGACCATAATGAATTTGAGACTAAAATGTGTGAAACAAAGGAAAGTGACTGAGGAAGACTGCATGGTTAGCTAAAGTGGAACCGGATCGGATAAATGAGACAACAGAAATGTATACCCGAATAAAGCGTGTGAACACTATAGAATGTTGAAATTGTCTTACGAGAATCGAATTTGAACATAGAGTAAATGGTATATAACAAATGACTACATTAGGTACATTATTACTGATTATAGTGAAGTGGAGTTAAATATTACTGTATTGGTACCAAAGGAATGTAAATCGTCCCCGACGTGATTAAGGGAGGTACCAAAGAAATGAAAATGTACTCAATGGAATACGAATTAGACTATAGAGCACTGGGGGAAAAAGGTATTAGAGGGATAAAATGTGATGAATAAATAGGTTTGGAAATACTGCACTGAGTCATAATATCGGAACCAAAGGTAGTGACTATTCTAGAAATGGCAAGTGAGATAGCTATGAAAATGAGATCGCCAACTAATAGTCTTGTCGAATCCGTCTACTGTACTAAGTGATAATGAATGAGCCAAATTAGTAACTGAATCACGGACTGAGAGTGGTTACTGTGATCACTTGAAAAGTGAATCATTAAGTGGAAAGGTGTATGGAATATGTAGAATCATGTGATAACGGTCATAGTGAACCGTTGACTGAGAATTTCGAGGACGAAATTCTTATAAGGAGGGGAGAATTGTAACATCCCACCCCCTCCTGGAAGGGTAAAATAGGAAATTTGTCGTAGGATGGGATTGATAGGGAATAATTAGTACTGTTCATGCATAATAGGATTGATACATGATCAATTGTGTACATGGAATTTCGTATATGCATTCATGATAATTCCTTAATTGGGCCTAAAGCAATTTTATTGGGATTAACGTGATTAATGGGTTTGGAAAATATTCGAGCGCTTATTAAGCGTTATAGATTTTAAGGGATTTTCAGAAATTTTTCTGAAATTTTCCGGAGAAAATTCCCGGACCGGCAAAATCGCCGGTAACTGGCCTAAACATGTTTTGGGGTAGAAAAGGTGATTTTCGTGATTGAAAAATTATTTGGACTGCACCATAAATTGTTTTACATTTTTAGGGATTTTTAAGAATTTTTCTGGATTTTTTCGGAGACAATTCTCGGACCGGAAAAATTGTCAATTGGCGAATTGGTCGATTTTTGGTAGCAAAAATCGCTACCCAATGGCACAGTAATATGGGGTATATTATTTTGGGACTGAAAGTAGGGTCATTGGAGTTAAATGGAGTAACATTTTGGGACTGGATTAAACAAATATATTTTGACTTTTCTTTAAATATGTGGACCAATCATAATTTGCCATTTAAAAGGCAACATTAAATGCCTCTCTTCACTCTCTCTCGGATATGTATGTGTTTAAAGGTAAGGAGAAGATTGATTTTTTTTAGGCTTTTGTAATAGCCATCCGAAACACATACACACAAACACAAAACAAACTCTTCATTTGCAACCATCGAATTTTTCCCTTTTTACTCATCTCTCTTTGCAACTTTAAGCTACCATCTCTTAATCCATCAAAGTTAGATGATGAGGAGATGCATGCTTGGTCTTGGTGGGATTAGTTTGAAAGCATAGGAAAGAATTGAAGAGAAGAAGTGAGGATTGGAAGCTAATAGGTATAGGTAAGTAAAGGAATTTAAATTTCATATGATGTTTAATGATTATTTGAGGATATGAATTGAGGAATTTGATGCTACCAATTTTCAGTATTAGCCCTAGTATATGTATGACTGTATTAATATTTAATTTGTATTTATTTTAATGTCTAGTGGTGTGAAAAGGCATTGGAAGTGATTGAACTAAGGTTAACATTGAATCTGGAAAATTGGAATTATAATTGATGTTACTTTTTGTTCATAATTTATTGTGTAGAAATGTAAATGAGGTAAGGTTAGTGGCCACTGAAACTTTGGGATGTTGGCTTCAATTTAGTGTGAAATAGGTGTTGTTGAATTTCAATGATAGAAGGGTGAAGTTTTGAATGGAAAGTTACTGTTCCATTGCCTGTGAACAGTAACCGAAACCACAACATATGAACTTTGTTGATTTTATGAATTAATTGAGATGGAATTAGGAAAATGGTCTTCATGGAAGTTGTAGAATATTGAATTATCGTTCCATTTCTACTGATCTTGATATTTTTAGAATTGTATATTGGGAGATATGAATTGATTACTAATGACTGGTTTTGAGCATTTTGGATGAAACCTAGCTTAAGTGTGATTTTGTGAGTTTACTGATTGGAGGCAATTTTAACATTTTATGTGGACTGAATTGGTGTGAGTGAGCTTCTGAAAAGTTGTAGAGGAAGAGATTACCTTGAAAATGATATATGGTGTGTAATTTTTAGAAGTCAGAATTGGGAGTTATGATTTTTCAAAAATTGCCCCTACATTAGGTTATGAATGGCTGATCATAACAGTAGGTTCCATAACAGTTTTGAAATTGATAGAGATCGAATTGGATGATGAGTGCTTCATGAAAATTGAAGTTTGAGATGTTATCTTTTCAGGGATATAAAGTTCTGATTTTACTGACTTGTGTACAGGGAGATATGCTTGTTGTAAGGTTAGTGCCCAAATTGAAGGATTGCAGGGACAGTAACATTAAATGAATTAATTGACTTGCTTAGAAATAGAATCTGATTTTGGATTGTTAATGAAAGTTGTTGAGGACAATGTGAACTTATTGACCATATTTTTGTGGTAATTTATTACTGAAGAATTAGTGAGTTATGAAATTGCCAATGTACTGCCCTGTGTTAACAGGAATTGAGTAGGCAGAAGGTTTGATGGGATATTTGACACCCTTAGGGTTGGAATTGATTTTTATGGTCTTCTTGAGTAGTGTAGAGGGTTTCGTGATCTTTCCAATGAGATATAGTTGGTAATTTTCTGAATTGTGTGCAATGAGTTATTGGTGTTGAAAGTTGGCTTGAAATCAAGAAACTAAAGAAGGGAATAAGGGTTAGATATTAATTGTTTAATTTGACTTTTGGTTTCTTTTGTCAATTTCTTTTCCGTCCAACGTCCGATTGACCTGATTCTTGAGGCATCGGATTCATAGAGTATTGAATTTCATTTTAGAAGAAATTGGGAATTTTTAGACGGGAAATTGACGTGGCCCCGGGTAACGGAACGGTGAATCACTGTTTTATTTAATTGGGGACCTATAGAGGTCCGAATTGCGCACCGTCAGCGCCAATAGGTTTCTAAATTTTTGATGAATTTTTATAATGGGAAAAAAAGGGGATTAGGGCCGGGAATTCATGAACATGCATATCTCCTCAACATGAGCACAAATTTCATATTTAGTGACTCGTACTTTTTCTGATTCATATAGAGGCTCAATTGAGCGCCGATTGACCGACGCCACGAGGTTTTTCGGCATTAGCTCGGAAGTAATAGGTGAGTAACCTAGTTTGTTTCTCAAATTTCTGGTTGCTTATATGTTCTACGTGAATTACATGCAATGATGAACTGTATGATTTCTGGCATGTATAAGAGTAGACTATTGTATGTTTACTGATTTTACTGTACTACATGACACTGATACTGATATACTGGGCTTTATAGCCATAATACTGAATACTGCTATACTGGGCTTTATAGCCATATCATTGATTTACTGATACACTGGGCTTTATAGCCAAACACTGTACATTTACTGAATACTGCACTGCATGCATAATTGCATGATCAGATAATGGACGTGCCCCAAGTTGCTATTTTTACTGATAAGAGCTTCGAGCTCTCATATCAGATCGACCGCCTCGAGCCCGAGGGGAGAAATCTCGACGCGTCCCCACCGAACAATCGACCGAGCACTTGGGCACACATCTTGAATAATCGAAAGAGTCACATATGCATTGCATTCGCATAAATGACCGCTCGTGACATGTACCGCTTTTGTAATGGCATGAATTATCGTGAATGGTTTTCATTCATGGACATTGTTATTGACCGCCATCGGTAATTGACTATTATCGATCGCTTTGTACGCCACGGGCGTAATGTATGATTTGAGTGAACCATCGATGATGGTTTTCACCGAGTTCGCAAAACTCACCCAAAATTTGCATCTATTTTTCAGGTCTCAAGAATACCCCGGCTGACACGGAGTATGTCTCATAAACGAGTAAAGGTTAGAGATCGGGATCGTCAAGCGTCTGCATTAGTGTCTTAGTAAATTGTGTTCCGCAATCACCGTATAACAAGGCTTTATATTTTCTCGAGCCATTGTGGTATTAATGTTTTATCGCGATTGATCGATTGTAATTATTATGGATGACCGTAATAATAAGCTGGCGGTTTTTATTGAACACGGATTTTAATTACTTACTGTGTTTGCCGTGTTAACGTGGAATCAATGGCTCCAAAAAAAAAGTATACTAAGTTTTAAATCTACTGATGTAGTACGTCACTCTCGCGGGACACGGACTCGGATATCACCAACGATATCGGGTTCGGGTCATACGGGAGTGGGGTGTTACATTTAGGTGGTATCAAAGCCCAGTAGTACGAAATGTATCTGGGCACAGTTTGGAACATAGGTTGCATGCATTTGAGTCGCGTCGTTGCAGACCGTGGTAATCGATCCTAGTCGAGTCGTGACGAGGATAAATCCTACTGGTGCATAAGTGTCAAGTGACTAAGTGAGAGAAGAGTGAGACTGGATTAGAGTGTAAATCCCTAAAAGGGGATAATCAATTAGGAAAGGATAAAGGAAAAATGGATAAGAAGGTTGATATTGTACTGGGTTAGAAACCCTCATATGTGATAGCAGAATGACTGTGTTGGCCTAGTCTAATTAAGAATTTCCGAATTAAATTGACAATATTATGGTGGCAGAAAAATGAAGATGTTGAGAACTTGGAGAGGTCCATTAGAGATATGGGAAGCATATTGGTTATAGTAGATCTAAGTGAAATTAAAAGCCGGGATGGTTAGAGAATTACAGTTCTGATTGTATATGTCATGAAATGGGAAATATTGAACCGAGAAAATGTAGATGGGCCAATCGGGCATATTTTGATTCACAATATTCGAAGTTAGAGATTAATAGATATTATAAGCGAGAGGATAATAGCGAGATGGTAAGAAGCTTAATAGAGTATCAGAACGATCTATCGAGAACTGAAAGAATCGAAAAAGTAAGATGCCCAAAGTGCCTATTAGAGTGAGATAAAAGTGTATGATAAATCAAGAATTTGTGAATTGGACCGCATAAGCTTGAGATTGAAATGGTTATGTGATTATTGTGTTACGAGTTTGGAAATTCGTATGATAAAATCATAAAGGAAAAAAAATGATGATGATTTCTACCGATGGTGTATCGAACTGCTAAATTAGGTGGATATGGACACAAAAATGGTAAATGGATAGGCATATAGATAGAGATAAAATGGAGTGGTATCAACGATTTTGTCGGGTATTGGGGACTGTGACCACCCGATCATAGATTGTTTGAGGAAAATAGTAGATAAGTGGTAGAAAACAAGAAAATAATAATGATCATAAGTTGATAAGCCAAATTGAAGTCAAGTTGCACGAACGGATAAGGGAATGAGTCATACAGTTTAATGATATGGTGAGAATGAAATAAAGATCTTGAAAAAATGAAACCACAATAGTGGTATATGAAGAGAGTTGTTGTATTTAAGTCGATGTACTGTTGGGGGATATTTATTGGATAGTAATATCGATTGTGACTAATGAAATATATGTTACAGACATATGGAAACCATAGAGGAAATGAGCGGTAAATGTTTAGAGTGATTTTAAGTGTGAAGTTCTTAATGGGTTAAAGTAAGACAAAAGTAGACTAAGTGTGCCTGTATGAGTGGAACTGAAAAGTGATTCGTATCATCATTTAATTGAAGAATTAGCATAAACGGAAAGGAGTCTTATGGAAGTCTGAATTGTATGGGTTACAAATTGGTTTCCGGATAGAATGCTGTGGTAAAGCTTACAGAATAAGTGTGAAAGAAAATGTTTAAGTGACTGTCACAAGGAACCTGTGCGAAAGGAATGTTTTGATCTGTTAAATGATGGCATAAAAGTGTTCTGATTGAGATAGTAGGTATAGTGAAGAAGGATTGAAAAGCAATTAGGGATAATAATTGGTTGATGAGACTTTCGTGAATCGTATAAAGATGGTATCAAGACGAACGGTCAAATGGATAGAAGTATGGACAAAATTAAAAGTGAAATTGGGTCATAGCTTATATTGTTGAGGTTATCGCAAGATGTATGAAATGTAAAGTATCCAACATAAGTGAAATTCTAATTGGAGGTAATCTAATTGCAATGTAAAGTGAATCGATCTCCAGTTATGATGTAAAACTGTTGAGGAATCTAGATTTGAAACGAAGAATAAAAGAGTCTCGAACTGAGAATTGAGAGACTAAAATAAAATGGAAATTTTGGAGGTTTAAATATGGATGACAAGGTATTAACACATGTTGATATGAAAATAATTGAGAAGAGAAAATGAAAAAGAGTAACTGAATAGAGACAAGAGGGTCAAAAAGGGAAACTGACAATGAGGTGATGTAGTGACATCTTCATAAAGAAATTGCAGATACACTAATTGTGGACTCAATGAAAAGGGTAAAAGATGTATGGTAAAGTCACCTAATAGGGATTTATGCGAGGTAAGCAAATGGTAGTAACTGTGATTAGAGACAGAATGTGTTTTGGAAGTGTTGAACAGTGAAAAGTGAAAAGAACGATATGACTAATTGAGGAATCGACATCGATGATATACATACACCGGAAGAGTGGGCGTGAGTCTTGAATTGCGACAATATGTTGAACAGTATGAAATAAATTGAATCGACCGTGATAAATGGTACTGGTGTCACGCCATGATTGAAAGCCTTCGAGACCGTAGATTCCTATAAGGATACTTCGGGTTAATTTGAGGATAGAGACCGTGTAAATACGACAATGTGAAATGAACGAACAATTCTACCTACTAAACTCAACTAGTGAGCAGATAATGCTGCAATGAATGATCAATTACGATATTGGGATTTTCAATGAGTGTCAAGCGATTATGGGTAATTGTAAAGTGTTTCGGAAAATTGAAGTTGTAAATCTAGTGATAAGAATGGTTAAGAGTGCGAGAAAGTAAAGTGATAAATTTTATGATGAGTTTGAATATACGAATGGAATTGGAAAAAACAATAGTGAAAAATTAAAAGAAGAAGTATGTACTCGATAAAAAGTGTGAGAACAAGAAAGTGAAGCAATGGGTTAGACATTCTAGTAAGCATATGCGAAAAGTGAAATTGAAGAATTGTGGGTATAGAATGAAGTTCAAAAGGAAAAGGTTTGATTATGATCGTAATATAGAGTTTCGATTTATCGAGGAATATATCGCTACATCTCAAGAAGGTTGCCTCTTCGAGTCAAAGACCATAATGAATTTGAGACTAAAATGTGTGAAACAAAGGAAAGTGGTGAGGAAGACCGCATGGTTAGCTAAAGTGGAACCGGATCGGATAAATGAGACAGCGTAAAATGTATACCCGAATAAAGCGTGTGAACACTATAGTAACAAAGTGAAATTGTCTTACGAGAATCGAATTTGAACATAGAGTAAATGGTATATAACAAATGACTACATTAGGTACATTATTACTGATTATAGTGAAGTGGAGTTAAATATTACTGTATTGGTACCAAAGGAATGTAAATCGTCCCCGACGTGATTAAGGGAGGTACCAAAGAAATGAAAATGCACTCAATGGAATACGAATTAGACTATAGAGCACTGGGGGAAAAATGTATTAGAGGGATAAAATGTGATGAATAAATAGGTTTGGAAAATCTGACCGAGTCATAATATCGGAACCAAAGGTAGTGACTATTCTAGAAATGGCAAGTGAGATAGCTATGAAAATGAGATCGCCAACTAATAGTCTTGTCGAATCCGTCTACTGTACTAAGTGATAATGAATGAGCCAAATTAGTAACTGAACCACGGACTGAGAGTGGTTACTGTGATTACTTGAAAAGTGAATCATTAAGTGGAAAGGTGTATGGAATATGTAGAATCATGTGATAACGGTCATAGTGAACCGTTGACTGAGAATTTCGAGGACGAAATTCTTATAAGGAGGGGAGAATTGTAACATCCCACCCCTCCGGAAGCGGTAAAATAGGAAATTTGTCGTAGGATGGGATTGATAGGAACAATTAGTACCGTTCATGCATAATAGGATTGATACATGATCAATTGTGTACATGGAATTTCGGTATATGCATTCATGATAATTCCCGGTAATTGGGCCTAAAGCAATTTTATTGGGATTAACGTGATTAATGGGTTTGGAAAAATATTCTGAGTGCGCTATTAAGCGTTATAGATTTTAAGGGATTTTCAGGAATTTTTCTGAAATTTTCCGGAGAAAATTCCCGGACCGGCAAAATCGCCGGTAACTGGCCTAAACATGTTTTGGGGTAGAAAAGGTGATTTTCGTGATTGAAAAATTATTTGGACTGCACCATAAATTGTTTTACATTTTTAGGGATTTTTAAGAATTTTTCTGGATTTTTCCGGAGATAATTCCCGGACCGAAAAAATTGTCAATTGGCGAATTGGTCGATTTTTGGTAGCAAAAATCGCTACCCAATGGCACAGTAATATGGGGTATATTATTTTGGGACTGAAAGTAGGGTCATTGGAGTTAAATGGAGTAACATTTTGGGACTGGATTAAACAAATATATTTTGACTTTTCTTTAAATATGTGGACCAATCATAATTTGCCATTTAAAAGGCAACATTAAATGCCTCTTCACTCTCTCTCGGATATGTATGTGTTTAAAGGTAAGGAGAAGATTGATTTTTTTTAGGCTTTTGTAATAGCCATCCGAAACACATACACACAAACACAAAACAAACTCTTCATTTGCAACCATCGAATTTTTCCCTTTTTACTCATCTCTCTTTGCAACTTTAAGCTACCATCTCTTAATCCATCAAAGTTAGATGATGAGGAGATGCATGCTTGGTCTTGGTGGGATTAGTTTGAAAGCATAGGAAAGAATTGAAGAGAAGAAGTGAGGATTGGAAGCTAATAGGTATAGGTAAGTAAAGGAATTTAAATTTCATATGATGTTTGATGATTATTTGAGGATATGAATTGAGGAATTTGATGCTACCAATTTTTCAGTATTAGCCCTAGTATATGTATGACTGTATTAATATTTAATTTGTATTTATTTTAATGTCTAGTGGTGTGAAAAAGGCATTGGAAGTGATTGAACTAAGGTTAACATTGAATCTGGAAAATTGGAATTATAATTGATGTTACTTTTTTGTTCATAATTTATTGTGTAGAAATGTAAATGAGGTAAGGTTAGTGGCCACTGAAACTTTGGGATGTTGGCTTCAATTTAGTGTGAAATAGGTGTTGTTGAATTTCAATGATAGAAGGGTGAAGTTTTGAATGGAAAGTTACTGTTCCATTGCCTGTGAACAGTAACCGAAACCACAACATATGAACTTTGTTGATTTTATGAATTAATTGAGATGGAATTAGGAAAATGGTCTTCATGGAAGTTGTAGAATATTGAATTATAGTTCCATTTCTACTGATCTTGATATTTTAGAATTGTATATTGGGAGATATGAATTGATTACTAATGACTGGTTTTGAGCATTTTGGATGAAACCTAGCTTAAGTGTGATTTTGTGAGTTTACTGATTGGAGGCAATTTTAACATTTTATGTGGACTGAATTGGTGTGAGTGAGCTTCTGAAAAGTTGTAGAGGAAGAGATTACCTTGAAAATGATATATGGTGTGTAATTTTAGAAGTCAGAATTGGGAGTTATGATTTTTCAAAATTGCCCTACATTAGGTTATGAATGGCTGATCATAACAGTAGGTTCCATAACAGTTTTGAAATTGATAGAGATCGAATTGGATGATGAGTGCTTCATGAAAATTGAAGTTTGAGATGTTATCTTTTCAGGGATATAAAGTTCTGATTTTACTGACTTGTGTACAGGGAGATATGCTTGTTGTAAGGTTAGTGCCCAAATTGAAGGATTGCAGGACAGTAACATTAAATGAATTAATTGACTTGCTTAGAAATAGAATCTGATTTTGGATTGTTAATGAAAGTTGTTGAGGACAATGTGAACTTATTGACCATATTTTTGTGGTAATTTATTACTGAAGAATTAGTGAGTTATGAAATTGCCAATGTACTGCCCTGTGTTAACAGGAATTGAGTAGGCAGAAGGTTTGATGGGATATTTGACACCCTTAGGGTTGGAATTGATTTTTATGGTCTTCTTGAGTAGTGTAGAGGGTTTCGTGATCTTTCCAATGAGATATAGTTGGTAATTTTCTGAATTGTGTGCAATGAGTTATTGGTGTTGAAAGTTGGCTTGAAATCAAGAAACTAAAGAAGGGAATAAGGGTTAGATATTAATTGTTTAATTTGACTTTTGGTTTCTTTTGTCAATTTCTTTTCCGTCCAACGTCCGATTGACCTGATTCTTGAGGCATCGGATTCATAGAGTATTGAATTTCATTTTATAAGAAATTGGGAATTTTTAGACGGGAAATTGACGTGGCCCCAGGTAACAGAACGGTGAATCACTGTTTTATTTAATCGGGGACCTATAGAGGTCCGAATTGCACCGTCGCCAATAGGTTTCTAAATTTTGATGAATTTTTATAATGGGAAAAAAAGGGGATTAGGGCCGGGAATTCATGAACATGCATATCTCCTCAACATGAGCACAAATTTCATATTTAGTGACTCGTACTTTTTCTGATTCATATAGAGGCCCAATTGGAGCGCCGATTGACCGACGCCACGAGGTTTTCCGCATTAGCTCGAAGTAATAGGTGAGTAACCTAGTTTGTTTCTCAAATTTCTGGTTGCTTATATGTTCTACGTGAATTACATGCAATGATGAACTGTATGATTTCGCATGTATAAGAGTAGACTATTGTATGTTTACCGATTTTCTTGTACTACATGACACCGACATCGATATCTCGGGCTTTATAGCCATAATATGAATATCGCTATATCTTGGGCTTTATAGCCATATCATTGATTTATCGATACACCGGGCTTTATAGCCAAACACCGTACATTTATGAATATCGCATCGCATGCATAATTGCATGATCGATAATGGACGTGCCCCAAGTTGCTATTTTACCTTGCAAGAGCTTGAGCTCTCATATCGCATCGACCGCCTCGAGCCCGAGGGAGAAAATCCGACGCGCCCCACCGAACACCGATCGAGCACTTGGGCACAATCATGAATAATCGAAAGAGTCACATATGCATTGCATTCGCATAAATGACTGTTCTGTGACATGTACTGCTTTTGTAATGGCATGAATTACTGTGAATGGTTTTCTGTTACTGGACATTGTTATTGACTGCTTACTGGTAATTGACTATTACTGGACTGTGTTGTACGCCATGGGCGTAATGCATGATTTGAGTGAACCATCGATGATGGTTTCTCACTGAGTTCGCAAAACTCACCCAAAATTTGCATCTATTTTTCAGGTCCTGAAGAATACCCCGGTTGACACGGGAGTATGTCTATTGTAAACGAGTAAAGGTTAGAGATCGGGATCAGTTCGCGTCTGCATTAGTGTCTTAGTAAATTGTGTTCCGCAATCACTGTATAACAAGGCTTTATATTTTTACTGAGCCATTGTGGTATTAATGTTTTACTGCATTGACTGATTGTAATTATTACTGGATGACTGTAATAACTGAAACTGGTTTTTATTGAACACGGATTTTAATTACTTACTGTGTTTGCCGTGTTAACGTGGAATCAATGGCTCCAAAAAAAAAGTATACTAAGTTTTAAATCTACTGATGTAGTACGCCACTCTCGCAGGACACGGACTCGGATATCACCAACGATATCGGGTTCGGGTCATACGGGAGTGGGGTGTTACATTTAGGTGGTATCAAAGCCCAGTAGTACGAAATGTATCTGGGCACAGTTTGGAACATAGGTTGCATGCATTTGAGTCGCGTCGTTGCAGACCGTGGTAACTGATCCCTAGTCAGAGTCGCACGAGGATAAATCCTACGGGTGCATAAGTGTCAAGTGACTAAGTGAGAGAAGAGTGAGACTGGATTAGAGTGTAAATCCCTAAAAGGGGATAATCAATTAGGAAAGGATAAAGGAAAAATGGATAAGAAGGTTGATATTGTACTGGGTTAGAAACCCTCATATGTGATAGCAGAATGACTGTGTTGGCCTAGTCTAATTAAGAATTTCCGAATTAAATTGACAATATTATGGTGGCAGAAAAATGAAGATGTTGAGAACTTGGAGAGGTCCATTAGAGATATGGGAAGCATATTGGTTATAGTAGATCTAAGTGAAATTAAAAGCCGGGATGGTTAGAGAATTACAGTTCTGATTGTATATGTCATGAAATGGGAAATATTGGAACTGAGAAAAATGTAGATGGGCCAATCGGGCATATTTTGATTCACAATATTCGAGTTAGAGATTAATAGATATTATAAGCAGAGGATAATAGCGAGATGGTAAGAAGCTTAATAGAGTACTGTAACGATCTATCGAGAACTGAAAGAATCGAAAAAGTAAGATGCCCAGTGCCTATTAGAGTGAGATAAAAGTGTATGATAAATCAAGAATTTGTGAATTGGACCGCATAAGCTTGAGATTGAAATGGTTATGTGATTATTGTGTTACGAAGTTTGGAAATTGTATGATAAAATCATAAAGGAAAAAAACAGATGATGATTTCTACTTGATGGTGTATCGAACTGCTAAATTAGGTGGATATGGACACAAAATGGTAAATGGATAGGCATATAGATAGAGATAAAATGGAGTGGTATCAACGATTTTGTGGGTATTGGGGACCGTGACCACCCGATCATAGATTGTTTGAGGAAAATAGTAGATAAGTGGTAGAAAACAGTAAAATAATAATGATCATAAGTTGATAAGCCAAATTGAAGTCAAGTTACGCACGAACGGATAAGGGAATGAGTCATACAGTTTAATGATATGGTGAGAATGAAATAAAGATCTTGAAAAAATGAAACCACAATAGTGGTATATGAAGAGAGTTGTTGTATTTAAGTCGATGTACTGTTGGGGGATATTTATTGGATAGTAATATCGATTGTGACTAATGAAATATATGTTACAGACATATGGAAACCATAGAGGAAATGAGCGGTAAATGTTTAGAGTGATTTTAAGTGTGAAGTTCTTAATGGGTTAAAGTAAGACAAAAGTAGACTAAGTGTGCCTGTATGAGTGGAACTGAAAAGTGATTCTGGTATCAGTCATTTAATTGAAGAATTAGCATAAACGGAAAGGAGTCTTATGGAAGTCTGAATTGTATGGGTTACAAATTGGTTTCCGGATAGAATGCTGTGGTAAAGCTTACAGAATAAGTGTGAAAGAAAATGTTTAAGTGACTGTCACAAGGAACCTGTGCGAAAGGAATGTTTTGATCTGTTAAATGATGGCATAAAAGTGTTCTGATTGAGATAGTAGGTATAGTGAAGAAGGATTGAAAAGCAATTAGGGATAATAATTGGTTGATGAGACTTTCGTGAACCGTATAAAGATGGTATCAAGACGAACGGTCAAATGGATAGAAGTATGGACAAAATTAAAAGTGAAATTGGGTCATAGCTTATATTGTTGAGGTTATCTGCACAGTATGTACAGAAATGTAAAGTATCCAACATAAGTGAAATTCTAATTGGAGGTAATCTAATTGCAATGTAAAGTGAATCGATCTCCGTTATGATGTAAAACCGCTGAGGAATCTAGATTTGAAACGAAGAATAAAAGAGTCTTGAACTGAGAATTGAGAGACTAAAATAAAATGGAAATTTTGGAGGTTTAAATATGGATGACAAGGTATTAACACATGTTGATATGAAAATAATTGAGAAGAGAAAATGAAAAAGAGTAACTGAATAGAGACAAGAGGGTCAAAAAGGGAAACTGACAATGAGGTGATGTAGTGACATCTTCATAAAGAAATTGCAGATACACTAATTGTGGACTCAATGAAAAGGGTAAAAGATGTATGGTAAAGTCACCTAATAGGGATTTATGCGAGGTAAGCAAATGGTAGTAACTGTGATTAAAGACAGAATGTGTTTTGGAAGTGTTGAACAGTGAAAAGTGAAAAGAACGATATGACTAATTGAGGAATCTGATACTGATGATATACATACACTGGAAGAGTGGGCAGTGAGTATTGAATTGCGACAATATGTTGAACGAGTATGAAATAAATTGAACTGACTGTGATAAATGGTACTTGGTGTCATGCTCTGCGATTGAAAGCCTTGAGATCGTAGATTCCTATAAGGATACACTGGGTTAATTTGAGGAAAGAGACCGGTGTAAATACGACAATGCTGAAATGAACGAACAATTCTACCTACTAAACTCAACTAGTGAACAGATAATGCTGCAATGAACAGATCAATTACAGATATTGGGATTTTCAATGAGTGTCAAGCAGATTATGGGTAATTGTAAAGTGTTTCTGGAAAATTGAAGTTGTAAATCTAGTGATAAGAATGGTTAAGAGTGCAGAAAGTAAAGTGATAAATTTTATGATGAGTTTGAATATACGAATGGAATTGGAAAAAAACAATAGTGAAAAATTAAAAGAAGAAGTATGTGTACTCGATAAAAAAGTGTGAGAACAAGAAAGTGAACAGTCGAAGTTAGACATTCTAGTAAGCATATGCGAAAAGTGAAATTGAAGAATTGTGGGTATAGAATGAAGTTCAAAAGGAAAAAGGTTTGATTATGATCGTAATATAGAGTTACGATTTCTTTGGAGGAATATCTTCGCTACATCTGCAAGAAGGCTTCTTTGGGAGTCAAAGACCATAATGAATTTGAGACTAAAATGTGTGAAACAAAGGAAAGTGACTGAGGAAGACTGCATGGTTAGCTAAAGTGGAACCGGATCGGATAAATGAGACAGCGTAAAATGTATACCCGAATAAAGCGTGTGAACACTATAGAACAGTGAAATTGTCTTACGAGAATCGAATTTGAACATAGAGTAAATGGTATATAACAAATGACTACATTAGGTACATTATTACTGATTATAGTGAAGTGGAGTTAAATATTACTGTATTGGTACCAAAGGAATGTAAATCGTCCCCGACGTGATTAAGGGAGGTACCAAAGAAATGAAAATGTACTCAATGGAATACGAATTAGACTATAGAGCACTGGGGGAAAAATGTATTAGAGGGATAAAATGTGATGAATAAATAGGTTTGGAAATACTGCACTGAGTCATAATATCGGAACCAAAGGTAGTGACTATTCTAGAAATGGCAAGTGAGATAGCTATGAAAATGAGATCGCCAACTAATAGTCTTATCGAATCCGTCTACTGTACTAAGTGATAATGAATGAGCCAAATTAGTAACTGAACCACGGACTGAGAGTGGTTACTGTGATTACTTGAAAAGTGAATCATTAAGTGGAAAGGTGTATGGAATATGTAGAATCATGTGATAACGGTCATAGTGAACCGTTGACTGAGAATTTCGAGGACGAAATTCTTATAAGGAGGGGAGAATTGTAACATCCCACCCCCTCCTGGAAGGGTAAAATAGGAAATTTGTCGTAGGATGGGATTGATAGGGAACAATTTGTACTGTTCATGCATAATAGGATTGATACACAGTATCAATTGTGTACATGGAATTTCGGTATATGCATTCATGATAATTCCCGGTAATTGGGCCTAAAGCAATTTTATTGGGATTAACGTGGTTAATGGGTTTGGAAAAATATTCTGAGTGCGCTATTAAGTGTTATAGATTTTAAGGGATTTTCAGGAATTTTTCTGAAATTTTCCGGAGAAAATTCCCGGACCGGCAAACATGTTTTGGGGTAGAAAAGGTGATTTTCGTGATTGAAAAATTATTTGGACTGCACCATAAATTGTTTTACATTTTTAGGGATTTTTAAGAATTTTTCTGGATTTTTTCGGAGACAATTCTCGGACCGGAAAAATTGTCAATTGGCGAATTGGTCGATTTTTGGTAGCAAAAATCGCTACCCAATGGCACAGTAATATGGGGTATATTATTTTGGGACTGAAAGTAGGGTCATTGGAGTTAAATGGAGTAACATTTTGGGACTGGATTAAACAAATATATTTTGACTTTTCTTTAAATATGTGGACCAATCATAATTTGCCATTTAAAAGGCAACATTAAATGCCTCTCTTCACTCTCTCTCGGATATGTATGTGTTTAAAGGTAAGGAGAAGATTGATTTTTTTTAGGCTTTTGTAATAGCCATCCGAAACACATACACACAAACACAAAACAAACTCTTCATTTGCAACCATCGAATTTTTCCCTTTTTACTCATCTCTCTTTGCAACTTTAAGCTACCATCTCTTAATCCATCAAAGTTAGATGATGAGGAGATGCATGCTTGGTCTTGGTGGGATTAGTTTGAAAGCATAGGAAAGAATTGAAGAGAAGAAGTGAGGATTGGAAGCTAATAGGTATAGGTAAGTAAAGGAATTTAAATTTCATATGATGTTTGATGATTATTTGAGGATATGAATTGAGGAATTTGATGCTACCAATTTTCAGTATTAGCCCTAGTATATGTATGACTGTATTAATATTTAATTTGTATTTATTTTGATGTCTAGTGGTGTGAAAAGGCATTGGAAGTGATTGAACTAAGGTTAACATTGAATCTGGAAAATTGGAATTATAATTGATGTTACTGTTTTGTTCATAATTTATTGTGTAGAAATGCAAATGAGGTAAGGTTAGTGGCCACTGAAACTTTGGGATGTTGGCTTCAATTTAGTGTGAAATAGGTGTTGTTGAATTGCAATGATAGAAGGGTGAAGTTTTGAATGGAAAGTTACTGTTCCATTGCCTGTGAACAGTAACCGAAACCACAACATATGAACTTTGTTGATTTTATGAATTAATTGAGATGGAATTAGGAAAATGGTCTTCATGGAAGTTGTAGAATATTGAATTATCGTTCCATTTCTACTGATCTTGATATTTTAGAATTGTATATTGGGAGATATGAATTGATTACTAATGACTGGTTTTGAGCATTTTGGATGAAACCTAGCTTAAGTGTGATTTTGTGAGTTTACTGATTGGAGGCAATTTTAACATTTTATGTGGACTGAATTGGTGTGAGTGAGCTTCTGAAAAGTTGTAGAGGAAGAGATTACCTTGAAAATGATATATTGTGTGTAATTTTTAGAAGTCAGAATTGGGAGTTATGATTTTTCAAAATTGCCCTACATTAGGTTATGAATGGCTGATCATAACAGTAGGTTCCATAACAGTTTTGAAATTGATAGAGATCGAATTGGATGATGAGTGCTTCATGAAAATTGAAGTTTGAGATGTTATCTTTCAGGGATATAAAGTTCTGATTTTACTGACTTGTGTACAGGGAGATATGCTTGTTGTAAGGTTACTGCCCAAATTGAAGGATTGCAGGACAGTAACATTAAATGAATTAATTGACTTGCTTAGAAATAGAATCTGATTTTGGATTGTTAATGAAAGTTGTTGAGGACAATGTGAACTTATTGACCATATTTTGTGGTAATTTATTACTGAAGAATTAGTGAGTTATGAAATTGCCAATGTACTGCCCTGTGTTAACAGGAATTGAGTAGGCAGAAGGTTTGATGGGATATTTGATACCCTTAGGGTTGGAATTGATTTTATGGTCTTCTTGAGTAGTGTAGAGGGTTTCGTGATCTTCCAATGAGATATAGTTGGTAATTTTCTGAATTGTGTGCAATGAGTTATTGGTGTTGAAAGTTGGCTTGAAATCAAGAAACTAAAGAAGGAATAAGGGTTAGATATTAATTGTTTAATTTGACTTTTGGTTTCTTTTGTCAATTTCTTTTCCGTCCAACGTCCGATTGACCTGATTCTTGAGGCATCGGATTCATAGAGTATTGAATTTCATTTTATAAGAAATTGGGAATTTTTAGACGGGAAATTGACGTGGCCCCTGTAACTGAACGGTGAATCCTTGTTTTATTTAATCGAGACCTATAGAGGTCCGAATTGTGCACCGTCAGCGCCAATAGGTTTCTAAATTTTTGATGAATTTTTATAATGGGAAAAAAAGGGGATTAGGGCCGGGAATTCATGAACATGCATATCTCCTCAACATGAGCACAAATTTCATATTTAGTGACTCGTACTTTTTCTGATTCATATAGAGGCCCAATTGGAGCGTCGATTGACCGACGTCACAGAGGTTTTCCGGCATTAGCTCGGAAGTAATAGGTGAGTAACCTAGTTGGTTTCTCAAATTTCTGGTTGCTTATATGTTCTACGTGAATTACATGCAATGATGAACTGTATGATTTCTGGCATGTATAAGAGTAGACTATTGTATGTTTACTGATTTTACTGTACTACATGACACTGATACTGATATACTGGGCTTTATAGCCATAATACTGAATACTGCTATACTGGGCTTTATAGCCATATCATTGATTTACTGATACACTGGGCTTTATAGCCAAACACTGTACATTTATCGAATATCGCATCGCATGCATAATTGCATGATCGATAATGGACGTGCCCCAGTTGCTATTTTTACCGATAAGAGCTTGAGCTCTCATATTGTCTCGACCGCCTCGAGCCCGAGGGGAGAAAATCACACGCGCCCCACCGAACAACGATCGAGCACTTGGGCACTGTCATCAATAATCTGGAAAGAGTCACATATGCATTGCATTCGCATAAATGACCTGCTTACGTGACATGTACCGCTTTTGTAATGGCATGAATTATCATGAATGGTTTTCATTCTTGGACATTGTTATTGATCGCCATCGGTAATTGACTATTATCGATCGCGTCTTTACGCCATGGGCGTAATGCATGATTTGAGTGAACCATCGATGATGGTTTCTCACCGAGTTCGCAAAACTCACCCAAAATTTGCATCTATTTTTCAGGTCTCAAGAATACCCCGTTGACACGGAGTATGCTCATCAAACGAGTAAAGGTTAGAGATCGATCGGTCAGCGTCGCATTAGTGTCTTAGTAAATTGTGTTCGCAATCACCGTATAACAAGGCTTTATATTTTCTCGAGCCATTATGGTATTAATATTTTCTGCATTGGTGATTGTAATTATTCTTGGATGACCGTAATAAGCTCAAACTGGTTTTATTGAACACGGATTTTAATTACTTACCGTGTTTGCCGTGTTAACGTGGAATCAATGGCTCCAAAAAAAAAAGTATACTAAGTTTTAAATCTACTGATGTAGTACGCCACTCTCGCGGGACATGGACTCGGATATCACCAACGATATCGGGTTCGGGTCATATGGGAGTGGGTGTTACACTATGGATACCACAGATAATATAACCAACAGCTATGCCAATTTGACACACACACACACACACACACACACACACACACACACACACATATATATATATATATATATATATATATATATATATATATATATATATATATATATATATATATATATATATATATATATATATCAAAATCATCATCATCTTCTTTTCTAAAGAATTAGAATCAAACTCAGGCTCCTCTTGGATCTCTCGCCTTCTCATCCTCTCCAAATGAAAATTCAACGTATTCATTATTTAGATCATTCAAAGGTTCATTCATGTCATATGTAATAAATGCATTTTTTTCATAAACATCTTCCTAAAATGCTTCACTTTCAATTCTATGTTCTCCTTTTCTATGTGATTAAAAAAAAACCTATAGGTTTAACTTTACAAACGGCCAACTAATTTGACTTATCTAGTCGTAAGTTGGGAAAAGGACATAATACACCTGAATCGCTTACATTGCCAACACGAAAAATTCAAATTGTCTAAATCTTCTTTGCTAGTTGATTTCAACTAAATTGTATCGGTTATGCACTTTTATACTAACATTAAGAGTTGGATCAAACTAGTCACATTTAAATATCATACTACACTTTATTGGCAATATAGGGTACTCAATTTCAAGCACTCAATAATTTTTCTATAGTAATCCATCAATTCTCCTTGTATGCAAACTCCACAATTTACTATTTCCATGCTATAACCATAATATTCTATATGATATTTGTATCCATTAACAAAATACACTGGATTTAATTTAACAGTTCCCAAAGGTCCTTTAGTTAGATTACATATGAACTTATTCTCTATTGGATTAATCACCTACAATTGATTTCAATACTATAGTATGTGACATTATTTACACCTGTGAATCAAGAAATTAAGTTCTTATTGTGACACTTAAACTCGTGGAATTTTTTTCCAATAAGCTTTACAGGAGTTGCATTATGGGTTATGCCTTAATTATCTATAAGATCTCAAACTCTTTCCACATATAGTGAATACTTAGACTATTAAAGAAGAACATAATAACTCATCAATGATTATAAGAATATTCTAAACAACAACACAAAATCAAGATATCCTTTGCGTTCAAACAAAACTCAAACGCATCAGAATCGTATTTGGACAACTTACCTAGATGGACAGACAACTACAAACTACAAAGAAGAAGGATAAGCAACGCTCTTCAACATAATATAGGACCTGTGAAAAAGAATACTTTGTATTTAATATAATACACTTGTTTAATAGTTTTATTATATTTTTATTGTATTAAAGCAAGCAAATCAAAAAATAATATTGTTTATTTTGAAATAGAAATATGTGGACTTTTAGTGGGAGTAATGTTAAAATTAATGTTAAGATAATTTTAATAAAAATATTTAAAATCAAGATATTTCAAACAATTTATTTAATATTTATTCTATTTCCAATCAGTATTTTTATCTTATGGACAAGATGGGAATTTCATTAAATTCACATCTCAAGTTTCCCTACCATACATATTTCAATTTTGCCACTCTTGTTGGTTTACATTTACGTTTTCATAAAAAGGAATAGTGAAGACAATTTATAGCATAAAGACTTTCTAGAAGAACCATTAAATTTTGATCTAATTATAAAGATTGGGAGTGTGATCTTCTTGTCAAGTATGAAGGAGTATGAAATGTTTATACGCATTTCTAATTTTTAATATTGCTAGTCCAAACCAATCTCGACTTGCTTGGTTTAAATTATCTGTAAAACCATACAGAATGTTATAGAATATTCTAATTATAATTTTCATTTTGATAATCGACATGACTATCGTTAAGAGAATTTTACTTAAAACAATATAAAAGAAGGGTAAATTATTCAAAAATAAAAGTGTGAGTTCTCTTTATTATTTATATATCAAAATTTTAAATATAATTAACAAAAAGTATTATCAATTATAATAATCAAAATTAACCCTAATAATTTAAATACTCTTTAAACCTTTATAAAACTAGTCTTTCATCAATAGTTAATCAACTATGTAATAACAAATTAAATTACACAATTTAATTTATCAAAATAAAATTTAAATATTTTTTAAAAGTCACTAAATATTTATTTAAAGTATTTTTTAGCTTAGTCTAAGAGTACCCATTACAACTTAGGAGATAACTAGAGTTTTGAGTAATATTCGAATTTAATAATTCAACAACTCTTTTAGAATTTTATTCATGTAAAAAAAACAGATGATTCTCGTACATGAAATTTAGACACATAAATTAAAGAGTAGAGGAATGAAGAACAAAAAGTGAAAAAGCAAGACCAACTCCTTTCTCTCTATACTCATTAAGCGTGTCTTAATCATTGAATGTTACTAATAGACCAATCGCGTTCATGCTCTGAGGAGCTAGTCCACTTCTTTTATAATTACTCAATTACTATTATGTTATTTACTATTCATTCATTTTAGTAATTTATTTAATAAATTAACAATTCAAAATCAGAAGTAAAGTATTTAATTCATGTATCAAAAGTCCTCCTACAAATGTTGAATAGTAAGTCTTACATAAAACCCATGTGTATATATGTATATATAGTGTTAAAGAAAAGATAAATACTCTCTAACACGTAGATATTCATTAAGGGTTAGGATATTGCATAAACAACATGGCATATAATAAAATACGAGACCATAGTCCAATAAGAATTGATAATTCTAGCATAATTAGAATATGACATAAGTAGACAAAATTTTATTATCACGAATACATTAAATTTCACTCATATATGAATATATTAAATTTTAACACTTAAATTCCGCACAAAACTTTCGTCGAACAGTTCAAAAGCATAATAGATTCATCCCAAATAACCTAAGCAAATAATGTCTTTTTCCTTCCTCAACATTTCCAGAACATTGCAAAGACAAAGAAACCACAAGCAATCAAAACAAATGCAAAAACACCCCAAAAACTCCTAGTTTCATGCAACGTTCAAACATATATACCAATACAGGTTATACAAAAAAATTACAAAGAAGAAAGGCTTAATGACTTTCCTTTGTCGAAGGACACTAGCCAGAGAAGACAGATGTACACGAACACCGACGAGTAGAAGAGGAGTTGAAGACAGAGAATCGAGAGAGAGGAAAAATGAAAACGAAAATGGGAAAGTAGGGGAGAGGGAGGGGTCTTCAGGCAAGTTAAATGTGTAAACAAAATGACGTCATTTGGTGTGAAATCAAATGACGCCATTTTTTTATTAAAAACATTGAAGTTGAAGTAAACGATGATGTTTGCCTCCAAAATTTACTGATGGAATTTACCAATAGAACTCATTTCATCGGTAAACCTAAAACTTTTTTATTCCGCCAAGCATTCCCACCTTTACCGACAGAAATTTTCTATCGTTGCTATATTCCATCGAAAAATTTGCCAGGATAATTTCCCTCTATATTTATTGACAAATATTTTTTCATCACAAAATGAAAATTTTCCTGACGATGTTACCGATGGAAAATGATTTTCTTCTATCGGTAATTTGCTATAGTTTTGTTTCCATCAACAATTTTCCATTGTTAATTATTAATTTTGTTGTAGTGATGCATAATGAATATTTAATCAACTATAAACACAAAACATATTTGGAATTGAAAATAATCCGTAATGTATCGAAATAATGAAATTAAGAGTGTAGGAAGGAAAATACCTAGATGATGTTATAAAAATGGTGAAGAAACTATAAAATAATTGCAAAGCTTCCAAAAATGGGTTAGAGAAGGCCTAGAGGTCGAAAATATATCTAAAAACCTAAGAGGAAGATGGATTTTCAAAGAAATTGGTCGGGTCGGCCGTGCAGGGCCCGGACCCAGTCAAGACGACCCATGGGCCGGTCGGTCCATTCTTCAAATATCAATCTCCTACCTAATCGCCATGCCAGGCCCAAGCCCGATCCACGCTTTCCATAGCCCGTTAGCATGAGAAAACCTACCATGCAGAGGTAGAAGTCTACGTAAAGACCTAAACCTAGCTACAAAACCATATATAAGGTATAATTCTCCCGTAATTGAGGTATGAAAATCATAACCTAGTTGTTTTCTCTGATTTGATCAACCTCACCTTCACCAAAAGACTGACTTGAGCGTCGGAGGGGCTAACCGGGACACAACTTCCGACCAACCTTCTTTGTTTTGCAGGTAACTTCACGCCGGATTCATCACAGCAAGCAGCAGATTCATGGATCAGAACGGCAACGCACAGTTCAGCCAAAATCCGGCAGAACCAATTAGTGTCCACCGTGGGGCCCGACTTCCGGGCACCACGTCCAGAAACACTCAGATCAGTCAGGCGGCGGCGATGAACTCTGATATAGCCGCTGTCGCGGCTCTGGCGATGCAACGTATAGGTTTGCAGCTACCTGCGACTCTGTCGCCTGCACCGCATGTTTCCCGCACGGAATCCTCAGATCGTAACGATCAACTGCAACCTCAAACCTTGGAACAGAAAGAACAGAGCGTAGCTTTGGAGGATAACGCTGCACCCAATACACGCCTGAACCTCCAACACCGATCGGGTGCAGAACCTATTTCGACTGTGCACACCACCCTGACCAGAAAACAGATCGAGGAAGCAACTGATCTGTTGATTCGCCAGATCTTGCAGTCTCAATTGGCACAACAGCAGCCATCTACACGACAAGCCGCTCGACAGACCAGCATGACGACCGATCATCGCCCAATCGAAACCCTAGAGAAAATCGTGGATGATCGGATTAACGCAGTTATGAGCTTCCGTTCGGATCGCCCGATGGCGCAGTACAGCTCTCCCTTCACTCCGAAAATCTTGGATAGCCTCCCAGTACCCGACACAAAAATACCGACCCTCGAGAAATACACTGGGAAGATCGACCCTCTGGATTACCTGCAGCACTTCCAGTCCATGATGAACCTACATTATGTTCCGGACGCTATCCAATGTAAGGCTTTCTGCACGGCCTTCCAAGAAGGAGCTCGGTGATGGTTTAACAGCTTGCCCCCAAGCTGTATCACATGCTTCGAAGATTTCAGGTTGTTATTCCTGAACCAGTTCCCCACTAGTAAGCGACCGCAGAAGACAGCTTTGGAGGTGATGTAACTTACCCAAGGAAGGAATGAGAGTTTGCGGGAGTTCATCACTCGGTACAACAACGAAGCGGTCGAGGTTCCCGATCTCACTTGCTCGTCCATACTGGCCGCACTCATGAACAACACGAGGGATGAGTAGTTCAAGAAGTCATTAGCCCTCGATCAGCCCCGATCTGTTTAGGAAATAAGAAACAAGGGCGGATAGGTACATTCAGCTTGAAGAAGTGCTGAAAAATACGAGGTGTTGGACGGATGATCGCTCGCCAAATGACAGGGCGGACAATTCGCACAAGCGGCAAAAAAGCCAGTCGAGCTGGAGAAGGTCGACCGATCGACAGGGATATCGACAGGAGTTCACCCCGCTCAACAGGCGATAAGCAGAAGTACTGGCGGCCATGAGAGCGGATGGAGAAACCATCCGAGAACCCGAGAAAATGAAGACCCCCTACAAGGATAGGAACCCCAATTTATATTGCCGTTTCCACAAAGAGGTCGGTCATGATACGGAAGATTGCTGGCGGTTGAAAAAAGAAATCGAATTCCTCATACAAAGGGAAAGGTTAGGCCGATTCGTGAAGCGCAAACAAAACGCCGATCGGGATAGTCATCGCAGGACAGGTCGACCAGACAATAGGCGACGACCTCCAAGGCAAAATGACAGGAATGATGGGGGTAGGCAGAATGCGAATATAGATAATTGACGGGAAGAGAGAGGGCGGTCAAGGGAAAGAAACCGGCTGGGGTCATTAATATGATATTCGGTGGAAATGCAGCAGGGGGATCCACCACTAAAGGGAGAAAAAGATATGCCAAACAGGTCGGCAAAGACTCACCCACCAGGGAATGTTACTTAGCAGAGACTAAAACACTAGACGGGGCGGTAGTGTTGACGAGCTCCCTTGATGTGAGAACCGATGAAGAGACGGATAGGATGAACCCAGTGGAAGAAACGCAGCAGGTCGCATTGGACGAAGCCGACCCCTCTAAGTTCACAAACCTAGGTTCCGAGCTGCAGAAGGACCTGGTTAAAGAAATCACAGACTATTTGGTGGAAAATAGGTCGATTTTCGCTTGGGTATCGAGCGACATGCCTGGAATTGCTCGATCAGTCGCATCGCACTCCCTTGGTATTCGGCATGACTGCAAGCCGATCAGACAGAAAAAGCGATGGCACAGCAAGGAGCGACAGGGGTTGATCGAGAAAGAAGTAGAGAAGCTGCTTAAGACCGGGTTCATCTTGCCAGTTAAATACCCCGAATGGCTCGCCAATGTGGTCTTAGTGAAAAAGAAGAACGGGAAGTGGAGAATGTGCATAGATTTCACCGACCTGAACAAAGTGTGCCCAAAGGACAGCTTCCCCTTGCTTAAGATCGACCAGTTAGTAGACTTTACCTCAGTGCATGAACTGCTCAGCTTCCTGGATGCCTTCTCAGGCTATCACCAGATTCAAATGAGTCTAGAGGACGAAGAAAAGACTGCCTTCATAACCGACCAAGGTACATATTGCTACCAAGTAATGCCCTTCGGCTTGAAGAACGCGGGAGCGACCTATCAACGGCTCGTCATGGAGGTCTTTAAAAAACAGATCGGTCGGTCGGTGGAAGCCTATGTGGACGATATGGTGGTCAAAAGTAAGACGTCCGTGGAGCATGTGGAAGATCTTAAGGAAGTCTTTCAGACCCTGAATAAATTTCAGATGAAGCTGAACCCGGAAAAATGAGTTTTTGGGGTGGCATCCGGAAAATTCCTAGGGTTTATGATCACTCAGCGGGGGATTGAAGCTAATCCAGAGAAGATTGAAGCCGTCATCCAGATGCCTTCACCGCAATGCTTGAAAGATGTACAGATATTGACCGGTCGGATAGTCTCGTGGCGTGTTCATTTCAGTTAGGGACAAGTGCCTCCCATTTTTCAAGATCTTGAGGAAAGCGAACGTGACTCAGTTCCAATGGCCGGACGAGTGCGAGAAAGTTTTCAACACTTAAAGCAATACTTGTCTAGTCCGCCTATCCTGCAAAGCCCGGTAGAGGGAGAGAACCTGATTATATACTTGGCGGTTATGGAGGGGTCAGTCAGCGCGGTACTTATTCGATCGGAGGGAAGCGAACAACACCCCCTCTACTTGACCAGACCGAAAACGTGATATACACCCATAGAGAAACTAGCCCTTTCCTTGATAATGGCAGCCCGGAAGCTAAGGCCTTACTTCCAAAGTCATACCATTGAGGTATGGACCGACCAACCCTCATGCAAAGTGCCTCAAAAGCCGAAACTTGGTAGGGCGATAAAGTGGGTGTGAGAGTGGGAGAGTTCGACATACAATACAAACCCCCACGACCATTAAAGCGCGGTGTTGGCGAGACTTCATCGCGAGATGAGCCAACCGAGCACGAAGACGGCAGTTCCCGCTGGAGCTTGTTTGTTGACGGTCGTCCAATGCTTAGAAGGACGCGGAGCGGGAGTAGTGCTAATCAGCCCGCATGTGGAAGAAAAGGTGGAATACGCCATTCGGCTAGAATTCAAGGCCTCCAATAACGAGGCAGAATATGAGGCTCTGATAGCCGACCTCCAACTAGCAAAGAAGATGGAGGTGAAACAACTGAAGATATATAGCGATAGCCAAGTGGTGGTCGGCCAAGTCACCGGCAGGCGATATGAGGCCGAGGGAACAAGATGATCAAGTATCCGAGTCGGTAAAGCAGGAGTTGAGCAATTTTGAACAGTACTCGATCAGCAGAATAGAACGAGCTTAAAATGCTAAAGCGGATGTGCTCTCCAAAATGGCTTCCGACCGCGATGCCGTAAACAATGTTATGGTCGAACGACTAGACCGGCCTAGCATTCAGAAAATCGAGGAAGTTCTCAACATAGGTACCGGTCGGTCGAGTTGGACGGAACCGATCGCGCAGTACCTTTTAGAAGAAAAACAACTGGAAGACGCGTCAGAGGCCAAGAAACTAAGAATAAAGGCAGCCGAGTACACGGTCGTCAATGGTACTCTATATAAGCGGTCTTACGACTGGCCGCTGCTTCGATGCTTGAATGAAGAAGAAGCCGAGCAGGCAATGACCGAAGTCCATGAAGGAATGTGCGGAAATCATATAGGGGACAGAATGTTGGCTCACCGATTGATCAAACAGGGGTACTACTGGCCGACAATGAGAAGAGACTATCAGAAAAAGGTCGACCGATGCGAGGTGTAACATCCCACTCCCGCAAGACTCGAACCCGACATCGACGGTGATATCCAGGTCCGTGCCCCGTGAGGGTGGCGTGTTACATCACTCAGTAAAAACAATTTTTTTTAACTCATGCACACACACATTATAATTTATGCAGAAAACAATTTATATAAACAATTCAATGGCCTCGGGGCCCTTTTCATAAATAAAATTAATTCCAGTCTGTTGATTTTACAAACTGACTTAATCGATATCGTGAAAATCAATGAATAGCAATACACTAATCTGCATTTAAACCGATCTCAACCTCTATCTTTCACTTGTATACAGTACTCCCGTATCAAACGGGGTATTCTTCAAGACCTGAAAAAAATAGATGCCAATTTTAGGTGAGTTTTGCGAACTCAGTGAGAAACCATCATCGATGGTTCACCCAACTCATGCATTACGCGAATAGCGTACAAATTATCACAATTGTACATTCAGAATATTATACGGAAATTTACAAATTTCCACAAAAGCATAATCAGAAAGATTTCAGAGCAATATCACATAGATGCAAGGCATATTGCCTCTTTCCCAATTCAAAAGTCAATTCAATGCATACTTACTCAAATACATGACATTTTTTTCATTTTATTTCAGTGATTTAGTGCTTTTCCCAATTCACAGTACAATCAAATACATGCATAACATTTTTCTATTATTTCCCATTTAGATTCTGCGTTATGACTGAGCGCCTGCACTGTCCCAATTCGGGCGCATTATTCAGTGAGCCTATGGCTCTAAACTGTCCCTTTTTGGGCACATTAAACATTGAGCATAAAGCTCTGAACTATCCCTTTTCGGGCTCATTAAACATTGAGCATAAAGCTCTGAACTGTCCCTTTCCGGGCTCATTAAACATTGAGCATAAAGCTCTGAACTGTCCCTTTTCGGGCTCATTAAGCGTTGAGCATATAGCTCTCGGTGGCAGCTCCAATCACAACTGTTATCAATTAACCATGTATAGAATTCATTTATCACAATTCTACAATATCACATTGGAAGTCAGATCCAATTTATCGAAACAGACAATTCATTCTCAATTATTCACAATAATTCACAGTTACGGACTTTCACATTGAAAGCATAAAAGTTTCTCAATCACAGGCAATTAACACTTCAATGTCAAAGGTCCGAGATCTCAAACGTAATCATTCACAAACAGTTACACACAAATAGCACTTCAATAACAATTTCCCAATACTTCGGACACCTATGGTCCGAAATCAATCAAAAGCAAACACTCATAAGCCCTCCATTATCTCCACATGGCATAACCACATAATTTTCATCACATATAGATTGAGGAACCAACTAGGTTACTCACCTATCACTTCTGAGCTAATGCCGGGAAGTCTCTGCCACGTCGGTCGAACGACGCTCCAATTGGGCCTCTATAAGAATTAGAGAGGAAAACGATCACTAATTATCCAATCCGAATTCGTTAACGATGCACATGTAGGTGTATAATGCATGTTCATGAATTCCCGGCCCTTATTTCCTTCTCTTTTTCCCTATTTCCTGTCTGACATTCTAACTAGCATATCACTTTACACACAATTCAGAAAATTACAAACCATACCTCGTTGGAAAGATCATGAAACCCTCTACAAGTTTCATGAAGACCATAAAAATCACATTTACCCCTAAGGATGCCAAAAATTCAATTGAAACTTCTGCCCATTCAAAACCTATCAAAACAGAACAGTACTTGGTAAATTCAGTAACTTCCATTCTCTTCAGTCAAAAATTGCACCATAAATATTCTCAGAAAGATCACAATGTGATAAACAACTTTCATGAACAATATGAAATCAAATTTAATGGTTAACTAGGTCAAACAATTCAGTGAATGCTTCTGCCCCTGCAAGTACTCAATCTGGACAGTAATGTTCTAAACAGTATATCTCCTTGAACAAATGTCAAATAAATGCATACTTTATACCTATGGAAAGATCAAACACAATGCTACACTTCCTATGAAGGGCTTCAAAGCCAAATCCATCTCTAACAAGCTTAAAACTTTTATGCAAGTTACTGATTAGGGCAGCAGTCAATAATCTCATGCAGGTACAGATTTTGAAAATTCATTACTCCCACAGATGATCTCCAACAATTACATGCTATATACCATTTTCAAGATAATTGCTTCCTCTACAACTCTTCAGAAGATCACTCAAGCCAAATCAATTCACAGAAATTGCTAAAATTGCTTCTAATCAGAATGTGCACCAAATCCACTCTTAGTCTAGGTTTCACTAAACTGCATTTTACCAGCCAATAGTCATCAATGCATATCTCCCAATATACATATCTAAAAATTGCAAAATCAGTGGCATTGGAAATCTAACAATACAGGCTTCAACTTTCATTTAGACCATTTTCCCTAATTCCTTCTCCATTAATCTAGAAAAATCAGCAAAACTCTAGGTTATGTGGTTCGGTTACTGTTCATTCTAGCCATCAGCAGTAACTTTCCATGCTAAAATTCGACCTTTTAGAGTTACAATTTAACAACACCTATTTCACACAAAATTGTAGCCAACAAGCTCAAGTTTAATTGGGAACAAACCGCAACTCATTTGCTTACCTAAAAAATGAGTTATGATCAAAACATTGCAATAGGTTCAATATCCATTTTCCAGCTTTCATCTTCAACTTAACTCCTATCACTTCTAACACCAATAACACATCACTAAGCATCCAGTTACACCTCTAATTCAGCCACAAAATCATCACAACAATTTCTTGTATAATTGGGCATAATTGGCAGCAACCACATACACAACTTCCATACTTTATTTCCATTCATTAAACATCATAAACATCATTAACAATATTACATTTACATTCTTTAACTACCATATCCAATTCCCTCACACAAGCATGCATGTAAACCCATACAAAACTACCACTTTCATGATCAAATAAATGCATAAAGGATCCCCATGAATGCTTCTAACTACCAAAAGAAGAAATATAAACATCAATTCTCACCTAACAAGTTGTAAACTCTTCACTTCTCCAAGTCTTCAAAATCACCACAACTTCCTAACTTGATACCTCACCTACGGCCTTCACTTGTATCCCCAAAGATCATCATCAACTCAAGGCTTGAGCTTGGTCTTGGTTGAGAATAAAGAGAGGCAAGAAAGTAGCAAGGAAGAGCCTCTTATATAGGGTGGACAAGAAACATTCGAAGGAGGAGAAAAAGCACAACAAAGAAGAAGAAGCTAAGTTTCGGATGAGAGGAGCATAATTGGTTTTCCAAGAGATTCATTTATTTAAAGAGCCAAGGAACAAGTCATAGGTGCTAAATAATATAAGACAAAGCTCTTAAATGAAGAGGACACTTGGCATTTAAATGGGAAAAAGACAAAAATCAAGTTAATCCTATTAATAAAGAACATTAATCCCAATTAATTTTTAATCATGGCCCTAGAATAATTCCCAAAAATCATTTATCCAATAATCTCATGCCATTAGACAGTCCTTTTCAGTACAGAAAAAATTCACTCAGTCAGCCAGTTAAAATTTTCCGGTCCGGGCAATTAACCCAAAAATTTCAGAAAAATTCATGAAAATCCCTTAACATATAAAACACTCAATGGCGCACTCAGAATAATTTTTCAAACCCAATAACCACGTTAATCACAATAAAATTACATTGGGCACGAAAACTGGGAATATCATGTATGCATGTACAGTTATTTCATGTTCACAGATTTCACTGTTCACTAGTACCAGTATGCATGAACAATACTAATAAATCTCTATCAATCTCATCCTATGCCAATTTACTATTTTACCCTTCCTGTCGGGGGTGGGATGTTACACGAGGCCTGCCAGAGAAACAGCAGCCTGTCTCACCAGTCGACCGAAAGGATGAAAATTGTGAGTCATCCTATCCCGTTCGCTCAATGAGGAATGGATATACTGGGGCCCTTCCCTCTCGGTCCGTGCAAAGAAGTTCTGATAGTGGCGGTGGAATACTTCACTAAGTGGGTAGAAGCGGGGCGGTCGCTACCATCACCGAAGGAGGGTAGAAAGTTTAAGAAAGAAAATATACTATGTAAGCGGGATGCCTATGGTGTTGGTTACGATAATGGTAGGCGGTTCGACAGCGACAAGTTTAGAATTCTGCTGACGACTAAAGATCAAGCTACTGATTGACTTGTAGCCCATCCCAAAGTAACGGTCTCATGGAGAACACCAATAAAAGATAATGAGTGCTCTCGAGAAGCGCCTATATGGTAGAAAGACACAGGTGGAAGAACTAGGCGAAGTATTGTGGGCGTATAGAACCACACCAAACGAGCCACAGGGAAACACGTTCGAGATGACCTTGAGCGAAGCTTTAGTTCGATGAGGCGGCATTGCACAATCAAAGGGTGTCGGGCTATGAAGAAGAGCGGAATGATGAAGCCCACAGAGCAGAACTCGTTCTCCTCAGTGAGGATAGAGAAAGGGCAGCCGCTCGTTCAGAAGCCATCAGGCAAAAGGCGACCAAATTCTACAACAGAAGGGTTAAGCCGAGCGATGTAAAGGTAGGTGATTACGTCCTACGAAAAGCCGAGGCGGCTGGGAAGCATCTAAGCTCGGACGACGCGTGGGAAGGACCTTATCGAGTGATTAAGCAAGTCGGGCATGGTTCTTACATCCTCAGCGATGCGAAAGGGAAGGTTCTACCAAGGCCTTGGAACTCATAGAACTTGAAGGCGTTCTACCAGTAGATAAGTTTTTGTATACATGTGGGTACCTTTTTCTTGTCCCTGCCAGGCAGGTTTTTTAACGGCCCACGCCCTCGTTATCATCAATAAAGGGGTTTCAGATTTCTTGGCAATAAAAAGTTCCATCATGTGTGGCAAAGAGTAAAAAATCCAATCAGCCATCGCTCAGCATCTCCATAAGCCGATTACGGTCGGTCGGGTCGCCAAGACAAGATCCTTGGGACCCTCGCTCGCCATCTCCATAAGCCGACTACGGTCGGTCGGGTCGCCAAGACAAGTTCCTTCGGACCCTCACTCGCCATCTCCATAAGCCGACTACGGTCGGTCGGGTCGCCAAGACAAGATCCTTGGGACCCTCGCTCGCCATCTCCATAAACCGACTACGGTCGGTCGGGTCGCCAAGACGAGATCCTAGGGACTGCACGACCTCGACTATCGATCGACCAGGTCACCGAGACGAGATACTCAGGACCATCGATCGCCCTCGCCAATGGCTCGGTCAGATCTCCAAGACGACTCTTGGAACCCTCGCCCGATATTTAAATAAACCGACCGCTGTCGGCCAGGTCGCCAAGACAAGGCTCTTGGGACCCTCGCTCGGCATCGACATAAATCGACTGCGGTCGATCGGTCGCCAAGATGAGATCCTTGGGACCTCGATTCAGACTCTACTATAAGTCGACCTCGAAGCCGGTCGACTATGAGCGACTTCATCAGAACTCAACATACATCGAAAGTAAAGAGCATAAATCCAAAAGAAGACATCAGGAAAAGCGAAGCAAAAGTAAAGTTTCATTAATACAAATTAGCCCTGGCCACAAACCCGGCCAGGTAAGCTTTACAAATCAACAGAGGGGGAGGTTTGAACGACCGAGGAAGTAGGGGAAGCCTCGGAGAGTGGTGGATGCCCAGGAGAAGCCTCGGAAGGGAGCGACACGATGGGAGCAGGAGCAGGAACCGGAGGAGCAACCGGAGGAATGTCTTCAGGAGTAAGTTCTTCTTCGGAGCTGAGATCCAACTCTTCGTCCGGAATGACGCTCATCGACCCCTCAGCCCTCTCCCTGACCTCCTCCAAAGAAAGCCCAAGAGCTGCAGGAAGAAACGGCTCGGCATATTCCTCGAATGAAGGGCAAGCCGACCCCTCAGGGGTGTAGAGCTCGTGGCCCTTCCTCAGAACCGAGAGGGCAATGTCACAGGCGAGCTCTAAACTCTCCTTGTACAAAAACCGCCTCTTCCATCGCTTAATTACCTCAATCCGTTGCTTCCTAATAGAGCACCGCACCTCCTGCACGATATTCTCAGCTCTGTTTCTACCTTCCACTGCAGAATGGCAATCTTGGCGGTATTTCTTATTAAGCTCCCGCTTCGCCCTCACCGTCTTCTTCAGTTTGTCCCTCTCCTCCTCTCCTTTGACCAGTCGAGCCAACAAAGCGCCCATCTCCCCCTCCTGGACTTCTTGTCCTCTTCAAGGGACGCGTTTTTAGCCTGGAGGAGGTCTCTCCCCTCCTTCACCTCTGACAGCTCGCCCTTCAAACCCTTCACTTGATCATGGAGATCCTGGACTTCCTGGTCCAGAGTCTCCAAACGCCGCAACATCTGCTGAAGGACGTCGGCGACTCCGCACAGGGCAGACAAGTGACACCCTAACTGTGTTACTCCTCTTATCCATGATTTGCTAGTCCACAGGAGGAGTAATCCTCTCAGCAATGTAACGGGACACCTCGAGGTCCCCGATTGTGGCATCCTTCGCCAACTTAAGGGCAGACTCCCACTGCCCAGGGTTCGCGGCTGTCACCTTTCCTTTGCCCTTCTCTTTCCCTGTCACGACCCGACTTGCCGGACAGGACGGTAGATCACCCAGCCGAACCAATATCTTCCTCTTAAGAGGAGGCCCCGCATCCTCCTCCTCCTCCTCCTCTACCTGAATTACCTGGCCCGCACCGACGGGCACAATCGGCAATGATGCCAAATCAGCAGGACGATCCCCGGCAGGTGGAACACCCGTCGACATTGTGGAGGAGCCCAACCCCACAGACAAAGTGACGTCCTCACCAGTCTGCGCCTCTTTCCTCTTCTCCTGAGCGACCCGCTTCTTTGAATTGGAAGCTTTGGCAGGAGCGTCTTCCATCCTCACCATGGCTGCACAGCAACAAAGCAAATTAGAAAGAGGAACTAAAAATCAAGAATATAATGAGAAACTCGACACCGAGGGCTCAACCAGATGGGACGTCTTCCTCTCCCAGCCCGATAACTCGTAGCGGGGGGTCGATAAGAAAAGAGCTAGCCGAGACACCCCCGAAATAAGCTCGTATCAGCCCCGCAAAATCGTAATGGCCGAGCTCCTTAATGCGATTGATCACCCTCCGCTCCTCCCTACTAAGACAGACACTCGATGTGTCATTCCACTGCTCGGCTAAGGGGTACCTCCACGGGCGAGACTTCATTTGGAAGACCACAGGGCTTTCACGAAGAAGAACTTCGTTAGCAAGAAGAAACTTCAGTGTCAGACGGTAAGGCGTCAAGAACCTCCTTATATTGTAGAAAGGGGACCCCGACCCCAGAACTCGGACTCTGACCCATCCTCAAAAAATGACGCAAGATGCCAACTGTGGGCAAATGACCGAACTGATGGCATAACAGTGCCAAACCGTTAACAAACCTCCAGCTATTCGGAGGAATTTGGCTCGGCATCAGCTGGTAGTCCATACACACCTCATCGACGATTGGAGCATACGGAAGCCTCATACCACCAACGGAGAAGAAGCTTTCGGAAACAACAAAGTACCCACTTGAGTTGCTGTAGATTCGCTCATTTCCCAGAGCAAGCCGGGGACCCCAGGACGAGGGGATGCCATACCTGAGTATTGACCTATTCAACTCCCTCAGGGTCATCGTCGACAGATTCCTTGGCGGCGCCTCCACAACCAACCCATCCTTCCTTTCTCTCGTTGATACCTCCTCAACACCCCCTACCATACTTCTTGAACTACCCGTCGATATGATTACTAGGGATGGCAATGGGGCGGGTATGGGGCGGGTATGCCATCCCGCACCACCCCATGAACTCGTCCCCACCCCCATATCCGCCCCATCCTGTCGGGATTTTTGGTACCCATACCGTGCAGTTGGGGTCAATTTATCAATTGCCAATTTCTACCCTCTTTTTTTTAAGATAAGCTTATTTAATCTGAATGGACTATTTGTTTTCTTTTAAATTTTCATGCTACATTCATACATACATCTTGAATTTAAATAAGCTTATTTTATTTAATTGTTGGGTTTGTATGTATATATATATAATGGCAAAATTGTAATTACTATATACGGGTAGCGGGTATGGGGTGGTACCCCATACCCGCCCGATACCCGACGGTATTTTGCTAACCCTCCATACCCACCTCAAGGGTAAAATTTGCTCTCATACCGCCTCGTTAAGGTAATTTTATCGGTACCCATCAGATTCGGGTACAATTGCCATCCCTAATGATTACAAAAGGAAAAGGAATGAAAAAGGAATGAAGGAAAAGGACGTACCTATTTAGAAACTAGAAATGGGGAAATCGGACGGTGGAGTAAAAGAAATTTATCAAACCGTGAGCGATAAAGAGCAAATGAAGGCAAAGCGTAAAATTTGGACAACTAAAGCAAAAGGTAAAAACACCGCATGACTCATCGACTACGAATACTTATAGAGGGACGGAAAAGGGATATTCAATCAAAGCTCGACACGCGGAGAAGATCCGAGCAGGCTCGGACACGCGGAAGAATCCGAACTAAGGAGGATTAAGGTTATTCAAAACCGGAGCGGCGCAAACAGTTGAAAGGACACATGATGGTATCACGGCGGTTATGAGGACGATCGTTTGATTCTCGAAAGTCGTCGACAAGACGCGCCGTCTAAAATAAATACTCCGCATGCTCGCCAATGATAACCACCCAATCTGTTTATACGCGAGCTGTCGCGCAATAAGTGCCGAGGTAGATCAGTTGGGGCACTCAGTCAATCGGTCGGCATCCGAGCAGTTACGCATAATCGGTCGGTATCTGAGCAATCACGTATAATCGATCGGCATCTGATCGATCGGGGCTACCCGAGCTGTCTCATACCCGACCTACAACGTCAATGCCCGACCAATCGACCACCTAACGAACTATTTCACAGACGAGCTACAAAACTTCTACAAACTCCTACGACCCTTCTCTTCGCTCAGACTCGAGGAGTAGGGGGCTTATGGTCGGGTCGGCCGTGCAGGGCCCGGACCCAGTCAAGACGACCCATGGGCCGGTCGGTCCATTCTTCAAAGATCAATCTCCTACCTAATCGTCATGTCAGGCCCAAGCCCGATCTACGCTTTCCACAGCCCGTTAGTATGAGAAAACCTACCATGCAGAGGTAGAAGTCTACGTAAAGACCTAAACCTAGCTACAAAACCATATATAAGGTATAATTCTCCCGTAATTGAGGTACGAAAATCATAACCTAGTTGTTTTCTCTGATTTGATCAACCTCACCTTCACCAAAAGACTGACTTGAGCGTCGGAGGGACTAACCGGGACACAACTCCCGACCAGCCTTCTTTGTTTTGCAGGTAACTTCACGTCGGATTCATCACAGCAAGCAGCAGATTCATGGATCAGAACGGCAACGCACAGTTCAGCCAAAATCCGGCAGAACCAGAAATCAATTAAAGGATCTTGTGAAAAAAAAAGGAAACACAGTTTTGCCATGCCTTTTATAGAATGGAACATGATTCCTATGCAATAACATGTAGAGTAGTGTTTACAAAAACATAGGTACGTGTTAGATTACGAACAAATATATCTCAAAATTGGGGCAATATAGGAATTACATGGTGGGGTGTTGACGTAACATAGGTCTTATATAATAGGGACATGGGGTTGGTTGATTGAATTAAATTTAGGAAAAGGATACAAAAGATTTAGGATTGAACAAAAGGAAGAAAAGGAATTATGTAGGTCCTATCCACTATATTTCTTTTTATTACCTAAACACATGGTCGACAGTTGTGTTGCATTTACGTAGGATTAACCTTTCATATAAGGGGCATATTTGAAAATGGCACATTCTATTTCTTTATGGATTTTCTTATAGTGAATATGAGTTTAGCATAGGGAAAAACATGGTGGGTGTCTATAAATACAACCTGTATACTAGGATATGTATGAGCTGTGTTTTGGAGTGGCATATTATATTTCTCTAGTTAAGTCAACTCGGTGTTGGACTCGGAGCCATGTTACTACCATATTGACCTAAAAACCTTCAAAACCAAACATCCGCTAATTCCAGACACTTATCATGAAAAATCAATCATGATTCAAAAAAATAAGACTTAGAAAATTACATTAATACTAAGTGAAATGAATGACTAATAAAATCACCTTCTTGAAGAGCCTTGTCACTACCTTGGCATCATTAGTTAGTGATGCAATAGCTTTTACTCGTTTGGACATCTAATCAATAGCTATTAGAATATACTTATTACCACATGAAGATGGAAAAGGCCCATAAAGTTGTTTCACCATATGCCAAATATCTTAACCTTTAGGATGTTATTGAGAGGCATCTCATTCCTTCTTGAAATATTCTCGATTCTTAGACACTAATCACATATGGTCATATATCTATAAATATATTTAAAGGGAGTAGGTAAATAGAAACCTTCTTCTTGCTTAAGAGGTACTTGATAATGGAATAATTAGTGTAAACAATAATTTTTGATCCTACCAAGTATAATCTAAATTTATCAATGGAAAACACCACTATTAATAGCTCCTTCTCTATGGTAAGATAATTCACCTAGGCTTTATCCAATGTTTGGCTAGCATAAAAAATAACATGCACATTTTTATCCTTTTTTACCTAAAAACCTATACCTATTAAGAAATTGCTTACATTGCATATAATCTCGAATGGGAGGTTCCAACTAAAAGGTCACTTAATTATAGCAGATACAAGTGTTTCTTTCAACTTGTAAAAAGCAATAAGGGATTCTTTGTCAAAATTCAAACTTACATCCTTAAGAAGAAAATTAGTTAAAGTTTTAGTTATGAAACACTAGTAATATTAAACACAACCTAGAAAACTCCTCCCGATCTTAACAATAATGGGTGGCAATATATTCTCTAGCAATTTAACCTTCATATTGTCAACCTCAATTTCTTTCTTGGACACTAAGTGTCTCAGGGAAATTCCTTCTCTCACCATGAATTGGCACTTTTTTAACATCTTTACATCATGGTAACACTTTAGATAAATTAGTTAAACATTCATCAAAAGTAGTGCCATATACAGAGAAATCATTTATGAACATCTCTATAATATTCTTTAGAAAATAAAAAAAAGATTATCATACAGTGTTGGAAAGTAGCAGGAGTATTACAAAGACCAAAATGTATTCTTCTATAAATAAAAGTGTCATAAAGGTATACAAATGTGGCCTTTTGTTGGTCATTAAGATGGAAAGGGATTTGAAAGACAAGGAATACATTACTAACCTCTCAAGAATTTATTCAATAAAGGGAAAGGGAAAAAAGACCATTTTGAGTTTCCTTATTCAATTTTCTATATTCTATGCACATCATCTAACTCATAACTACTATTGTGGGTATTAAATCATCATTCTCATTCTTTATAACAGTCATACCTCCCGTTTTAGGAACTATTCAGAATGGGATAACCTGTTTACTATCATAGATAGGGTAGATTATCTTGGCATTTAGTATTTTAAGCACGTACTTTTTAAATTCCTTTACATTGGGATTAAACCTCCTTTAGTGCTCAGTAGAGGGTTTATAATCATCTTCTAGTAGTATCCTATGCATGAAAATTTAAGGGTTAATACCTTTAATATCATTAATGGTATACCAAGTAATATTTTGATGCAACCTAAGTACTTCCAGCAATTTTTTAGTTTCAATTTTATTTAAAATTGGATTTAAAATTGTAGGATAAGTGGAATTAGGTCTAAGGAATTTATACTGAAGAATGGAAGGAAGAAGTTGTAGTTATATTTGTGGAGTCTTCTTTTCATTCTCACGACTTGGGGAGTTATCTTTCACCAAGCATTCTTCAAATAGAAAGTTTAGGTCATGTTTAGCTAACTCTTCTCTCACTAATTAGTCGGTCATATCAATCTTAAAATAAGAGTCTCCAAAAGAAGGATATTTAATAGACCTAGGTAAATTAAACTCAACTTTCTCATCACCAACACTCAATGAGAGCTCTACATTCTTCATACTGATGATGACTCCAACTGTAGCTATGAAAGCCCTTCTAAAAATGATGGGGATTTTGGTATCCTTGCTATTATAAAATAACAAATATAGCAGGAATAAAAACTTACCCACCTTGATAGGTACATCTTTAAATATACTTACTAGATAATTGATAGAGAGGTATGTCAATTATAAAGGGATGATGGTGGACTACAAGTCTCCCATCTCGAGCTTCTTGTAAATAAGGAATAAAAAAAATTTAGGATCTTTGAGTTTAAGATGCAATTTATTTTAAACAATAATACTACATTCCTCTGATCAAAGCCAAAATTTTATAGTCCTTGAACTTTTTTATTTATATCTCCAAAATTTTGGCATTAAAAGGCATCTCTTTTAAAGTATTAGTAAAGGGGGCATATAAAAACTTCTTAAATCGTTTATCTAGTTTAACCTTAGCTAATCTTTGAAGGAAGGGCATATGTAACTTGTAATGGAGGGGGAATGTGTTTAGGTTCCTCACTCTCTTCCCTTTTCTCCTTATAAATTTCACCTTTCTCACTTGATTTTTTATTTCTCATTATTTTAGCTATCTCTAACCTTCCTCACCTTAGGATCCTCTAATAGCTTACCACTCCTCAATGTTATTACCTTATACTACTTCTAAAGATTCTCACGTCAGCTAGGAATTTAAATGATTTGAGCTTTTAACATCTTTTTATGATTAGCAATAAAGTCCACTTTAGGTTTTAGCTACTTAGTTTCCTCTTTTATCTCCTAATTCTATTTAGATTGGGTGGTCAAGAAGTTATCTAGGAGAGACTTTAGTTTTGACTTTTGAGGAGGGGTGTTATAAGGTCTTGATTAGAAAGTGGGTGATTGTCTACTATTTTGAAAGGTAGGTTTAAACATTTTTAATAAGAGAAGATTGGTTGGTTTCTCCACTTGGGGTTATTAGTAACAAAAAAATGGGTTGTTCTTTTAGTTGGGGTTGTTAACAAAGTTAACTTGTTCAATTAAAGAGTTATGAAAATAAGTTTTGCAATTAACATTTTTTAGTTAAATGTTATGGAGATCCATAAATATCACAAGACATGTTAGATGTACTAATAAAGTTAGCAGTTATATGATCAATTTTTATAGAAAAAGCATTAATTTTTAGTATCTAAAAGATTCAAGGCATTAAGTTCATAATTACCTGGAACCTTCTTTGGAGTGGTTCTTTCACTTGACCATTAGTAATGGTCTTGATTCATATCCTCAATGATATTTGGTGCTTCATCTATAGTTTTTTTCATAAGAGCTCCACCAATAGCCACATCTATTACAATATTCATATTGTATATCATCCTATTGTAAAAAGTCTAGACAATTAGCTATTTATTTAACCCATGATGAGGGCATAACCTCAATAGCTCCTTATACCTTTCCCAAGACTCATATGATGACTCCCCTTCCCTTTGGTTAGAGGTAGTGATTTGATTATTGATATGAGTAATCTTACCTAGAGGGAAGTACTTAGCTGAAAATTCTTAGGACAATTAATCCTAAATGTGATGGATCTTACTGTTAGGGTTTGTAACCACACTCTCACCTTATCCCTTGGAGAAAAAGAAGACAACATAAGCTTAATGGCATCACGGGAGACATCATTGAGTTTATTGTATCGTAGTATTCTAAAAACATAGATAGATGTAGGTTTGGATCTTTCTAAAGGATTCTTTTAAACTAGTTTTGCTACATTAAAGAGTGACAATAGGGCTTTAGCTTGAAGTTAATGGCTTTTATACTATGCCTCACAATACCTAAATTGATGATCTGAGCATTTAATGTGACAAAATCCTTTAGGGACCTCATGTTCTCTATAGTCATCTTTACTTCCTTAGCTTCAATTCCCCTTTAGAGCCTTCTTCTTATATGTAATGTTCTCTTAATCGCAAGATTTGGCTTAATGAAATTCCTATAATTGTTGAACTATCACATATAATAAGTGGATTATAAAAGAGAAAGAATATAGCAAACTCAATAAACAATAATGAAAGAAAAATAAAACAAAATAAAAGCCTAGTCTAATTAATTTGCAAATTGATCAATATCACTGTCGAATCTCCAATATAGAAACCAAAAACTTGAAGCGTATTTTACCATAAGTGTATGGTGTAATTATAGCAAGCATTGGTCAATCTCATAAAAACTGTCATTTGATTATGAACTATTCATAAAATTATTTAACTAGGGCAATTATTATGATTGATTTAAAAAGAAATAAATAATAAACCTAAATGCGAAATCAAAGCAGTGACTAATAACAAAATAGTCTATGAATAAGCTAAATTTAGGTAAGGTGTTCCTTATGACTTCACTATGTTCAATTTCACCTTAACCTAAAGAACAATTCAATTTTCTTGGACCAGTAAAAATTCTTAAGCTATAACTGTATTCTCTCTTAAGACATATAACTCTAATTATCCTTTGATTGAATCAATTGAAATCTCTTTCTAATTAAGACAACCTAAGAATGCATTAATTCCCTTTATGAATTCTCTTAATAGGTTTTACTTGAACCTAGGAAGACCTTATGTTTCTCTCTTAAGTAACTCATGTTGAACCTTACTTATCCACATTATGATTTAATCATATATCAAATCTCTTCAATATCAATGTATGAAGCAAATAATTAAGCATTCCACTTTTGCTCCTTCAATTTAATCAAAATGGAATAATCTAAAAAAAACTAGAAATTCATCAAACCAAAAGATCAATCAACCCAAAATATCATATCCTGGGGTCCATCTCACTTAGATTTATGTCCCAACTAGTTCATAATTAAACAAGAAATAACAACATAAAAATAAAAACAAGAAATCATTTTCATGATTTTGAATCTTGAATGTTTAGTGAATCTTGTTGAATTATTTTCTTTCTTATAGGATTGATTTTCTTGATCATTACATGATGTAATACGGCTTTCAAATGACTTTCATTACCTTCCAACTCTTTTCTGGTAAAAAATCCCCCTATTCTTTTATTCCTCCTTTCTTTAAAATTGGAATCCTAATCTTTAACAAGTAACATAGCCCTAAAATGATTTTGTATTACAAATTGTGTAACCTTGGGAACATTTCCTAACTTTTCTAAAAATTTGCACCACCATCATATAACTAACAAGGAGAGGTGTGTGGCTTGTGTTTCTTAATCCAACACATGGGTGTGTAGGTTGGCGCAAGGGAGAGGCAGAATCAACCATCTTGGAACATGGCCATAACATGTTGGCATATAAGTGTCATGTTTTAAGGCCCTTCTTTAATTATTCCAAAGTCTAAATTGGTTCTATTCTTCACCAAATTTGATCCTCTTTCTTTAAAGAGTAAAAAAAAAAAACTAAAACAAAATATATCTCTTTTCAAGTGAAAATTCCTCTAGAATTATCCAAAACATAAGCAATATGTTATAAAAACTATATTAAAAATTAATGTATGTTTAGCATACATTAGGTGACAAACTCACAAACACTTAAAATTTCCTAATGTTTTACAAGGAATGTAGTTGTTCCAAATAGACTATAAATCCTTTCAACCTTGACAAAAAGAAAAATAATAGAAAACCCACTAAAAATTAGAACGTGAAATAAGAGCAAAAAACATATTTTTAGAGACAAGAACAAGAAAAATCAAGAGAGAAACCAAATCTTTGAGCGAAGCAACTCTTAGGTTTTAGAGACAACTATTAGGCTTTAGCTTATAAGTTTTGGAGAAAACTATTGAGAGAGAAATTTCTAGGTTTTAACTTATAAACATAACTATTAGACTTTAGATTGGGCAAGGCTATAAAGATTGAACCTAAGCCTAGTAAAAAGCTCATATTTTTCTTTAAGTTCAAATCTAGCATAAAGCATGATCAACTTGGATCAAACTTGTTGTCTTTGGTTAAAATTAGGCTATTATTGTCATCCCTACATGTAACTTATAGATGACAAATAGTTAATACATAGTCTAGGACTCAACAGTGTCAGAACTCATGTCTACCATTAGAATTCTTTATAACACACATAAAAAAAAACCCTAAAATAAGGAGACTTTTACATTATTTTTAGTTTTAGAATTAAGTTTAGCCATCAAGGGAGAGAAAAAAACCTAGAGAGGTACTAAGAAACTGTTTTCAGGGAAGAAAAGATTAGAAAACATCCTAATTGAGCATATAAAATTAAAATTTCGAGATTAACTACGTAAATCTTTTATTTATTATTTATTTTCTTTTGTTATGTTGTTTATTTAAAATGATCATTGGATGATGTTTTATATGTTTAGATAAAGGAACTGCAATTATTATTTTGGTATATATTGATTCAATTATATATGAAGGATTTATTTATTAGAAATTTTGATTATTTTAAGATTGATTTATTAGAGGTAGCCATCAAATAAAATTATTATTTTCATTTAGAGGATTGGAAACAACCTACATATAAGTAGACTATCACATTGATGTTAAGAGTTGAATAGGGATTATAGAAATAGGCCTACATAAATCTTTTATTGTTAGATTCAATCTTTTATTTTATTGAAACACAGTACAAAGATAATGTTGCGGGAAGAATTACACAAATATTTATTCACATTTTTTCTTCTCTTGATCATTTGCTTTGTTTAATTTCTAGCTGATTTTGTCTAAATTTTGATACCAATCAACAATTCAATATCTTTATTTAATTAGTTATGTAATAGAAAGAGAATGATATAAATCTTCATTGCTTCTTTATAGGAATGATACTTTATTCTCCACTGTATTACTACCAAATGATTGGTGCATTTGCCTTTGGTTGTGTATAATATTATTATAATAGATAAAAGTTTTAAAATTTTCAATAGAAATCACCACAACACATCTACTAGATCCCACTCTTTTATAAAGTTCAGGATGTGATTCATGAATGCAATTAATGCAACTAATTCCACTTTTATAAGTGCTAATTGAGTTATGTTTTTTAGTATGCTTGTTTAGAGCATTTTTTTCTTATGTCTAGATGATTTATAAAACTCAATATACCTTATATTTTGTTTACATGCCTTATTTTAGCTCCTAAATGAGGAAAGAATGAATTCATATAAGTTGGAGCCAAGTTAGAGAAGCTTTAGAGGTATTTCAGATAAACACGGTGAGCATGATCCTATGTTCAATGAAACAGTAGCAACATGATACCATGTTTAACCTCGTAAAGACTACTGTAACATTCGACTTATTCCACAATTTTTCATATCAAAGGAAATATCCTAAACATAACCTTGTGTTCCCACTATATTCCACCCTAGTATATTCTACTTCCTGGGTTAATTTTTCAAATGAAGAACAAGGTTTAAATAAGGATCCATATTCTATTACATGGCTTTAGTATGAGCCTATGCTTATAGAATTTAGACTTGTGTTAGCCAAGTGATTGATATGTGAAAAAGGAGTTGCTCATATAATATAGATGTAACAAAATACCAAGTTCTTAACTTATGTTTACCAGGTGAACCCTCGGATGTGCAAAAGAAGAGTAACTAACCCAAAATATGTTCAATATGGTATAATGTCCTTAACCCCTGTTAGTAGTGAACTTGATGGAAACTAGGATTTTTGAAAGTTGTAAAGAACACGAGACCAACATGGACTTCAGAGCAATAAAAGGGGCCAAATTAAAGGTTTTTACAAAAAAACAAAGCAACTTAAAGAAAAGTTCAAGATTTTATAAAGATTCAATCAAAAACGTCAGGATTCAAGATTCATGAGAACTCATTCTTCTGTCTTATTTCCTTTATTGTTTATTATGGTTTTCTTTTTCTTTTTAATACCTAAATGTGGATATGGATTTAGGTGGGACCCTAGAACCTACTATTTAGATTGATTTCTTTGATTTAATGATATATTTAAGTTCTCTTGATAATTATTCATGAGTTTGTGTCATATTAATTGAAGAAGAAAAATGCGAAATCAGAAATTAAATTTTGAATTTCATATATAGGGATTAAGAATTCTTATGTATGAATAATTAAGGAATGAATAATGAGAGTTGCATGAAATATTATAAATATGACTATATATAAATCTACTAAGTTGAAGTCAAATTTGCAAGGAAATTCATAAGACAAATTAATGCATTCTTAAGATTTTGATTAGAAAGGAAATTTCATTAATTAATCAAATTACTAATATAGGCTATATTGATTGAGAAAGAATATGGTTGTAATTTTAGAATTTCTACCAATCTAACAAACTAGGGTTATTTATTGAATAAAGATAAATCTAAGCATATAAAGATTCCATGGGGATTCTTATGTAGATCTTATTTGTCTACTGGTTGCTTCAATCTTATTCCTTGTTTTAGATTAGGTTAGCTAATTATTTTTGTTGATTTAATCATTTTTATTAAATTAGATAATAAAAATATGGTCAATACTAGTAATAGTTTTTTTTTTAAACAAAACGTATTCATAAAACTAAAGAAAGCATCAAACCAGAAGAAGCAAACTAAACCCAAAGCCAATAGGCTTTACCCTATAACACCCGAACCTAGAGCCTCTTCTGAATCGATAACAACTGATGGACAATCAAATGAAAGAACTGAAAGAATACTGCAAGGGATAGAAACCCACTCAAACCGGTATGCATAAGATAAAGCCACCCTAGCTAACGTATGAGCAGCCTTATTAGCATTCCGAGAAGTCCAATGGAAGGACAAAAACTGGAAGTCGTTTTTTAAAGAAAGACAATCAGCCAACACAGTACCAACCTTTAGCAAATTGCTTGTAGGGTTATTAAGATGAGTAATAGCACCTAAACATTCCGATTCAATAACAATCCGATCTAGACACTGAGCCTTAAGCCAACTCAGAGCTTCTTTAATGGAAATAGCCTCAGCCAGAAAAGCATCAACACACCCAGGAATGTGACCCGACAGAGCCCGTACAAACCGACCATGATCGTCCCTGAGAACTACCCCAAACCCCGAGCCATTATCCCCTGTCGAGATCGAAGCATCAACATTACATTTTAACCATCCCACATCAGGCTTACACCAATAATAAACACCAACTGGGTTGTTGCCATGAAACTGTAACCGGCCAAAAGCCTCGGTAGCCTCTTTCCAATTTGCAAAGAACTCATCAGCAAAATAAATGATAGCATTCGGAGGAATATCCTTATTCTCCCAACACAGTAAATTACGATGGAACCAAAGACTCCAGCAGATCACAAAAATCCTGAAACCCAAATCAGAATGCTTACCACGTAAAACCGAAAATATGCAGCCTTCGATGTCGTCCCCCTGAATAGTAATGCTTGCAGAATTCCATACATGGCGGGCAAAGGGGAAAGTGAGCAGCACATGGTTCATGGATTCTACCTGACCACATCTTATGCAAGCTGGATCAATAGAAACCCCCCTCTCCAACAGTCTCTGTTTACAAGGGACAAAATCACGCAAAACTCTCCATAGGAAATCCTTCACTTTCGGGGGAAGCTGAGCCTTCCAGAGAGAATTCCATGGACCCTGAATCAAATACTCCGGAATAGAAGAGAATTGTCTAGTAGCAATTCTATACCCTGATTTAACACTGTACAAACCGTCACTGGTGAAATGCCAACAGAAGTGATCTAAAGGCAGAGACGGTGAAATATGGATTTTAAATACCTGCAGAGCATCAGCTGGAGTTAAAATTCCATTAACCAACGAATAATCCCATCCCGAACTGTCTGAGTTGAAAAGATCGCCAACCTTCAAGTACTCCATACCTAGTAATGGAGCAGATCGCACAAAAAAACCCTCATCGCAATTCAACCACGGATCAGTAAAGACAGAGATTGAATTTCCGTCTCCCACTCTCCACCTAACTCCTCTACGCAGCAACTGTTGCGCTGAAAAAATACTCCTCCAAATGAAACTAGGGTTCCGCCCTTCGCTAGCTGAAGGAAATGGCAATCTAAAAAATACCTGGCTTTAAACAATCTACTCGGCAATGAATTCGGGTGAGACAAGAAACGCCAGCCCTGCTTACAAAACATTGCAAGATTGAAGCAGTGTAACTCCCGAAAACCCATTCCACCCAGCTTCTTCGGAGTACAGAGTCGTTCCCATCTGGCCCAATGAAGTTTAGATCGACCCCCGGAGGAAGACCCCCACCAATAAGAATTCATCATGTTATTAAGATCCTCACAGATACCTTTCGGGAGGAGAAAAACACTCATACAAAACGTTGGGAGAGCTTATGTGATCGTCTTTAGCACGATCTCCTTACCCGGCTTGGAGAGGAAACGATTGCTCCAACTTTGAATCCGTTTACTGAGCCGATCCTTTAGAAAGGCAAAAATTTGCTTCTTATTCCGCCCAATTAGAGAAGGAAGGCCCAAATACCTGCCATGGTCAATCGGTGTCGAAACCCCCAAAATCCTCGTCACCTCCTGCTTCACCTCGTCCTTTGTATTTGAGCTAAACATGACGCCCGATTTGTGAAAATTAATCGCTTGGCCTGACACCAACTCGTAAGTAGCGAGAATTCGCTTAACAAATTGACACTCCCTCGACGAGGCTTTGAAGAAGAAGAAACTATCATCCGCAAAGAACAGATGCGAAACACTGGGCGTGCCTCTGCAAATAGAAATGCCATCAATCTTCCCTCGAGCCTCAGCCCTCCTCAAAAGGGCAGATAATCCTTCAGCACATAAGATGAAGAGATAGGGACTGAGAGGGTCTCCCTGCCGAAGACCTCGGTGAGGGGTAATGGGGCCCACGGTTTGGCCATTTAACACTACTGAGTACTGGACCGTAGAAACACAGAGCATGATCCACTTAACCCACCGAACATCAAACCCCAACTTTAACATAATAAACTCAAGGTAGCCCCAATCAACTCGGTCGTAAGCCTTACTAATGTCTATCTTCAAAGCTACATCACCATTAGCGCCTCTCCCTTTATTCTTCATAAAGTGAATGATTTCAAACGCAACCAGGATGTTATCCGAGATAAGTCGTCCTGGAACAAATGCGGACTACAAAGGGGAGATAATTCAAGGAAGAAGGACCTTGAGTCTGTTGGCCAGGACCTTGGAAATAACTTTATAAATCACGTTGCAGAGAGCAATAGGCCGGAGGTCCTTCATGCTGCTAGGCTTATCCGTCTTCGGAATAAGAACAATATTTGTATTATTAAGTGAGGCCGGGAAAACTCTATTCTCCAACCACCGGCAACTCAGAGAAAAAATATCCGCACCCACCATATCCCAACATTTCTGGAAAGACGCAGGGTTCATACCATCAGGGCCTGGCGCTTTGTCGGGGTGCATGGCAAAGATGGCCCTTCTAAACTCATCCATCGTAAACGGGGCCAAGAGAGAAGAATTATCATCATCCGTCACTACCGAAGAAAGATAATCGAACTCTGCAATGCTCAGCCCTGATAAGGGAGCCGCGAACAGGTCATTGAAATAATCCAGGACAATCGAACACATAGCATCCATATCCGACACAACATTACCGTGATCATCCTCCAAAAACTCAATATGGTTAACCCGCTTTCTACGAGAAGCCTGAACGTGAAAAAATCTAGAGTTGGCTTCCCCATATTTGAGCCAGAAAATTTTTGACCTTTGTTTCCAGAAAATGGCCTCTTGAGTAAGAAAGTTCGAGAGCTCAGATTTAAGTCTCACTATACGCACATCCTCCACCTCTGCCTGAAGGGCCGTATCAATTTTTTCGCTTTAATCTAGCAATCCGAACCTGAAAATTATGGTCCTGAGCTTTCTGCTAGTCAGTTAAAGCCACACTAGAAGCTGAAATTTTCCCCAGAACATCAACATTCCTATCTTGAGACCAAGCCCCTGACACCACCTCCATAAACCCATCTTTAAGAAGCCATGTATTCTCAAACTTAAAACGGTGGACTCGTGTACTTGGAAACACAGCACTCACGAAAAGATTTATTGGGTTATGATCAGAATAGGGACTAACCAAATTAAACAATTTGTGGCAAGGGAAAGAATTAAGCCAATCCGCCGTAACAAAAGCCCTATCCAGACGTTCCATAACCAGGGAATCCGAACCTCTACCTCGTTCCCAATTGAACCCAAACCCCACAAGGGGAACATTAATTAAGTGACAATCGGCAATGCATGAATGAAACCCCTCCAAGAGCGAAACAGGGTAATCCCCACCACCAAGCTTATCATGAATCGAAAGAAGATTATTGAAGTCTCCCATGCAAACCCAAGGTAACGAATAACATCCAGTAAAACGCCAAATAAAACCATTAGGCTGGACAATTTCCATATCAATATGGTTGCTCGAGTACCCCAACACTTTAGCCTTACTCGAATGATTCCAAAGGAGCGCCAGTCCCTCACTATGACCAGTCCGATTAACAGAAAAACAACAATCAAATTTTAAAGAAATACGTAATTCCTCCATCCTACTAGAACTAACTAGAGTTTCACTAAGAAAAAGAAAATGAGGCTTATTAACCTTAACGATATCTGTCAACGCATTCACTACACGTGGGTTGCCCAATCCCCGACAGTTCCAAACAATACAATTCATGGCCATCGGCGGGTCTCCTGAATGAGACACGTCGTTGATAACTTAGTAGAACTAGAAGTTGCAGTTGACGAAGCTGAGTGTCTACCACCTCTCAGTTCATCAAGGTTAGTGCCGATATATCCACCTGCACGTGGACATTTCTTAACTTCATCAAAGATCATAACATCATCTTCCTTTCCTCTATTGACAGCAGCCCACTCCAAATCAGTGACAGGCAAATCCGACTCAGCAGCACAATTTTCGGCCATCGACGGGGTACCAGCTAGTGCAGGTTGGAATTTCCTATAATAAGAGCCATAATTATCCATTACGCTGTTAGGCTTTGATTTTGTCATGAGCGGATATGAATTACCATGATTTGTGGATCTGCCATCAACCTGTGCGGGAATAACAGGATCGCGTCGCCACTGATTTAGACGAAATCTTAACTGATCACGAACCTCCGACCGAATTTCCTCCGGCCACTCCCTTCTGATAGTCTCCTCCGGCAGCTCAATAAGTTTAACACAACTGGATTCACTATGCTCGACAATGTCATATAGATAACAGATGAGCGGGATCCTTTTATAGCTAAAAGAGACGTCAAAAAATTCACCCCTCTCTTTGCGAATTCTCTTAGTTCTCATAAGTGGTTCCTTTATGTTTATACGAGCACGAAAACACATATATTGAACAATGGAATTGCGCTTATGTCCCATATCATAATCCAGAAATGACCCCATAATGTTACCCAACGTTTTCGCTAAAGCTTCTGACGCAAAACCAGGTGGGAGATCATATACTCGAACCCAGAAATCAGCAAAATGAAACTCAACCTCCGTCGGATTCTCACCCTCCCTCATCTGATGAACTAAAAGGATACAATTGTTAAAACTCCAAGGTCCTCCCACCAACATCTTCCGAAGATCTACCACATGAAAAAACTGAAACAGAAAAAGCCCCTCCCCCCCAAAAGGTTTAATCGAACAACCTTTGATAGGGCGCCATAAACTAAGGAGTGTTCTTTCCATAGCCTCAAAGTTGACATTCCACTCACCCAAGAAACGACCTAACAGACTCAGATTATAATCGATACAACTCCCTTCTATTTCTGAATCCTTAACCACTAGTTCCGTGTCTTCTTTCTCATGGATAGATAGCTTTTGAAGCTCCGGTTCCATGACTAACCAAGCAAAACCAGCAACAAACGCAAGAGCAAAATACAAGACTAGTAATACGAAAACATGCACAAAGGCATGACAAACACTTGCACCCTTAGAGAGAGAAACGGGCAAGACATCAATACTAGTAATAGTTGTTCTTATACGAGCAACACTCATATTCGCCTAACTTATACTATAAAAAAAAAATATTTCCACTTGCCTTAGTGATTTGCTTTTAATAGGATTTTATGTTTAGATTGAATATATCACATTATTGTCCTCTATACAAGCTTTCCTTTTTTTGGAAGTTTTATGATTCTACTCTTCCTATACACCTATTATTATGTTTTTCTTCAAAGTGCAGTATATACTCTCTCCACGTCCCAGATGTTATCTATGATATAGACCTATTCAGACGATATATAAATAAATCAACTTCCTCCAAATCGATATATCTTCTAGTCCATTCTTTCACTTCCTTGAAGGTACATTTCCTTTCCATCTTTAATGATTTTCATAAGGGTTGATGTCATTTAAACCCTTTCTCAAAAGCACAAGCTATAATGGAGGTATTTATATTATGTCTTTACGTATCTTCTATATTTAATCGTCTAGTGTAATCTTTGAGGGTTTATCTTGATTTTTGAATTATCTTAAAAAGTTATTGGGTCACAAGCTATGCAACAATTAATCGTAAAGTGAGTCTCAATTAATTATTTAATTATGTGAAGCCAGCTGCTAAACCTATTGGACATGTTTAGTACCAATATGTTATTTGACTTGTAAAAGTATACAAGAAAGCACCACGCTTTATTTATTTTGATGCCCTATGTAGATCTATTATTTTTTTCTAATCTTATGGTAAGATCGTACAGATCTATCATGCCATTACAGGGATATCATGGTGATAACTTGAATTTCAATATTAGTGGCTCGAATAATATGGATATGGTGAAAGGGCTGCGAAAATCAACATAAATTGACTATTGTTTTTTTTCTTACAATATCTTAAGTGAAACATCTCTACAATAATGTGTTGTGGGTGGGACTGTGGTATTGTTCTGATTTACAGATCTTTCTCTACTTAAGGGTACAATACGGTATGCCTCATCTAGTAGATAGTAAGATGTTAATTTGTTATCACTAATCTTACACTTTATATATTAACAAATCACAATGAGAGTCAAATGACAAAAAAAGATTTTCTAGGTATTATTTGGGTTTAAACCTAGACTTGAGTGTCTGTTACTGGTCTTGATATACTCTTCTCATAAACTTGCAAAACTAAATGCAAAAATATTTACAATATTTAGTTTTAGTAATTGAGAGCTAAGAAAGAAAGTATAATATTTTAGTGAGATTAGTAGATAACAAAAAAAAACAACTCATTGTTAGTAATAATAATAAATTTTGTAGTGACTTATATCATGAAGTTACGACACTTGTTTTCATCTATGGAATCTTTGGAAGTTCTTGGCTTAGTGGCACTATTTTTAGGCTTCAACCTACTGATACATTTTCATATGTATCAATATCCAAGTTAAGAAAATGCATCATTCCAACTTATGTACTAACTTATATTTTGTTGATTAAACGTAAAATTTATGTTAAAGACATTAACATAAGTCTTAATTAAGAGTGATTAATAAAGTATAAGAACCGAATAAAAGGCTTGTAATGCTCCAAATTCATAATAGTCAAAATACAATTTCAATTCAAGTTTAAAAGAACTATATGCTTAAAAATAATTCGTTAAGAAGTTAATTAGTAGTCCCTTTTGTTGAGCAAGTTTTATCTAATATAAAACCCCAAATATTTTGCAAGTATACGGATCATAACTGTATTAATTGAGGTGTCGATTCTACTAGAAATTAGTTAAAACTAATTGAATCCTAACTTTGTTTGGGGTTATAAAACATGAATTAAACAAATATAAAAATAACTAGAAAATTAAGCAATCGAGTATGAGTTGAGTGAAATTAAAATTATGAAATTAACAAAATTAAATCAAATAAAACACTAACCACTTAATAAATGAGGTATCCCGAAAACAAAATCAATCAATTGTGAGAACATATGATTTATTTTATCTTTATTTATTACCTTAACCACTTTTGAAGATATTCCTTATCTTATACATATTTAAATATATATAGTAAAGTCTATGAGATAAATATACATTCAAAATAAAATTATGATTCGATCATAATTATATGATTCATATGGAATTTATGTATTATCTACAAGTTATTCCTAGTTGTTATTCTATTAAGACTAAACATTAATATAGTGTAAAAACATAACATATGTTACGTTTCTTCTTTATAAAGGATGTAATTGATCTTATAGACTAAAGTATAGACATAATTAACTAAATGTGTGAGTTCTTGTTAAAGAACAAATTTCTTGAATTAGCGCCTAAAAATTCATTTGAAATATTACTTATATGTACATAGAAATTCTCATTGTAATGATTGTATAAATGATCCTTTAACTTGAAATCTCCAAAGTTATCCCATATAGGGATTGTTATGATTTGATACTACTTATGACCTATTCTAATAAAAAGTAACTCAGTCAATAGTCATTGTATATAGTATGAACTATATGAAGGAAATTGAGTCACTAATATGGGATTTATCACTCTAAATTGATTAAGGAGAATGTTTTATCATTTTCGATTACTATTGATTAGGGAAATTCTTAACCAATTTGGAATGACCTTTTAAAAATAGTTTTCAAATGACATTAATTGAATCAATTACTAATGATCATGTTCTAATATGAATGAACTCAAGTAGAGTAGACATTAAGCTCTATGTTTAATCGGATCATTGTATGATGAAATAATTAAATTATCAAGAAAATCATGCATATAAAGGTTAGTCGAAACCACATGGATATTCTTAAATATCTTAATGGTCATGATGGTTTGCTAGATGCCAATCTTGATTTATAGATATAAATTATTTAATTAGAAATTAAAGATAAATAAAAGGGTTTAAATTATCTAATCCTAAATATAATTTAGGATTATAATTTATATTCATTCTCAACATATTTAGGAACCTAATGGGATACGCATGAAGAATAGGTTGAAGAGAAAGATGTTTTAATCAAGTTGGATTTGGCTGTAAAATTTGAGAAACTTTATGGTTAAATATAAAATATTTAATAAATAAGGATTAATATAAGATATTGGATCTTATTTAGACATTATTGGTATTTAATCATAATTAATTATGATTCTAATTAAAGTTTGAATAAAATTAAATGTTAATTTCAACTAAATTAAATTATTAATATGTACAAATCGTATTATAAATAGGCCTAGACTCAAAGATAACACATCTTGCCTAAGTCTCTCCGCAATAGATGCAAAATTCTCCCAACATGTTAGATATCATTAGAGGTTGAACACTTGTGCACCTATAGTAGTTGAAATGAATCAATTCAAAAACAATTAAAGAGAAATGACAAGAAAAAGGATCAATTTTTAGAATAAGGTACGAATTAAAATCCATACTTTATTATATTTTATGCGTAAATAATTTTATAAAATTTAAGTGATTTTGACTTTCAAAAAATTATACGAAAAAATTTTGTTATTATTTTGTTGTGTGTGGGAATGGATCCTGCCTCGATTTCGTAATAGTGACAAAATCCAAATAGGGATGACAACGGATCAAGCCCAGCTTGGTCTAACTAGGCCTAGGGCAGTTATTATTTTCTAATAAAATATCAAAATGATGTCATTCTTTATTACCCGTTAGGCCTTCGGCTCAAACACAGTTTTTTAAAAAATTGGGCATAAGGCTCAATTAACATAGGCCTGACTCGTTAACTTTAGGTCAGGTTAGGGTGGCCCAACTAAGACCATATTGCCATCATTACATCCAATTACTCCCCACCCCAAATCTTTTATTCCATAGTCTCTATTCCTCCTATTCCCAAAATGTTTTCATCCCTTCATTGTAATAAATTAAAAGATATTGGATGGCTAGGAAGGCTTCAGAATAGAGGAAATAGGATAGAGGGAATAGAGTATTTGTTCCGTACCTCCTCCATATCGTCATGTTATTCTATGAAAGAAGAATAAGTGTTCCGTTAATTCGGGCTCTTCCTTGCATAAAAAACACGTGTTGTTAGTACAGATAACTTATTTTATCAAGGGTGGTAACTCTTTGCTTCACCAACAACCAAATAAAGAACAAGACCTTGGGCATCACATTTTTACTCCACATCAGTCTTCGCCAATACTTTACCTAACCTCATCCTTTAAAGATTTCTTTGTTTAAAATGTTGATAAATTCGTTAGATGAGTCCCCAAGCCAAACATTTTCATCTAGTCCCCTTTAGTTTGGTAAATGTCTAGGCATTATACTTTCAATTCAATAAGAACATTACACCTTCTATCCGAATTATTCATTTTTACAGCCTTCGAGGGCATCACTAAGTATTCTTATGTGAATATTGATTGGATCTAATTTGATTTATAATATACCTAAAAATAATTAATTGCACTAATTACGATTTCGATATGATGAATATAAGAAATATGGCCTAATGTTGTGGCCCAAATTATCTATAAGTGTAACATCCCATCCTCTCCTAGAAGGGTAAAATAGTAAAATTGGCATAGGATGAGATTGGTAAGGAATAATTAGTACTGTTTGTGCATAGTAGGATTGATACACAGTATCAATTGTGTATATGGAATTACGGTATATGCATTCATGATAATTCTCGGTAATTGGGCCTAAAGCAATTTTATTGTGATTAACGGGGTTATGAGATTTGAAAAATTATTACGAGTCTTATACATTAGCGTTTTCGATTTTAAGGGATTTTCAGAATTTTTTGGAATTTTGGAGAAAATTCTGACCGGCAAAATCATTGTGGCGCCTAAACTTGTTTTGGGATAGAAAAGGTGATTTTCGTGATTGAAAAATTATTTGGAGTGCCTTTGTTACTGTTTTATAATTTTAGGAATTTCATTAATTCCGGAAAAATAATTCGGGAAATTCTCGGACCGGATAAATCGCCAATTGGCGAACAAATTCGTTCTCGGTAGCAAAATCGCTACCCACCTGATACTGTACTATTGGGTATATTATTTTGGGATGAAAGTAGGGCCATTGGAGTAAAATGGAGTAAAAGTTTGGATTTGGATTAAATAAGTAATAATTTGACTTTTCTTTAAATATGTGGACCAATCATAATTTGCCATTTAAAAGGCAACATTAAATGCCTCTCTTCACTCTCTCGGATGTGTATGTGTTTAAAGGTAAGGAGAAGATTGATTTTTTAGGCTTTTGTAAAAGCCATCCAAACACATACACACAAACACAAAACAAGCTCTTCATTTGCAACCATCGAATTTTCCTTTTACTCATCTCTCTTTGCAACTTTAAGCTACCATCTCTTAATCCATCAAAGTTAGATGATGAGGAGATGCATGCTTGGTCTTGGTGGGATTAGTTTGAAAGCATATGAAAGAATTGAAGAGAAGAAGTGAGGATTGGAAGCTAATAGGTAAGTAAAGGAATTTAAGTTTCATATGATGTTGATGATGTTTTTACATGGAATTAAATGCCATGATAGTGAGGGGTGGTTAATAAAAGGGTTTAAAGCATGTATTAGGTTTATGTAGGCATTTAAAGTGATGATTATTATGATTTGAAGAAAAGGGTATGAGGTTAGGTGAAGATGCATTGAAATTAATGATATGGTTTGATTTTGAATTGAATAGGGATAATTATTTGAGTATATGAATTGAGGAATTTGATGCTACCAATTTTTCAGTATTAACCCTAGTATATGTATGACTGGAGTGATATTTAATTTGTATTTATTTTGATGTCTAGTGATGTGAAAAAGGTATTGGAAGTGGTTGAACTAAGGTTAACCTGAAATCTGGAAAGTTGGAATTATAATTGATGTTACTGTTTTATTCATAACTTATTGTGTAGAAATGAAAATGAGGTAAGGTTAGTGGCCACTGAAACTTTGGGATGTTGGCTTCAATTTAGTGTGAAATAGGTGTTGTTGAATTTCAATGATAGAGGGTGAATTTTGAATGGAAAGTTACTGTTCCATTGCCTGTGAACAGTAACCGCAACCATGACATCTGAGTTTTGTTGATTTTATGAATTAATTGAGATGGAATTAGGAGAATGGTCTTCATGGAAGTTGTAGCATAGTTAATTATCTTTCCATTGCTACTAATCTTGCTATTTTTGGAATTATATATTGGGAGATATGAATTGATTACTAATGACTGGTTTTGAGCAGTTTGGATGAAACCTAACTTAAGTGTGATTTTGTGAGTTTACTGATTAGAGGCAATTTTAACATTTTAAGTGGACTGAACTGGTGTGAGTGAGCTTCTGGAAAGTTTTAGAGGAAAAGATTACCTTGAAAATGACATATGGTTTGTAATTTTTAGAAGTCAGAATTGGGAGTTATGATTTTTCAAAAACTGACCCTACATTAGGTTATGAATGGCTGATCACAACAGACACTTCCATAACAGTTTTGAAATTGTTAGAGATTGAATTGGATGATGAGTGCTTCATTAAAATTGAAGTTTGAGATGTTATCTTTTCAGGGATATAAAGTTCTGAATTTACTGACTTGTATATAGGGAGTTAGGCTTGTTGTAATGTTACTGCCCATATTGAAGGATTTCAGGGACAGTAACATTAGATGAATTAATTGACTGGTTTAGAAATAGAATTTGATTTTGGGTTGTTCATGAAATTTGTAGAGGACATTGTGAACTTATTGACCATATTTTTGTGGTAATTTATTACTGAAGAATCAGTGAGTTATGAAATTGCAAATGTACTGCCCTGTGTTGAGGGAAATTGTGAAGGCAGAAGGTTTGATGGCTTATTTGATACCCTTAGGGTTGGAATTGATTTTTATGGTCTTCTAGAGAATTGTAGAGCTTTTCATAAGCTTTCCAATGAGGTATAGTGGGTATTTTTCTGAATTGTGTGTTAAAAGTTAGAGTAGTTGGAAGGTAAGTTTGTAATCTGGAAAGAAGGAGGGCAAGAGAAGGGCCGTCTCGCGAGGGCGATGTTACGCCTCATGGCGAGATCGAGGGTCAGTCATGAGGCGACGCCCGCCTCGCGACTGAATGAGGCGATTTCGCCTCATGACGGCGTCGCCCCCATGAGGCGGGCGCTTCCGTATATATATATATATATATATTTATTTTATTTTTTATTATTATTTTGATATTAAATGGTACAATTGTTCTTTTGTCAATTTCTTTCCCGTCCGACGTCCGATTGACCTGATTCCAGAGGCATCGGATTCGTTGAATATTTAATTTCATTTTCTGAGAAAGCGGGAATTTTAGGCGGAATTTGGCGTAGCCCTAGTGACGGAACATGTAAACACTTTGTTTTATTTAATTGAGGACCTATAGAGGTCCGAATCATGCACCGTTAAGCGCTATGGATTTCTAATTTTGATAGAATTTTATTATGGGAAAATATTGAGTTAGGACCGGAATTCATGAACATGCATATCTCATCATCATGAGCACAAATTTCATATTTAGTGACTCGTACTTTTTTCGATTCATATAGAGGTCCAATTGGAGCGTCGATTGACCGAAGCGTCACAGAGGTTTTCCGGCATTAGCTCGGAAGCAATAGGTGAGTAACCTAGATGGTTTCTCAATTTTTTATGTGTTTAATATTTGCGATTATTCCATGTGGAGATAATGGATGGGTATATGTGTGTTTGACTTTGATTGATTTCGGACCATGGGTGTCGAAATATTGGGAATGAGATAACGGTGCTACTTGTGTGTATTTGTTTGTGAATGTTTACATTGGAGATCTCGGACCAAAGGTCCGAGGAAATAGGGATTGATATCGAAGTGTTAATTATCTGTCTCGATCATGGGATGTATTGTAAATGCGATATGGTATGACGCAATAAATTGGAAAAATATATGATTGAAATCTGGACCGAAGGTCCGAGGAAATGGAAATGGCATTGAATGTAAGTGATAGAAATAAGCGTAAATGGAAATTGGAACATATGCATTCATGCATAAGGACATGATCGAGATAAAAGCGATTGTATTGGAGCAACCACCGTATCGGGGCATATCACGCCTAACGTATGTGAGAGCTTTATTTCAACGCACGGACCTCAGTCCAACGTATTGAGCCTCGGGCTCAATGTATCGAGCTTCAAGCCCAATGTTTGAGCCACGGCTCAACGCAATGTGCCCGTTCATGGGGACGATTTGAGCACGGTCACAATAACATAATGAAAATGGAAAGGGTCTCATGTGCATTGCATATATGGTATGATTAAGCGTGGATTGTATGATAGGCGATTCGCCTTACATTTGTGAAATGTGATTATACGTATTATTTGGTATTACTTTTGTAAATCGTGATCGTATGTGATAATTGGTAAAGTGTTTGAACATGCATGAATTGAGTGAACCATCGATGATGGTTTCTCACCGAGTTCATAAAACTCACCCAAAATTTGCATCTATTTTTCAGGTCTGAAGAATACCCGGTTGACACGGGAGTATATCTACGTAGATGAGTAAAGGTTAGAGGTTGGGATCGGTTAGGTATCGCATTAGTGTTTTAGTATATTGTATTCGCAATCACGTATAACAAGGCATTGTATTTTATTGAGCCATTGTGGTAGTAATATTTTACTGCATTGGTGATTGTTATTATCTTGAATGACCGTAATAATCAAACAGTTTATATTGAATACGGATTTTATTTACTTCTTGTGTTTGCCGTGTGAGCGTGGAGTTAATGGCTACAAAAAAATATTGTATCTTGAATTTTAAATCGATGATGTAGTACGCCACTCGTGGGACATGGACTCGGATATCACCAACGATATCGGGTTGGTCTTCTGGTGTGGGTGTTACATTTAGGTGGTATCGAGCCCAAGAGTACGTAATGTATCCGGGCACGATTTGGAACATAGGTTGCATGCATTTGAGTCGCGTCGTTGCATCGTGGTAAGCGATCCCTAGTCGAGTTGCTCGAGGATAAATCCTACGGTGCATAAGTGTCAGCGATTAAGTGCAAGAAGAGTGAGGCTGGATTAGAGTGAAAATCCTAAAGGGATAATCAATTAGGAAAGGATAAAGGAAAAAAATGGATAAGAAGATTGAAATTGTCTTGGGTTAGAAACCCTCATATGTGATAACAGAATGGTATGTTGGCCTTGACTAATTAAGAATTTCGAATTAAATTGATAATATTATGGTGATGAAAAATGCAGATGTTGAGAAGCTGGAGAGATTCATTAGAGATATGGGAAGTTTATTGGTTATAGGAGATCTAAATGAAATTAAAAGCTCGGGATGGTTAGGTAATTACGATTCATTGTATATGTCATGAAAGGGAAATATAGAATTGAGTAAAATGTAGATGATCAATCGGGCATCTTTGATTCACGAGTATTATAGTTGGAGATCATAAATATTATAAGCAGATGATGATAGCGAAATGGAAAGAAGCTCAATAGAGTGCTGTAATGGTTTATTGAGAACTGAAAGAACCGAAAAAGTGATGCCCAGTGCCTATTAGAGTGAGATAAAAGTGTACAGATAGACTGAAATGAATTTGTGAAATGGTTATGATCTGAACCGCATAAGCTTGAGATTGAAATGGTTATGTGATTATTGTGTTACGAGTTTGGAAATTCGTATGATAAAATCGTAAAGGAAAAAGACAGATGATGATGATTTCTCCGATGGTGTATCGAGAAATCTTGAATTAGGTGTATATGGACACAAAATGGTAAATGGATAGGTATATAGATAGAGATAAAATGGAGTGGTATCAACGATTTTGTCGGGTATTGGGGACCGTATGAACACCCGATCATAGACTGTTTGAGGAAATAGAAGATAAGTAGCAGAAAACGGAATGAAAAATAATAAGAATGATCATAAGCTGATAAGCCAAATTGATATGACCTTATAAGGTCAAGTTGCACGTAATGGATAGGGGAATGAGACATACAGGTTAATGATATGGTGAGAATGAAATAAAGATCTTGAAAAGAATGAAACCACAATAGTGGTATATGAAAAGAGCTATTGCATTTAAGTCGATTTACTGTTAGGGATATCTATTGGACGGTAATGTTGATTGTGACTAATGAAATGTATGTGACAGATTTATGGAAATCATAGAGGAAATGAGCGGTAAATGTTTAGAGTGATTATAAGTGTGAAGTTCTTAAGAGGTTAAAGTAAGACAAAGGTGGAATGAGTGTACCTGTATGAGAGGAACTGAAAAGTGATTCTGGTATAGATTACTGAATAGATGGTAAAGAAAGTGTTTAAGTGACTGTCACAAGGAACCTTCGCGAAAGGAATGTTCTGATCTGTTAAATGATGACATAAGAGTGTCTTGATTGAGATTGTACGTATAGTGAAGAAGGATTGAAACACAATTAGGAATACAAATTGATTGATGAGACTTTCGTGGACAGGATAAAGATGGTATCAAGACGAACGGTCAAATGGATAGAAGTAGGGACAAAATTAAAAGTGAAATTGGGTCATAGCTCATATACTGAGATTATCGCATTGTATGTACGAAATGTAAAGAATTCCATATGAGTGAGATTTTAATTTGAGGTGATTCTATTGCAATGTGAAGTAAATCGATCTCCAGTTATGATGTAAAACTGTTGAGGAATCTAGATTTGAAACGAAAAATAAAAGAGTCCCGAATCGAGAAGAGAGATACTAAAATAAAATGGAAAATTTTGGAGGTTTAAATATAGATGACAAGGTATTAACATATGTTGATAGGAATGATATGAAAACAAATGAGAAGAGAAAATGAAAAGAGTGGCGAATAGAGACAAGAGGGTCAAAAAGGAAACCGACAATGAGGTGATGTAGTGACACCTTCATAAAGAAATTGTAGATACACTCATTGTAGACTCAATAAAAGGGTAAAAGATGTATGGTAAAGTCAATAAGACCCTAATAGGATTTATGCGAAGGAAGCAAATGGTAGTAGTTGTGATTAGAGATAGAATGTGTTTGGAATTGTGGAACAGTGAAAAGTAAAAAGAACGATGGGACTAATTGAGGAATCTGATACTGATGATATACATACATTGGAAAGAGTGGGCGTGAGTATTGAAGCTGTGACAATATGTTGAGCAGTATGAAATAAATTGAACTGACTGTGATAAATGGTATTAGTGCCATTCTCATGATTGAAAGCCTTGAAGACTGTAAATTCCCATAAGCATACACTGTGTTAATTTGAGGAAAGAGACGGGTATAAATACGACAATGCTGCAATGAACAGATCAATTACAGATATTTGGATTTTCAATGATTGTCAAGCAGATTATGGGTAATAGTGAGGTGTTCTGAAAAAAAAAAGAAGTTGTAAAAATAGTGATAAGAAAGGTTAACAGTGCAGAAAGTAAAGGGGGGAAATCTTATGATGAGTTTGAATATACGAATGGAATTGGAAAACTATAGTGAACAAAAGTTGAAGAAGAAGTAGACATTCTAGTAAGCATATTTGAAAAGTGAAATTGAGTAATTGTAGTCTTAGAATGAAGTGATTATTGGCTCAAGAGTTTATAGATTGAATGTCCAATAGGAAAAAGGTTTGATTATGGTCGTGTTATAGAATTCTGATTCACTGAAGAATATATACTCTTACACTGCACAGTGCCTACTGGGAGTCAAAGATCATGATGGATTTGAGACTATAATGAGTGAGACAAAGGAAAGTGAGTTAGGAAAACTGCATGGTTAGCTAAAGTGGAATCGGATCGGACAAATGAGACAGAGTAAAATGTATATCCGAATAAAGTGTGTGAACACTATAGAATAGTAAATTGTCTTACGAGAATCGAATTTGAATATAAAGTGAATGGCATATAAAAAATGAGTGCATTAGGTACATTATTACCGATTATAGTGAAGTGGAATTAAATGTTCTTGTATTGGTACCAAGGAATGTAAATCGTCCCCACGTGATTAAGGGAGGTACCAAAGACATGGAGATGTCCTCAATGGAATACGAATTGGACTATATGGCACTGTGGGAAAAAGGTATTAGAAGGATAAAATGTGATCAGCGAATAGATTCGAAAATACTGAACTGAGTTATATATATCGGAACCAAAGGAGGTGACTGATTCTAGAAATGACAAGTGAGATAGCTAAGAAAAATGAGATCGTCAACTGATAGTCTTGTCAAATTCGTTTACTGTACTAAGTGATAATGAGTTAGCCATAGTAACTGAACCACGGACTGAGAGTGGTTACTGTGATCACTCCAAAAGTGAATCATTAAGTGGAAAAGCATATGGGATATGAAGAATCATATGATTACTGTCATAGGGAATCGTTGACTGAGAATTTCGAGGACGAAATTCTTATAAGGAGGGGAGAATTGTAACATCCCACCCCCTCCTGGAAGGGTAAAATAGTAAAATTGGCATATGATGAGATTGGTAAGGAATAATTAGTACTGTTTGTGCATAGTAGGATTGATACACAGTATCAATTGTGTATATGGAATTTCGGTATATGCATTCATGATAATTCTCGGTAATTGGGCCTAAAGCAATTTTATTGTGATTAACGGGGTTATGAGATTTGAAAAATTATTACGAGTCTATTGTTAGCGTTTTCGATTTTAAGGATTTTCAGAATTTTTTGGAATTTTGGAGAAAATTCGACCGGCAAAATCGCCAGAATCGCCTAAACTTGTTTTGGGATAGAAAAGGTGATTTTCGTGATTGAAAAATTATTTGGAGTGCATCGTTACTGTTTTATAATTTTAGAGAATTTCATTAATTCCCGAAAAATAATTGGGAAATTCTCGGACGGATAAATCGCCAATTGGCGAACCAAGTCGTTCTCATTAGCAAAAATCGCTACCCACTGGTACTGTACTATTGGGTATATTATTTTGGGACTGAAAGTAGGGCCATTGGAGTAAAATGGAGTAAAAGTTTAGACTGGATTAAATAAGTAATAATTTGACTTTTCTTTAAATATGTGGACCAATCATAATTTGCCATTTAAAAGGCAACATTAAATGCCTCTCTTCACTCTCTCTCGGATGTGTATGTGTTTAAAGGTAAGGAGAAGATTGATTTTTTTTAGGCTTTTGTAAAAGCCATCCGATACACATACACACAAACACAAAACAAGCTCTTCATTTGCAACCATCGAATTTTCCCTTTTACTCATCTCTCTTTGCAACTTTAAGCTACCATCTCTTAATCCATCAAAGTTAGATGATGAGGAGATGCATGCTTGGTCTTGGTGGGATTAGTTTGAAAGCATATGAAAGAATTGAAGAGAAGAAGTGAGGATTGGAAGCTAATAGGTAAGTAAAGGAATTTAAGTTTCATATGATGTTGATGATGTTTTTACATGGAATTAAATGTCATGATAGTGAGGGGTGGTTAATAAAAGGGTTTAAAGCATGTATTAGGTTTATGTAGGCATTTAAAGTGATGATTATTATGATTTGAAGAAAAGGGTATGAGGTTAGGTGAAGATGCATTGAAATTAATGATATGGTTTGATTTTGAATTGAATAGGGATAATTATTTGAGTATATGAATTGAGGAATTTGATGCTACCAATTTTTCAGTATTAACCCTAGTATATGTATGACTGGAGTGATATTTAATTTGTATTTATTTTGATGTCTAGTGATGTGAAAAAGGTATTGGAAGTGGTTGAACTAAGGTTAACCTGAAATCTGGAAAGTTGGAATTATAATTGATGTTACTGTTTTATTCATAACTTATTGTGTAGAAATGAAAATGAGGTAAGGTTAGTGGCCACTGAAACTTTGGGATGTTGGCTTCAATTTAGTGTGAAATAGGTGTTGTTGAATTTCAATGATAGAGGGGTGAATTTTTGAATGGAAAGTTACTGTTCCATTGCCTGTGAACAGTAACCGCAACCATGACATCTGAGTTTTGTTGATTTTTATGAATTAATTGAGATGGAATTAGGGAGAATGGTCTTCATGGAAGTTGTAGCATAGTTAATTATCTTTCCATTGCTACTAATCTTGCTATTTTTGGAATTATATATTGGGAGATATGAATTGATTACTAATGACTGGTTTTGAGCAGTTTGGATGAAACCTAACTTAAGTGTGATTTTGTGAGTTTACTGATTAGAGGCAATTTTAACATTTTAAGTAGACTGAACTGGTGTGAGTGAGCTTCTGGAAAGTTTTAGAGGAAAAGATTACCTTGAAAATGACATATGGTTTGTAATTTTTAGAAGTCAGAATTGGGAGTTATGATTTTTCAAAAACTGCTACATTAGGTTATGAATGGCTGATCATAACAGACATTCCATAACAGTTTTGAAATTGTTAGAGATTGAATTGGATGATGAGTGCTTCATGAAAATTGAAGTTTGAGATGTTATCTTTTCAGGGATATAAAGTTCTGAATTTACTGACTTGTATATAGGGAGTTAGGCTTGTTGTAATGTTACTGCCCATATTGAAGGATTTCAGGGACAGTAACATTAGATGAATTAATTGACTGGTTTAGAAATAGAATTTGATTTTGGGTTGTTCATGAAAGTTGTAGAGGACATTGTGAACTTATTGACCATATTTTTGTGGTAATTTATTACTGAAGAATCAGTGAGTTATGAAATTGCAAATGTACTGCCCTGTGTTGAGGGAAATTGTGAAGGCAGAAGGTTTGATGGCTTATTTGATACCCTTAGGGTTGGAATTGATTTTTATGGTCTTCTAGAGAATTGTAGAGCTTTTCATAAGCTTTCCAATGAGGTATAGTGGGTATTTTTCTGAATTGTGTGCTAAAAGTTAGAGTAGTTGGAAGGTAAGTTTGTAATCTGGAAAGAAGGAGGGCAAGAGAAGGGCCGTCTCGCGAGGGCGATGTTACGCCTCATGGGCGAGGTCCGAGGTCTGGTCGAGGCGACGCCCGCCTCGCGACTGAATGAGGCGATTTAAGCCTCGCGGCGGCGTCTCGCCATGAGGTATGGCGCTTCGATATATATATATATATATATATTTATTTTATTTTTGATTATTATTTTGATATTAAATGGTACAATTGTTCTTTTGTCAATTTCTTTCCCGTCCGACGTCCGATTGACCTGATTCCAGAGGCATCGGATTCGTTGAATATTTAATTTCATTTTCTGAGAAAACGGGAATTTTAGGCGGAATTTGACGTAGCCCTAGTGACGGAACATGTAAACACTTTGTTTTATTTAATTGAGGACCTATAGAGGTCCGAATTGCACCGTCAGCGCCTATGGATTTCTAATTTTTGATAGAATTTTATTATGGGAAAATATTGAGTTAGGACCGGGAATTCATGAACATGCATATCTCATCATCATGAGCACAAATTTCATATTTAGTGACTCGTACTTTTTCTCGATTCATATAGAGGTCCAATTAGGCGTCGATTGATCGACGTCACGAGGTTTTCGGCATTAGCTCGGAAGCAATAGGTGAGTAACCTAGATGGTTTCTCAATTTTTTATGTGTTTAATATTTCGCGATTATGCCATGTGGAGATAATGGATGGGTATCGTGTGTTTGACTTTGATTGATTTGGACCATAGGTATCGAAATATTGGGAATGAGATAACGAAGTGCTACTTGTGTGTATTTGTTTGTGAATGTTTACATTGGAGATCTCGGACCAAAGGTCCGAGGAAATAAAGATTGATATCGAAGTGTTAATTATCTGTCTCGATCATGGGATGTATTGTAAATGCGATATGGTATGACGAATAAATTGGAAAAATATATGATTGAAATACGGACCGAAGGTCCAAGGAAATGGGAAATGGCATTGAATGTAAGTGATAGAAATAATCGTAAATGGAAATTGGAACATATGCATTCATGCATAAGGACATGATCGAGATAAAAGCGGTTGGATTGGGCGACCAATGTCGGGGCATATCACGCCTAACGTATGAGAGCTTTACCAACGCCTTGTGACCTCGTGTCCAACGTATTGAGCCTCGTGCTCAATGTATCGAGCTTCAAGCCCAATGTTTCAGAGCCACTGGCTCAACGCAATGTGCCCGTTATTGGGACAGTTTCAGGCAGGCGCACAGTCACAATAACATAATGAAAATGGAAAGGGTCTCATGTGCATTGCATATATGGTATGATTAGCATGGATTGTATGATAGGCGATTCGCCTTACATTTGTGAAATGTGATTGTACGTATTATTTGGTATTACTTTTGTAAATCGTGATCGTATGTGATAATTGGTAAAGTGTTTGAACATGCATGAATTGAGTGAACCATCGATGATGGTTTCTCACTGAGTTCGCAAAACTCACCCAAAATTTGCATCTATTTTTCAGGTCCTGAAGAATACCGGTTGACACGGAGTATATCTCTCGAGACGAGTAAAGGTTAGAGGTTGGGATCGTTAGGTATCGCATTAGTGTTTTAGTATATTGTATTCGCAATCACCGTATAACAAGTCATTGTATTTTATTGAGCCATTGTGGTAGTAATATTTTCTGCATTGGTGATTGTTATTATCTTGAATGACCGTAATAAGCTGAAGCGGGTTTATATTGAATCTGATTTTATTTACTTACTTGTGTTTGCCGTGTGAACGTGGAGTTAATGGCTACAAAAAAAAAGTGTATACTGAATTTTAAATCGACTGATGTAGTACGCCACTCTCGTGGGACATGGACTCGGATATCACCAACGATATCGGGTTCGGGTCTTACGGGTGTGGGGTGTTACATTTAGCCCATATTAAACTTGGTTTAGGATTTTCATAGTTTAATAATATATTATACCTTAACTGTTAATTTAGAACTTAATGGAAGCACAAGATTTATTGTCAATAAAGAAGTGTATATAAGCTAGTCCTCTCTTTACCCTAATTAAGTATAGACAAAACACATATTTTACTGTCCGAACCATAGTTCTAGAATTGTTGAAATAGCCAATGCCAAATTTTTAGAGAATGGTGTGGTTAGTGGGAGTGCTAAAAATCAAGTTGTAGATATTAATGAAATAAGGGTTGATGTTTCATTACCCATAAATGTTCTTAAACCCACAACTACAATTAAGAACAACATTTAAATAATAAAGAAGCACCCCATGAAGAACCTAACTTACCCCCAGTTCATGCAAATGAACCAGTTGGTATAACTTTGAATAAACCTATAAGTGTTGAAAGGTCAGCTATTTCTAATGATTATGTGGTTTATTTGTAAGATTCAAATATGATTGTGGAATTGATAATGATCCTATTTCATTTTCACAATCCATAAGTAGTGATAAGTTTGAAAGATAGATTGATGCTATGAAAAAAGAGTTGAAATCAATGGCTCAAAAAAATGTATGGGATCTTGGAGACTTACCAAAAGGTTCTAAACGAGTTGGCTATAAATGGTTCTTTAAGAAAAAATGCGACTCAAATGGCAATGTTGAAAGATATATAGATGGCATTAATTATAAGGAGACTTTTTTACCTGTCTCAAAGAAGGATTCATTAAGAATAATTGCAGCTTTAATGGCTCAATTTGATTTAGAGCTACATCAGATGAATGTGAAAACAACCTTTTTGAATGGGGATCTTGAGAAGGAAGTTTATATGGATCAACCTGAAGGTTTTTCCATTTAAGGTAAAGAAAGTATGCTATGTAAATTGAAGAAGTCAATATATGGAGTTAAAGCTTCCAGGCAATGGTATATTAAGTTCAATAATACCATTACTTCTTTTGATTTTGAGGAAATCACTATTGATCAACGTATTTACATGAAGATTAGTGGGAATAAGTTTATATTTCTAGTTCTGTATGTTGATGACATTTTGTTTACTGCTAATGACTTAGGTTTGTTGCATAAGACTAAAAAATTTCTTTCTAAGAATTTTGAAATGAAAGATATGGGAGAGGCATATAATTAGAATTTCAGTATTTTGTAAGAGATTGGAAGGTTTATTAAGATTGTGTCAAAAAAGCCTATATTGAGAAAATTCTTGAGAAATTTAACATGAGCAAGTGCTGAGCAGGTATTGTCCCTATTCAAAAGGGAGATAACTTTAGTCCTATACAATTTCCAAATAATGATGTGGAACATAAGAAAATGGAAATAATTCCATATACTTCTGATGTGGGCAGTTTGGAAGGTTGCAAGTAAAGTGATAAGATATCTTTAAGGAACAAAAGATTACATACTCACTTATAAGAGGCCTAATCATTTTGAAGTGATTGGATATTCAAATTTAGATTTTTTCGGGTGTGTTGATAGTGGAAAGTCAACATTTGGCTATTTGTTCCTATTAGTTGAAGGAGCAATCTCATGGAAAAGTGCCAAACAGTCTATCATTGCTTCATCAACTAGAGAAGTAGAATTCGTAGCTTATTATGAGGCCACGATTCATGCATTATGGCTACAGAACTTTATTTCAAAGTTTGAGGTTGTTGACACAGTAAGCAAGTTACTAAAAATTTATTTTGATAATTATGCAACAATTTTCTTCTTTAAAAATAAAAAATACTCTAAAGGAAAAAAACATATGGAATTGAAGTATTTTGTTGTTAAAGAAGAGATTTACAAACAAATAGTGCATATAAAACATATTAGGATGGATCTCATGGAAGCATATCCTCTAACTAAGGGTCTACAACCAAAGAAATTCAAATAACATGTGCTTAGGATGGGTCATAGTTGTATTGATAATTGATAATAATGTTTGATGATGATGTTTTGGCACTCTAGAGCTCAATAATAATATGTTTCTGAATTTTATATTTCTTAGTCATTATATTTATGTATATATGATTGTTTGAATAAGAAATTTGTATGTATTTTCATAACAAGTAAGTGGACTCTATGTTGCTTATATACATCTTATGAACCTAAACATAATAAGTTCTTAATTTAGTAGTATATGGAAGGGAGTATACGACTATACTATGTATGACTGACATAACCCATATTATGTGATTTGTTGTGTTTAGGTGCTTATGATGTTAACGATTTATAAGATTTAATTATTGATAGCCTTATACTATACTATTAAATGTAATGATGAAACATCCGGCCAAGTAGGAGAATGTAAGAAATATGACTTAATGTTGTGTCCCAAATTTTGTATAAGCTCATGTTAAACTTGGTTTAAGGTTTTCTTAGTTTAATAGTATATTAAATCTTAATAGTTAATTTAGTACTTGATGGACATACAAGATTTAATGTCAAAAAAAAAGTACATAAACTAGTCCTTTCTCTACCTTAATTAAGTATAGATAAAGCATAAATACAGAAAGAGTAAATATTTGTGCATTGAGATATCCATCAAGTTATCATACAGAAAGAGGGTCAAGAGAGAGAAACTAGTTTGTAATCGGTAAAAGCTTTCTTCTCTACATCATGAAAAATTCCGCTAAAGGTAAGTGATTTATTTACTCCATCTATGTGGTTATTATTATATTCAAGATCTGAATAGGCACAAATGATTTATGTATGATTTATATCTTTAATGTTTGAATAATCAAAAACTGAAAAAACTTCCATATGGTATCAGAGCCTTAGGTTTTTTAATAGATAATAATCCTTAGATTATTGATTTGATAATTGTTTCAATTATAATGCTTATAAAAATTATGATTTTATGGTTTTGTATAAAGAATATTTTTCCTATTAGAAAAAAAATGTGTCATTGGTAGATCTCTGCATGTGCCTATATGTCTCTTAATTTCTTTCTCTAGGTTTGCTTATAGCCTTCTATGCACTTCTCTATTTCTCTAGTTTTAGGATTTGGTTTAAATAAGCAAATAGTTTTTCTCAATTCCACCAAAGAACATTTCTAGGAGAGAATTAAAGAAGTTTGACAATAATGAGAGGGGACCCACATTTTTAAAGTTGATTTCTTTGGTTTGCTGCACTTACCTTCTTTAGCATCTTTAGGATGATGCATATGTTGTGTAGCTAATAAGAATGCTAAGAAAATCTTTGATTTAAGAATAGGTATCGGGTAATTTTTCAATTCTAGAAAATTACTATATATTGCTTCTTCTTCATAAATTCTGGAATTAGAGTTTTGAATAGAAAATTACAATTCTAGAAAAAAATTTGATGATGGATGAATTATTTTAAATTTTGGATTTTTATATCTTGATCATATTAATAATATTTTAACCTATAATAAAATTTTAACTTTAGTTTCATCTTATGATTATGATTATCGTTATTTTTTATATATGACATTATGATTAAAATTAATTTGTTAGTCACCAAAGTGGCAAAATTAGTGTTGAATGTGCGGTCATATAATTTATGTATTTTATGAAATGCTATTATGGAAATTTTATTAGTTGATAGAAATTAAGGACTTTACCCAAAGGTAAACCAATGTTCTATAACTAATAAATATAAAGGAGAAATTTGATATACTCTTGTCATATATGTATAGTTATCCAAAGATGTTAGATGTATTTGATGAAGTTGATTTAATTTTCTTGTAAAGTTTAAATAGCATTTTAATGATGGTGATGATATGTATTATTGCGTTTACCCAAAGGAATCCTATAATATATTTAATGTATGTGCTTCCTATGTGAATCAGTTAGTGAGCATTTATATGTTTGCAATTATTAGCCTTAACTCTCGAATTTCTTCTATTACCTTGTTCATTGGTGTGAATATCTTTTAATGGAGCGAACAAGTCACTTTCTATTTAGGTTCTTTAGATCTTGACTTAGCGCTATTAAAGGATAAACCTTCTGACCTTAATGATACCAATACAGAGGCTAAAAAGGCACACTGTAAGGCGTGGACAAGATCTAACAGGCTATGATTGAACTTTAGGAAAATGACGATTGCCAACAACATTAAGTATACTCTTCCTAGTACTGAAAGTCAAAATGTTAAAAAAATTTCTTAAGCTTTTGGAAGACAAGTTTTGTTTTGCAAATAAGGCACTTGCAGGGACACTTATGGATGAACTAACAACCATGAAGTTTAATGGGTGAAAGAGTATGCAGCAATATGTCCTTGATATAACAAATATCGCAACAAGACTTAAGATACTAGGTATGGCTGTGAAAGACTCCTTTTTAGTGTAGTTTATCATGAATCACTTCCTACTGAATATGGATTATTCCACATCAATTATAACACATTGAATGATAAGTGGAGTATTGATGAATTGTCCAGTAAGCTTATTTAGGAGGAAGCAAGATTAAAGACATAAAGAGTTCATTCTATTAACCTAGTGGGTCAAGGAGCTAGAAAGAAACTCAAACCAAAGGCCAAAAATTTTAAGAAGAAAGGACCTACTAAAGTTCCATTGGTTGTCAATGGTGAAATGAAGGGACAAAAGATAGATAAATGCCACTTTTGTAAAAAAGAAGGATATTATCAAAAAGATCGTCTCAAATGTAAGGTTTGATTTGAAAAGAAAGGTATATATTATGTTTCTGTATGCTTTGAATCAAACTTATCTTAAGTTCCTTCTAATACTTGGTGGTTTAATTCTAATGCCCCTACTTAAGTTTTCCTTATTATGCAAGGATTCCTTACAATCCAAAACATAAGCCCAACTAAAAACTTTAAATGAAGGCCCCAATTGAAGGTGTAGGGACTTACGGGTTGACATTAGATATTAGGAATCACTTGGACCTAATGAACACTCTCTAATGTACCCTCAATTTCTAGAAATTTAATTTCTATTTCTAGACTTGATGTTAGTGGATATACCTTTAAGGGTGGACCTGGTTGTTTCAATTTGTATAAAAGTAATTCCTTTATTAGTTATGGAATGTTTATAGATGGTTTGTATAAATTGAAACTTGATGATGTTTTTTCTGAATCCCTATTTATTGTCAATCATAATGTTGGAATAAAACATAGTTTGGTGAATGAATGTTTTATTTACTTCTAGCACAAACATTTGGGTCATATATCTAAAGAAAGGTTAGAAAGATTAGTAAAGAATGAGATTCTACCTAATCTAGATTTTATTGATCGTGGCTTGTGCGTGGAAGGCATTAAGGGCAAGCAAACCAAACATAGCAAGAAAGGAGCCATGAGAAGTAGTTAGCTTCTTGAAATAATACACACTGACATTTATAGAGCTTTTGACATTCCATCCTTTAATGAATAAAAATACTTGATCACCTTTATAGATGATTTTTCATGGTATGGATGTATCTATTTACTGCATGAAAAATTTCAAGCTGTAAATACCCTTGAGATGTTTGTAAAAGAGGTTGAGAGGCAATTAGATGGAAAAGTGAAATTATAAGATCTAATAAAGGTGGTGAGTATTATGGAAAGTATGATGAATTTGGACAATGTCCTAGTCTGTTTGCTAAGTTCCTTAAAAGTCATGGCATATGTGCATAGTACACTATGCTAGGTATACCACAACAAAACGGTGTGGTAGAAAGGAAAAATAGAACATTAATAAATATGGTTAGGAGTATGATGAGTAATTCCTCATTACCTAAAGGTTTGCGGATGTATGCACTTAAAACTGCTACGTATCTGTTAAATAGGGTTCCTAGTAAGGCAGTTCCTAAAACTCCTTTTGCGTTATGGAATAGAAGGAAACCTAGTTTAATACACCTGTAAGTTTAGAGTTGTCCAGCAGAAGCACGTATCTATAATCCACATGAAAGTAAATTAGATTCTCAAACAATTAGTGGTTACTTTATTAGTTACCCAGAGAAATCCAAAGGGTATATATTTTACTATTCAAACCATAGTTCTAGAATTATTAAAATAACCAATGCCAAATTTTTAGAGAATGATCAGGTTAGTGGGAGTGCTGAAATCAAGTTGTGAATATTAATGAAATAAGGGTTGATATTCCAGTACCCATAAATGTTCTTAAACCCACAGCTACAACAAATGTTGTTCCTACTTTGGAAGATCAAAATAATAAAAAACAACATTTAAATAATGAAGAAGTACCCCATGAAGAACCTAACTTACCACCAGCTCATACAAACGAACTAGTTGTATAGCTTTAAATAAACTTGTAAAGGTTAGAAGGTCAACTATTTCTAATGATTATGTGGTTTATTTATAAGATTCGGATTATGATTAGGGCATTGATAATGATCCTATTTCGTTTTCACAAGCCATAAGTAATGATAAGTTTGAAAGATAGATTGATGCTATGAAAGAAGAGTTGAAATCAATAGCTCAAAACAATGTCTGGGATCTTGTAGAGTTGCCAAAAGGTTTTTAACGAGTTAGCGATAAATGTGTCTTTAAGAAAAAAATGTGACTTGAATGGCAATGTTGAAAGATATAAAGCTAGACTCGTTGCCAAAAGTTATACTTACAAAGATGGCATTGATTATAAAGAGACTTTTTTATCTATCTCAATGAAAGATTCATTGAGAATAATTTTAGCATTAGTAGCTCAATTTGATGTAGAGCTACATCAGATGGATGTGAAATTAGTCTTTCTAAATGGGGATCTTGAGGAGGAAGATTACATGGATCAACCTGAAGGTTTTTCCATTGAAGGTAAAGAAAGTATGGTGTGTAAATTGAAGAAGTCAATATATATTAATTTCAGTAATATCATTACTTCTTTTGGTTTTGAGAAAATCACTATTGATTAGTGTATTTATTGGAAGATTAGTGGGAGTAAGTTCATATTTCTAGTTTTATATGTTGATGACATTTTGTTTGTTGCTAATGAATTGGGTTTGTTGCATAAAACTAAAGAATATCTTTCTAAGAATTTTGAAATGAAAGATATGGGAGAGGCATATAATTAGAATTTCAATATTTCGTAAGAGATCAGAAGGTTTCTTATGATTGTCTCAAAAAGCCCATATTGAGAAAATTATTGAGAAATTTAACGTGAGCAAGTGCTTAGCAGGTATAGTCCCTATCCAAAAGGGAGATAAGTTTAGTCTTATGCAATGTCCAAATAATGATGTGGAACATAAAGAAATGGAAACAATTCCATATGCTTATCATGTAGGTAGTTTGATGTACCTATAAACCTATACTATACCCAACATCAGTTTTATAGTAGGAATGCTAGGTAGATATCAAAGTAATCCTGGTAGTTATCATTTGAAAGCTACAAAGAAAATGATGAGAAATCTTCAAGGAACAAAGGATTATATACTCACTTATAAAAGGCCTAATCATTTTAAAGTGATTAGATATTCAAATTTAGATTTTACCAGGTGTGTTGATAGTTGAAAGTCAACATTTGGCTATTTGTTCTTATTAGCTGAAGGAGCAATCTCATGGAAAAGTGTCAAACAATCCATCATTGCTTCATCCACTATAGAAGTAGAATTTATAGCTTGTTATGAGGCTACAATTCAGATATTATGGCTACGAAACTTTATTTCAGGGCTTGGGGTTATTGACATAGTAAGCAAGCTACTGAAAATTTATTGTGATAATTCTGCAACAGTTTTCTTCTCTAAAAAAAATACTCCAAAGGCACAAAAGACATGGAATTAAATTATTTTGTTGTTAAAAAAAAGATTCATAAACAAATAGTGATATAGAACATATTAGGATGGATCTTATGGGAGTAGATCCTATAACTAAGGGTTTACAACCAAAGACATTCAAAGAACATGTGCTTAGGATGGATCTTAATTGTATTAATGTTGATAATAATGTTTAATGATGATGTTTTAGCACTCTTAAGCAATAATAATATGTTTCTGAATTTTATATTTCTTATTCATTATGTTTATATATACGTGTTTGTTTGAATAACAAATTTGTATATATTTTCATAACAAGTATGTGGACTGTATGTTGCTTATATACAACTTATGACCCTAAACATATTAAGTTCTTAATGTAATGGTATATGGAAGGGAGTATGTAGCGCCCCCTTATCGTAGGGTACACACCGGGACGCTCGTAAGTCGTTCCGACACATAACCTACGATAAGGGTGCACTACGAGCAAACCCTACTACAATCTACATGGCATCAATATAAATATAACAATCACTAATCTTAGAAATCAAAATACTTTTTCATTTCATTCCATTAAAACCATAAATATACAACTGCTACTGATCACTGTTTGTACAAATACAAAAGGAAACTAAAACAACTCCTAACTAGGTCATCCCCAAAAGTCCCAGCTGACCCACCTTTGTGCTATACTTCTCTTTCCAGCTCAATCCACAAGACAGGAAAAGTCTTACTCTCTACAGCTAGGAGCCTATTATCTCTATCATGAAAAATATTTGCAATGTTGGGTGAGTTTGCGAACTCAGCGAGAAACCATCATCGATGGTTCACTCAACTCATGCATAAACAACCAATTCACAGAATATCACATAGTAACACATTTGGAAATATCAGATGCATTATCATTTCATAATTATAAGGTGTTTCACCTTTCACACAATCCATATCTAATTATTTGTATATGTAATGCACATGTGACACTTCCCATTTTATTACGGTGTTGTGACCGTGTGCCTGATCTGTCCTAAAATGGGCTCATTAATGGTGAGCCTGTGGCTCTGAATTACATTGAGCTCGAGACCCTGTTGCGTTGAGCTTTAAGCTCTGAAATACGGTGACTGCTCCGGTCACAACTGTCATTATCTGAACATGCCTTTATGCATGAATGCATATGTCTCAATTTGCATTAAACCAAGTAATTGCAATTCACAACAATTGACACTTCGATATCAAATTCCTGATATTTTGGACAGCAATGGTCCGAGATCAATCAAAATCAAACACATAAACCCTCCATTATCTCTACATGGCATAAGCACATAATTTTAAACACAAAAAGATTGAGGAACCAACTAGGTTACTCACCTCTAAACTTCCGAGCTAATGCCGGTAAGTCTCAGCCACGTCGGTGGATCGACGCTCCAATTGTGCCTCTAAAATAATCAAAATACACAAACATTACCAATAGCACAATCACAATAGTCAATAATGCACTTGCAACGATTAAAATGCGTACTATACATGTTTATGACAATTCCGGTACTATCCCCAAATCTTTCCATCTCAACTCTTTTTTCTCTAAAAGATCGAAATTCATAGACTCCAAAACTCATTTAATGTAATTTAGAACTCCACAAATTACATTCCAATATATGAGAACTATCTTCATATCGAAATCATATTCATTCTTCACTATTAAATTTCCATCCGAAATCGAGAACTTTCGAAATTAATTCAGGACTTCTATTCCTACAAATTTGCAGTTCTTAATCTCTAAATTTCAATCAATCAAGAACCAATTCATTAGGGCTAAAACCTCAAAACTTATCATTTAAAAGAACCAATCACTCTCGGAGAAAAAGGCGTCCTTGTCATGGCGTTAGAGGTTGCTTTCGCCATGGAGATCCTCGCATACACCATAAGCGTATCTTATTTGATGCGCCCATGGCGCCCATTAACGCTTCGCCACGGCGTGCGGAAGGCAATTGCTCACAAGTGCAATGAACACGTCGCGACGTGCAACTCCAGAAACATGCCCGAAACCCAGATTTCTCACTTCTGTCAAATTTTAATCCAACTATTCTCCTTCAAACACTCCCAAAACAACTTAATACACTCAAAACAACTAAACCCTAAACTCAATTCCATCAAATATCAATAACCCAAAACAAAAAAAGATAAAATCATCAACTCATATCATCCGAAACCTATACATTTCCCATTCATCAAATACTCTAATCAATCATCAATATAATTCACAAATTAAACTATCGATAACTTGAAAAGCAAGAACTTACTTGATCAAACTTAGAATCCTTCAAAAATCTCCAACCCTACAACTCAAACACACCCACGATAGTCACCTAAACCCACACCAATCCTCGTCTTCTCCATCACAAAGCTCAAGGATAGTTTATAGGTGAAGAAAAAAGCAATTAAGCAAGAAGAAGATGAAGGGAAGTGAGCAAGGAGGAGATCCACGAAGAAGAAGAAGAGAAGAAGCTTATGGAGAAAACAAATTTTTCGTTCAAAGGAGGAGCAAGCATCGTGGAAGACAAATTCAAAGGAGTTAGGGTTTTATACTAAAGACTTAAGGCATGTTTGGCAATTCACTTGCCACATGACCAGTCCAAAAAGCCTAAATCCAATTCTTATTCAAATTTTCTCCCAATTTCCAATGGCTCTAAGCAATAAATCCTAAAATCATAACTCTAATTTTTCAGTGTCATTGGCCAGTCAATTTCAGAACCAGAAATCCAATTAATCTACCATTTAGTCATTTTTTCGGTCCGGACTTATTAGTCCAAAAATCTTAGAAAAATTCCTAAAAATCCTCAAAAATATAAAACACATGATCATACAATCCAATCCCATATTTCAAATCTCTAAATCTCATTTTTCACTCCAATTCACAATCAACACAATCGACACGAAAATCACAGAATTTTCAAGTTACACAATTATACCGGGAATATGTCATACCTGCATATGCTAGTGCAACAATTTCCAATTATCAAAATATATTTATATATATATGAAAAATGAATGCATGAACCTAACCCATAGCAAATTACCACTATACCCATCCCATCGGTGACGGGATGTTACAGAGTATACGACTATATTTTGTATGACTGCCACTTTATATGACTTGTTGTGACCGCTATAACCCACTTTATATAATTTGTTGTGTTGAGGTCCTTATGATGTTAATGGTTTATAATGTTATACTATTAAATGTAAGGATGAAACATCCGGCCAAGTAGGAGCATGTAGGAAATAAGGCTTGATGTTATAGCCCAAATTTTCTATAAGCTCATGTTAAACTTGGTTTAGGGTTTTCTTAGTTTAATAGTATATTAAATCTTAATCGTTAATTTAGTACTTGATGGACGTACAAGATTTAATTTCAATAAAGAAATGTATATAAACTAGTCCTCTCTCTACCCTAATTAAGTACAGACAAAACACAAATACAAAAAGAGTAACTATTTGTGCATTTAGCTATCCATCAAGCTATCATACAGAAAGAATGTCAAGAGAGAGAAACTAGTTTGTAATCGGTAAAAAATTTCTTCTCTACATCATGACGAATTCCACTCAAGGTAAGTGATTTATTCGCTTCATCTATGTGGTTATTATTATATTCAAGATCTAAATATGCACGAATAATTTATGTATGATTTGTGATTCATGTGTAATTTATATCTTTAATGTTTGAATAATTAAGAACCAAAAAACTTACAACAAATACTTCAGTTTCTTAATAAATTGATTTGCATATCCAGAGGATGTTGGAGATTGATTCGAAATTAAAAATGTGGTCTTTATTTAAAATAAAATTTAGGAGAACTAAGATAAAGTAGTAAAGATAAGATTTTTTATTTGTTAAAAGATAAAATTTTATCTATTAAGATAAAGCTGTTATCTATTAGGATGTAGACTTTTAAATTTTTGATTTGCTTGGTTAATCATTACCTTTCATTGCCTATATATTTAGGCCTTCAACGTCAATGTAAAATATATTTCATCAATAAATTGCTTTCTACATTACCTCTTGTCTACTCTATTTTTTTTATTTAAGTTCTAGTTCTAAATTCCAACATGTTATAAAAGCTGTAGTTATTCTTGGGCTTGTGAGGATTAAGTAGTGAAACCTTTAAAATTTTATGGGTGTTCAACCCTAACAATGGCATTAAACAATTTCTATTCCAATTCCTATTTTCAATGGAGAAAATTACAATGGAGAAAATTATCACTTTTGGCTATCAAAATGAAGTCCTATTTGTAAGTTTTCAGTTTATGGGAGGTTACTGAAAATGAGTTTGAGCCTACACCTCTTTCGCAAAATTCAACCCTAAACCAAAACAAGAAGAACGATGAAGAAAGGGCAAAGAAACCAAAAACTCTATCTTGCCTCCATTCAACCGTGATGGAAGGCATTTTCATGAGTATAATGACATGTGAATCTCCTAAAGAGGCATGAGAGAAACTAAAAGAAGAATTTGAGGGCAACATTCAAACTAAGATGATGCAAATTTTGAACCTCAAAAGGGAATTTGAGATGTCAAAAATGAAGAATTCTGAAGGTGTCAAGGAATATGGGAGCAAACTTATGTCTATTATCAATCAAATCAAGTTACTTGGTGAAGAATTTCCCACTCAAAGGGCTGTAAACAAGCTTCTTGTGTCGCTTCCTGAAAGGTACGAGTTAGAAATTTCATCACTTGAAGTTACCAAAGATCTATCAAATATAACCTATGCAAAGTTATTAAACACTCTTCATGTTGTAGTCTAAAGAAGAATAATGAGGGATGGAAAAAATTATGATAAGGTTGAAAGAACATACATGGTCCAGAGTTCATCCTCAAAGGGTACAAGTAAAATTATCCAATGTACAGTTTGTAAAATGCCTAGTTATGAAGAGAAGGATTGTTATCATAAAGGAAAATCGCAGTGCTTCAAGTGCAAAAGGTTTGAGCATTTACAAAAAAAAACTACAGATTTCAAAATGAAGAAGAAACAAATATGGCACAAGAAGAAATTCTTTTTTAGAGTAGATGGTGAGAAGTACACCAAGACGAATCATAAAGAGAAGTGCTCTAGATTGGAGAGAAGTGCTCCAAAGAAAAGAATTGTGGAGAGATGTGCTCCAACCATTAAAGGGTAATGGGAAGTACATCATCAACTTCAAAAAATCTTACAACTTTAAAATTAAATCAAGAGAAAATGTCAGAGAATGATTTAGAGTTTAAAATGTGGTGTTTGTTTAAAGGTAAAATTTAGGAGTATTAAGATAGAGTAGTAAAGATAAAATAAGTTATTTGTTAGAGAGAAAAAAAATTATCTGTTTAGATAAAGTTGTTATCTATTAGGATGTAAACTTTTAAGTTTTTGATTTGTTTGGTTAATCTTTACCTTTCATTGCCTATATATTTAGACCTTCAACCTCAATATAAGGTATATCTCATCAATAAATTGCTTTCTGCATTACCTCTATTTTTCTATTTAGTTTCTAGTTCTAAGTTGATATCTTTGATATGTCAATTCTTCACGTTTTAAGGCGTGGAGACTATTTTTTTGTCGATGTAATGCGCTATTACAAGTCAAATTGGTTAGTAAGAATCGCCTTTTTGGATTCTTGTCCGTGTACCATAAAGTTTTCGGATGAACTTTAATAATTAGATTTGAACAAAAGAAGTAAAGAACAAGACGATTAAGGCTTAGGCTCAGTTTTAAATTGCCACAGAGTCTTCTGTAAACAAAGGAAAATTCGGGAAAAAAAATAAATCAAAGGTAAATAATATTGTAAAGTTAACCAGACATAAGTCTATAATAGTGCATAAAAACAACTGATAGTGCTTTTTATGTAGATTGATAAAAAGCACGAGGTTTGGACAGGGTCAAAAGCTAAGGAGATTAACGATGATAGGAGATGAGAAGTAAGGGAGGACCATCCGTTCATCCATCACACACTACAACAAAAACATGCATTTTGTGTCGTCTGATAAACGTCGTAGAAGTTCTATAGACGTCGCAGAAAACTTTCTACGACGTCTATTAAAATGTCACAATAGATCTCGTAGATGGTGGGTAGGTAATGGGTTTCGCCGACGTCTGAGTGAAGACGTCGTAGAAGGCTTATCAATTCTGCGACGTTGATGAAGACGTCAGAAAATAGGCATATAATTCTCGACGTTTGGAGAAAACGTCAGGGATTGTTTACTTTTGGACGACGTTGGGGAGACATCGCAGAAACTTGACAATCTGCGACGTCTAATAAATAAACGTCGTGGATTGTCAAATATTTATTAAATTATAATTAATTTATTATAATTTTGGTAAATTTTGTTAATAATGGTTTAATATAAATTAGATATTCATGATTTGTTTTAATTGATCTGAATATTGGAAGAATTTATAATTTAATCAAATTTAATTTTAAATTTTAATTTTTAAATTTTGGAGAAAAAAATTAATTGAATAAATTTGATTTGTTATTAGGTTTTGTTTAAATATGTTTTAGATTTCTGGAAATAATTTTATTTAATTATTTGCTAAATATAAATTAAAATAAATATTAAAATAATATTTATTTAATAATTATTAAATATTATTTATGAATAATTTTTTAATAATTCAACAATATTTTGAATATATAATGAATTTTAACAATTATTCATGTATAACAAGACTTGAATATATGCAAACAATTTATTATTTAAATTGCAAATCCCGAATATGTCATAAAACGAAAATTAAAATAAACAAAACGTCATAAGTGTTTAATATATCAAAATGAGTACATGTTTAGTCTGAACGAACATTATGTGTAGAACATAAAAGTTCCAATCGATCCTGCATTTCTTTAAATTGTTTAGTCAATTGATCGACTTGAGACTGTAATTCCTGATTAGCCCTCTTTGACTCTTCTAATTCCTCTCGAAGTCTCTTTCTGGCCGAAGTATTCCCTTGTGGTCAAGGCCCAATTCTCATGCCAACAATGTAATCTGTTCTAGTGCCCAAGACTTTATCGCACACTTCATCCACTGTCATCGGATGACCTTGTTCTATTGAATGTGTCATTTCATTACACATTAATTCCTGAAAAAGTAAGAATTAATTACATACACATTCTCATTTAACAAATATCTGTAAATGAACTATGTACTCACCCATTTTGTTTTGCTTTCGGCAGTTGTCCATTGATCTTTACTTTCATCATAATGAGTGTGATACCATAGCTTCATCCGGTCACACTCTTCTCCATCCCTGTCACTCTGTTGTAAAAAAAATATTACAAGAAATGCTTTTCATAAATTTGTAAATGACAATCAAAGTAAAATTTAATTAAAAAGATGGTAACTCACAATCTCATGTCGTATCGCTACAAAGGCCTTGGATCTTTTATCTTTTATCATGGTAAAAGAAAAAATCATTTTTATCTTTTGTAAGAGAGTCTGCAATTTGATATCTAAGCTTTTGAACACAACCAATAGGATTAATATGTTGTCACCATAATGGAACAAGAGAATATTGGTTGCTCACATTATCAGTTCTATACCAAAGCATGTAAACATTTCCAGCTTGTTATTTGAGATATATAAGAGACACATACGTAACTCCTTGAAAATGAAAGATGATTAATTATTTTTCTTTCTTAGTCACACATGTATCTAAACAATTCTTCCTTTTTGTGCTAACTATTTTTTAAAATTATTTTGGATTGATTGGAAATTTACTGATTAAAAATTGAACCAAATCTTAGCTTCGTTTTCAATTCTATTATGTTCTTAGGAATAGAAGAACATAGGTTGCTATCTCTGATGCAATTAGTCTCAATTTTTATTAGTGGAATTAGCTTACATTTCATCTAACTTTCATCTCCTTGCTTATCTATAAATTAATTGCTTTTGCATAAATAATTTGTTCAATCCAACTCTAAATATTATAAAACATATTGTTAATATTTTTGTTGGATGTTTTGAACAATTCCTTGAGTTTCTCTCCATCCATGTTGCATAAACACAATAGTTAAATGTGATCTTCAACAATTTTTGTCACCTTTAGATTTGTAATCGAATTTGTTTACCCACACAATCATCCTTATCCAATCATCCTAAATGCATTGGCAATTACAAAAGTCTAGTACTTGCTTCCATAAGATTGATGTGTAATTGTATTTAAAGAACAAGTGCATAATAATCTCTTGTTCCTCTTCTATAAGATTAATATGTAATTGCATTTGAAACAACAATGATTAATGTTCTCTTATTCTTTATTATAGAGAAAGTGAGACCCAATAATTAGGATTCCTTTTATCCTATCCAATTTTTTAAATCTCTATTAAGTTGCAAGCTAGAGAATAAAAGAGGCTTTTGAATTTCAATTGTCATGTTGAGTCAAATTTTCTAAGATATTTTTCGAAGAGTGAGTCGATAAATTTCCAAACAAGATGTTTCGAGGAACTAACCTGGAATTGTATGCTAGCCATATCATTGAATTGTCTTCATGGACTTAAGGTTAATTGCTAGTATTTGTTCCATTATAGAAGTGAAGTTGTAGTTATTACATCCTTATTTTTTTCCCTTATATCATTTCTTTTTCACTTTAGCATCCTCTATAAGTATAGGCATTAGATGGTTGAATTTTGGGAGCTTATAGAGAGGTCCTTATCTATTCCAAAAAATGAGGTATAATTGTCATTCCTTATTAAGAACTTTATTTAAAGGCTAAATCATTCCCTTAGCTTTAGCATTCAAAGTATTACTAATGTGCTTTTTGCTTTTGGTTTGAACTTCCAAAAGTTTTCTCCTTTAACAAATTGTGTATGCATCAATTAAACCTAAATAGTTTCTTTTTTTATAAATATAGCTTCTAGATTCTTTTAACGTTAGCATTTGCTTATTACTTTGATGAATTGATTTCCAATACACTTCATCCTTTGGATTACATACACTTGTTTACTTGATTTTGGCCTAAGTAGTATCGTAAGCTTCTCTTAATAATAGAAATTTCTTGAAAAAAATTTTAATTGTTTTGATTAGGTTTTGAGGGAGGTATAAGTGTGAGCTCTAACATACATGTCAAATTATTGAGAATGGAAATAACAAATTACAATATACCTATATATAAAATGTTTTTGTTGATCTATCTGTCATCTATTATGTGAATGAAATTAAATAATGATTAACAATCCTTGGACGTGAGTCTTTTTGTTATTATATGGATACTAAGTTATTTAAACGGTAGTTTCTCAAGTTCTAAACCAAAAATGTTCGAAATTTAATTTGATAGCTTTGGATTACATGATGAAAAATAGGCACAAATCTTGTTGATGGTGATTGCTAGCCCTAATATATCATTTTACTTCTATATAATTGTTTCAGGGTCCTTAGCAACTTTGCATAAGTAGCATATAGGAGAATTACATCATTTGTAAATGAGTAGTGATGTATCTTTATCATTTTGCATTTATAATAGTACTTGAAGGATCCCTTATTATTGATGTACTTGTCAATTAACTTTCATAGAGCTTATATAAAATTATGAATAGATAAGAGGATAAGCAATCCATTTTCCTTAGCCTATTTCTTTATTGAATAATTGTGTAAGCTCTTTATTCACCATAATGTTATAAGATGTTGTTATGATATATAGATCTATTAATTTGATGAATTGTTTTGGATATCCTAGAACCTATATTACATTAAGGATGAATTCCTATTTAACATTATCAAATTCCTTGCGCATGTCTATTTTCATCATATAACTCTTTATTAATTTATTTCTATAGCAATCCTCACGTTTCTTATATCAAGAGTATATTATATCCTATATTCCTCCCTTAAATGAATGATACTTAAATTGGATTAATGATTGAGCTTAGGGTTACTTTCAATCTAGCGACTAACATCTTAGAAATTCTCTAGTATATTACATTATAAAAAGATGTGGGTCTATAATCTTACATGAAAAAAGGGTTAGGATTCTTACGAATGTGGAAATTAAAGCTTTGTCCACTTACTTAAACATTTTATCCTTTGACGGAGGTTTTAAGATTCCCTTTGAGACTAGACTTCCAACTAGATGCCATGTATTTTTTTAGAAAAAGAGACAATGTTTCGACTAGGCCCTACTATATTGTTTAGGTTCAAGCTATAGAGAGTCATGTCTATATCATCTTTATTGAAAGGTTTGGAGAGCCATTTAACTTTATTTGTATTAATTGAGCTAATTATTAATGTTTTAGATACTATAAAGAAGAAACATCATTAGCGGCTCTATTTAATGTATTCTTGAAGTTATTGTAGAAAATCTTCTTCAAGTTAGATTATTTGTTTTAGGTCATGCCGTTAGTCTATGGTAGTGTGTCTATTTTATTAGTGTTACTTTTGATTAGAATTACATTATTAAAGTATCTTGTATTTCTATCTCCAACCTTCCCTTGATTTTTTTTTCTATATCTAGAGTGACGATTTTTAAGAGCTTGATTATAGGTCTAGAATGTTATGCTCTCTTTCAATTTTAAATTGTCATTGTTTGCATCTGCATAGAGATCTCTTAGCTTGTTTTTTAAGTTTTCCTTTTTATTTCGATATTGTTTGTAGTGTTGCTAAATTTCATTCTATTCAATGCATTTATTATTGGTTAGATAATTATTAAATCTAAAGGGTCATGTATTTGAAATAATTTTAGATGAAATAATTGTGAGAAGCTAATATAGATTATCTTTAATATCTTAAGGTCATATGCCACTATAATTCTTCCATTATAATAGGATTAATGGTTTGCTAAAGCTATCTATGATTTTCTAAAAAACTATAGATTCCCTCTAAACTTGCTTGCTTTTAGTTTTGTTTCTAGTAATTTAACTAAATTTGGCTTATTTATGATTAAATAGTTAAAAACCATTACTTATTAGGAAATTGATATCCCTAACATTTCATGTGATTATTAAAATTAAGAGGTGGTAAAAGACTTAAAGCTTTTTTTAGCCTTGCTTTTGGCTCTCCTTCTTGGTCATTTTTTATTTAATAATGAAAATTTTCCCCTTTACTTCAAATCTTGATCTTCAATAATTGAATCAATAGGTATGGCTTGAAATTGGTTGCATAATGGAATAGGAACTAGATCATGATTAATTAATGGCACTCTTTTCTCTTATACATCATTAAAACAATTTGTTTCCCTTTGTTAGATCTCTTATCCTTTTCCTAGTTAGTTTATATAAGATTTTATTTATGTTTGTACAATTTTTTTCTATTATATAACATCAATTTAGACTCCATTAAGTTCCCATCTTCATTTAATCTTTTAAACCTAATTGTTTCTAGTAAAACTTTATTTACCTCCACTTATAAGCAAATTTTAGTATGTCCTAGTCCACTTGTAAGCAAATTTTGTATGTCCTATTCTCACCCATATATATTATTCTTCCATTGGAACTAGCAAAGTTGCTTATTCCATTGGATCATCTACTATATAGAAACAAAATGATTGAGAATTATAGAGTGATCAAGCAAGCTAATGTTCTCTAATAACAATGACTTTAATATCTTTAAAATAGCACTATGATATTGTATATATGCCATATAGAGAGAAAGAATGCTAGATCTTTTCAAAATCAGACTCAAGACTGCCACATGCAGACTTACAATACCTTAAACCTCATCAAGAAATTCTCTATTTAATGGCATCAACCTTAGCAGTAACATAAATCTAGTTATCAGATATAGACTACCAATTAGCTAAATACTGACAACAACCACATATAAGCAATGTATGATCATTATAATATCATAGGATAACAAATACAACATTGGAATCTAATGTAGTTAGGCACTGCCACAAAAGAGTAGCAGCATTCAAAGTAAATGCAAGTCAAGGTGGATTGAAAAAAATGTAGCATGGTTATGGATCTCAAAAGGATGACTATAACATTTTAGGGAATGTTATTAAAAGTATAGTGAAATTTACTTAGTATATTCAGATATTGAAGACTCCATAATCTTTAGGAAATTAATGGGAGATTAAAGTCTAAACTTTATATTAATATTGTTATTCAAAATGAATAAATGACAGTATATATTCAGCCAAACTATATATGTTAATTTTCAATGAGTTCAATGGTGACTAGCATGGATCAAAATAAGATGTTGAAGTCCACCAGAAGCTAAACAAACATTTAAGTTCAACCTCAGTTCAATCGAAGACCATTCAAAGGAAAGCCAACAACAAACATGAACTCCAAAATAAAACAATAGCATAGAAGGTTAATTACCTCTAGAATTTGCTCCACTGCTAATGACACCACAGTTGATTGATCTTTTGAACCTGTAGGAATAACAGTTATATGCACTGTTAAAGTTATAAGTTGAGACGGCGAAAAGGCTATAGGAACGAAAAGGCAGATGAACATAAGGCTGGGAAGAAGATATTGTCACACAATGCAAACCCAAATGCATTGTGTTACAGATAATCAAAATAAACGATTAAGCAACCTTAAACCCAGATTAAATCGTCAACTACAATCGACTCATATTAATCGCAAGCAAAGTCGTTCGATGACTTACCTCAACCAGTACGCACATGCCCTCCGACTGTAAATGACAGAAGCTCAAAAACTGGTGATGCAAACTCCACAAATTCCAAGCGCGACAGAGGATGAGAAAGGGAAGGTGTAGGAAGACGGAAGGCGACAGATTCCACAGATCGATTCCAAGCGCGGGCGGGAGAATGAAGCTCTAACCTCTGATTTTCATTTACACAGAAGATGAGGCGACGTCGTTATGAGGGGCGGCAACACGACTTCGTCTTATTTGGCGACGTCTTTCTACTAAGACGACGTCAAAAACTTCTTTTTTTGGCGACGTCTGAATACAACATCGCAGAATCTACGAATCTTTCATGACGTCTTACCAGACGTCGCGAAATCCTCACACCATTCGCGACGTCTACTTTAAAAACGACCCAAAAAGCATAGTTTTGTTGTAGTGACGTAATGCTAATAACATAGAATAACCTCAAGATTAGGTTAGAAATAAGTGATGATAAATTTGTTTGGCCATTGTTTTAGACTATTTAGGAATAAGACAATTTTAACTAATGAATACGATTGGTAATAGGATTAATCTAAAACTTGGATGATTGGTGTATTCCTAATTTAAAATATTGTATTTTAAAATTAAGGTATCATAAGATTCAAAAGAGTTTTAAATTTTAATTCAATTGCAAAATAAAGTAATTATTTTTTATTTGATTAAAGTTAATAATTATATTAATTCTTAATTAAATTTTAAAATGCACTTTTAAAATTAGAATAAATTATTTTCAATTAGATTGAAATTAATGAATTAGATTTCTTAAAATTAAGAAAAGTTTTCTTAAATAATCAAGAATTGTGTTTCTTAATTAATTTTATTCATTTCAATTTAATTAAAGTAATTTATTTTTATTTTATTTGGAGAATTATTATTCTATTTATTTATAAATTATTTATTTATTTATTAATAATTAGTTTCTTGATTTATTAGAAAGATATTTTCTTGATTTAATTCAAAAGGTTGTTTTCATTTATTAATTGAGAAAATTGAACTTTTCAATATTTTTAAGATAATTTTTAATTTATTAAGGAAAACCTTTTAACTAATTAAGAAATCAATCTCTATATAAATAATATAAAGAACTTTCATGATTAAATTTAAAAGTGCTTTTATTCAATTTTGAAAGTGGTTTCCTTAATATTAAAAATAGTTTTCTTAAAAGAAAAGCAATTTCTAGTTACATTAGAAATACTTTTTAATTAGACTAAAATGTCTTATTTATAAAATTTTGAAATGGAATTTTCTATAATAACAAAGATGCATATTTTAATTGAAATGTTTACAATTAAATTTAAATAAAGGAGTCAAGGTAATTGAAAAAATTTCAACTGAATTTGAAAATTATTTCCAAACACAAATCAAATTCTTGTTTGGGATAGTAATTTAATTTATTTAGGAATCAACGAGTTTATTCTAATTAAAATTTTCAAATAGTTGAAAATATCATTTTAGATTATAAAGATCAAAACTATATTCAAAATAAACTTGATACTTTATGCGTATAATTTGATCATTTGTGCATAAATTTTATGTTTTAATATATGTTTGATATATTATGCATGTTAATTGCATATTTTATATGTATGATATTTTACATGTAATTTTGTGTTTGATGAGACTATTTAAAATTAAATTCCTCATTATAAGAATAAACTAAAGTTTTGTTTATTGTTAAGTTTGTTGAACAAACTTAAGGTCGCTTTAACTGAATATGTTTAGTCTTACAACAATGGGTCCTAATTAACTAAATTGGTGTTATTTGGATGAAGAAACTCATGATCACATTAATTTAAAAGTACACTTAGAATAACATATAAACTTGATATTTTATGCATATTATTTGATTATTTGTGCATAATTACATGTTTTAATATATGTTTGATATATTATGCATGTTAAATTGTATATTTTATATGTATGATATTTTATATGCAATTTTGTATTTGATGATATAGGTTATGTTTAAGAAGAGTTCTCAAAGTTAAGCGGAAAAATTATATGCCCATTAAGGATTTAATGACAAAATTTTAAACATATGTCAAAATCATATTGATGATAAAATGTAATAACATTTTGAGTTGATTAATATCTCGTAAACTTCAATGGAATCATGTGAAATGTATGTCAATACCATGATAGCTTGATACAAGAGGTTGCATGAAATAGAGTTAAAAAGGTACAATACCTTAATATAATTGTTTCTCTTAAATTTAGGCTAGTAAAAGAGGTTGCATGGAATAGAGTTAAAAGGTATAATACCTTAATATAATTGTTTCTCTTAAATTTAGGCTAGTAAAAGCATAAATATGGACTATAATTAGAGGTATTTGCTAGATTATATGTATTTCTAACTTATGCCTATGAGTATATGATATTGAGATACTTGAACAAAAGCATGAGTATTTGTTAAAGAACAAATTTACTAAATTGACCTTATCTAAAAATTCATTTAGAATATTACTTGTGTATCTTTGGAAGTATTTGCTAGATTATATGTATTTCTAACTTATGCTTATGAGTATATGATATTGAGTTACTTGAACAAAAGCATGAGTATTTGTTAAAGAACAAATTTATTAAATTGACCTTATGTGAAAAATTCATTTAGAATATTACTTGTATATCTTTGGAAATTCTTATTGTGATGACTTCATAAGTGATCCTTTAACTTGAAATCTCCAAAGTTATTCCATGTAGGGGTTATTGTATTTTAATACTACTTATGACCTATTCCAGTCAAAGGTAGCTCAATCAATAGTCACTGGATATAACATGAACTGTATAAAGAAAATTGAGTGATTAATATATGATTCATCACCCTAAAGTGATTAAGGAGAATGTTCCATTGTTGTCGATTAATATTGATTCGGGAAATCATCAATCAAGGTAGAATGACACTTTGAAAATATTTTCAAATGTCATTAATTAAATTAATTAATAATTGATATGAAAGAATTGATATCAAGCCTTATACTTAATCAAAATATTATGCGATAAAATGATTGAATTATACAAAATCATGCATAAAAGGTTAATCAAAACTACTTTAACATTCTTAAATATCTTGATGCTTATAATGCATTGTTATATACTAATTTTGATTTATATATATAAATTATTTAGTTGAAAAATTAAAGATAAATTAAAAGAATTAGATTTATCTAATCTTAAATATAATTTAAGGATATAATTTATAAACATTGTTAATATTTTTAGGACCTAATGAGTTACACGTAAAGAACATATTAAAGAGAGAGAATATTTTAATCAGATTAGATTTTATTGTAAAGTTTGGTAAACTTTATGATTAAATATGACATATTTAATAAATAATAACCAATATAAGATATTGGATCTTATTTGGGTATAATTAGTATTTAATTATCATTAATTGTAATTCTAGTTAAAGTTTTATTGAAATTAAAATTTAATTTTAATTAAATCATTAAAATATCTAAAACTTATTGTAAATAGAGCGTAGACTCTAAGGAAATTAACATTCCTTGCCTAAGTTCCTCTGTAATAATTGTAGAGTTCTCTTAACATATTATATTAGACATCGTTAAAAGATAAACACTTATGCAGTTACAGTAGTTGAGATAAACCAACTCAAATACGATTCAAAAGAAACGACAAAAAAAAGATCAAGTTTTAGAATAAGATACAAATTAAGATTCATACTTTATTATATTTTATATGTTAATAATGTTATAAAATTTTAAGTGATTTTGAGTTTCAAAAAATTATATGAAAATTTTTGTAATTATTTTACTGCGCGTGAGAATAGATTCTGCCTTGATTTCATAATAGTGATAACATCCAAATAGGGATGACAATGGCTCCAGTCAAAACCGGACTACCTCATTTTTTACCTACTTTAACAAAAGTCATAAAACAAGCAGTAGTAAACAGTACTACTTTACAAAAAGGTGAAAAGAAAGATGATATAATGAAATCTTCAATAGTTGTTGAAAGCGACGCGTGGAACCCATCTATCATCAAGTCATTTGTCTCATTCTTATTTTACAAGTGTCTGTCAATTCCATGTCTTTATTGATTTGTTCAATTAGTTTATGGATATTTGGTTTCAGTCCATTCAGCAGGTTGACCGGGCTAGGCCCTATTCCCATCCTTACATTCATTATCTCCTCCATTTCTTCACGTTATTCTACACCTGAAGAACAAGTGTTATGTTAATTCAGGTTCTTCCCTGCATAAAAAACGTGTTGTTAGTGCAAATAACTTATTTTTATCAAAAGGTAGCAACTGTTTGCTTCACGGCCAACCACGTAAAGAACGAGACCTTTGGGCATCACATTTTTACTCCACCCCACTCCTCGTCAATCCTTCACCTAACCTGAAGAACAAGTGTTCTGCTAATTCTGGTTCTTCCCTGCATATTGCATAACAAACACGTGTTGTTAGTACAAATAACTTATTTTTGTCAAAGGAGGCAACTATTTGCTTCACCAACAACCGCATAAAGAACGAGACCTTTGGGCATCACATTTTCACTCCACGCCAATCCTTCACCAAACATCTTCCTTTAAAGTTTTGTTCATTTGAAATGTTGACAAATCCGTTAGATGAGTCCCCAAGTCAAACATATTCATCTAGTCTCCTCTAGTTCAGTACATACCTGGGCATTATACTTTCCCATTCAATAGGAACATTATCCCATCTATCTGAATTAGTCATTTTTACAACCTTGTGGGGCATCACCGTGTATTCTCATATGTACTAAACTGATACTAATAGATGTGCAGCTCATTTCCAACCGTTGACCTTAGTGTAACAATCTCGTAGGATTTGAACGAAAGAAAAAAGTTGGATGCATAATTAATTGGAATTGTGCTTATACGCTCCTAAATCAATATAGGTTGAATATATCCAATGTGTATGGGAAGTGACTTTAAGGAATTTGTTTGGTCTAATTGTGTCCTAGTTAATAGGAAAAGAGGTCTTTAATCATAGTCTAAGGGGGTGTTTTGCTAGTTGGTATGACATGGAAAGAAAAGAATGAGTAACGGATGAATAAAGATGGTTAATAATATATTATGATTAAAAATTAATGTTTTTATATCTTCTTTTGAGACAATACTTCCTACTTTTTAATGTTTACTTTCATTCCTCGATATATTCATTATAATTCTTATCCTTTAATGAACCAAACACATCCTAAGTCGAGGTCATCCAGAATATGATTTTTGTTTTCCATGGAGGTGGTGTAAATTAGGGTCGGGAAAAAGTATTTGAGCCCAAGAACTTAATTCACAAATCAGGTAAGTTCTTTGCGATTCTTTTTAAGGCTATGTTTAATTGGACGGAAGGTTTTTAATGGAATGAAATAAAGTTGAATGGTTTAAAATAAAATGTAATGTAATTTTAGAAACTTAGTAATTGGGAGGGATGGAATGATTTACAATGTAATATAGTGAAATGTTGTTTGAAAAAAAGGTTCATAATGTAACATAGTAAAATGTTATTCATTATTTTACATTCCATCCTAAACCTCACAAATTTGAGATAAATATGATGTATATAAAACCCTCTCCTTTAATCATATTTTATTATAAACTCTTTCTCAAACGATTGAATAATATTAAATTACGTTTCATTCCGTTAATATTCTCCCAACCAGACATTGCCAACCTTCTTTGAAATTATTAGTACAGACGTCAAAACCTGTGATTAACTTGATCTAATTTGATTTAAAATACCTAAAAACTAATAATTAATTGCACTAATTATGATTTCGATATGAGACATAGTTCAATTCCTTAATAAATTGATTCGCATATCTGTAGGAACTCTTTGATATGTCAATTCTTCACGTTTTAAGGCGTGGAGACTACTTTTTCTTTGATACCATGCATTATTACAAATCAAATTCGATAGTAAGAATCGCCTTTTTGGATTCTTGTCCGTGTACCATAAAGTTTTATAATGAACTTTAATAATTAGATTGGACGAAAAGAACAAGGCCTAGAATTGAGACTTAGGCTCCTACTGGATACTCTTCTGTAAATGGAGGAAAATTAGGGGGGGAAAATAAATCCAAGGTACGTAAATAATATTGATAAAGTTAGTGACAAACAAATAATATATATATATATAATATTAAAAATAACAAGTACAATTATAAAGTATAAGTGATAAAATTTAGATTGAAGTTGCAAATAAATTTAGATTACAAGTTGTTATTTCTCAAATCATAATTTTAAAATTGATGTACAAGATAATTTTTAGATCACGATCTTAAGAAAAATTTTAGATGAACTATATTATTTTGGAAGATTAAATACAGTTTTCACATAGATTATATATTATAGTTTTGCACATTGATAGAAAGCATGAGGTTTGGACGGAATTAAAAGCTAAGGAGAGTAACTTTGATATTAGAATACGAGAAGTAAGGAAGGAGCAATAACTTACTGCAACATACTTTTCGAGAGGCAAACCAGTGTGTCGACAGATTGGCGATTTTTGCATGAGTTTTGAGGCCGGGTCAAAACCTCCTATAGGAGCCACCGGAGGTTATCCAGGAGCTTGTTTACTGACATGCGCAAGGAGTGTTGTACCCCGTCATCCACGCTAGTTTTTGGTTCTTCCCTTGTATTAAAAAAAAAAAAGGAAGAAGCATCCGTTCATCCATCATGTAATGTTAACAAATTGGTCCAGATTTCTCACTTAAAACTCTCCCCTTAAAGGAAGTCTTGAGTTCGAGTCACGCCAAAAGAGGAGAAATAAGCATGTTCCTATTGATGATCCTCTACTCCCCTGGGCAAAGCTCCTTGATCGGATCAATTACGGACGCGCCGCCCAAGTGGCGATAATGGGAATTGGAGCTGCTTAGAACCCGCAAAATGATGGAACACGATCTTTGAGTAGAGGCAATGATGATTAATTATCAACTGAACAATCTAGAGTAAGTGAAACCTGAGGAATCTTGGAATTCCAAATTTATATCCTCTAGGTTTTTAGAGTGAGATCATAGGGGCTTAAAATTAGTCTAACTAAGTCAGTATACCTACTGTACTTAAAAAAAATGGAGTGATATAAGCAAAACTTTAGGCACACACATAGGGGGTGAGAGAGAGACAGCGAAAGAGAAGGGCGTGTCCAGCTTAGGAAAATTTGCCCCATTTGCAATAAAACCATGCATGTCTTCGACCCCCACGTGGGGTCGAGAGAATGGTGAAGAGTGACGTATATATGTATATTGCAGAAGAGAAAGCAGCAAAGAATAATTGATGGGCCAAACCCTGTCTGGTACTGCCAATGCCATATAAGTCATGGAGAAGGATTTATGAGTGGGGAATAGCCAATTCCATGCTCACAACTATGGGGACATGTGAGTCCTCAACCCAGGCCCTGCTCCTTTTGAACTCTTTCTCAAGTTCTTTTTGTTCTCCAAAACGCAGCTGGTCCCATATCTTGGAATCGTCAATCGTCACTGCGACCCACCATGTCTTTTAATCATTATTAAGCATTCAATCATTAAACCAGGCTTCTAAGTAAACGAGCTCTTTTGTTATTGAATCCTATTAAAAATTCTAATTTTGGAAACACAAGTTATCAAATGTGTTGGTGGTGGGGGAATAGTGTCTCGTAAAAAAGGATGAGTCTCAGCTACAAACAGAGCAGCGAAGGCATGTCATGTGCTTTCACTGCTTCTTGCAACATCAGGGGCCTTCGATTTTCCTATGAATTGTATCTCTTTAATAAACATACAAACAGTCTGAATATTAGGGTCTATTTCATATTTAATTTCTATATAGGAAAGCATAAAGAACCCAATAGTCAATGCCAAAACAGGGTAAAACACATAACCTCTCTTTATATCATCTTCACAAGGAAATGCTATCAATAAAAACTTTGATCCGTCATTGTACTTGCCTTTCAATCACTAATAAACCCAATAGAAGGGATAATTGAATTGTGAATCAGGATTTGAATTTTGTATTACATAGCCTAAAGTTTGTATCTTTCCTATTCGACAGGAAAAACGCTTAGTTGTGTCGGTACCCAAATGGTTAATAAATGAGGTTTTGTCGGTTCATTTGTGCCTAAAGTGGTAGGCTTCTGAATCTCTTCTACTTCAGTCTAGGGTTAGACTCTTTAGAATTTGGTGTTAGCACGTAAGTAGGTATACCCAACGTCCTCTCTCTCCTTTCTTCGGGCAAGTTTTGGTCGTTTACGGGCTTTAAAATTAGCTTCACAGGACAGGTGTGGGGGATAGTAAGATTTCATTTCGGTAAGGTCTTTAAGGAAGGTCTCCTTATTTACTAAGAGATAAGAAGGGATGAATTTTGTACATTATCAGGCATTCGCAGATATAAACTTCATCAGGTATTTTTCATTACTTGTATTTTAATTTATTTTATGTTTTTATTGTAACTTTAGGTTAATAGAATTTTTCCGTGCTAGTTTTTACTATGTTCTGTAACCTGCATCATTTTTATATTGTCTAATTTGCATGTGGATCCATTAGAAATACCCTCTCTATTATGTAGGAGTAAGGGCCTCCTCAAATCCCGCTTTATTGCAGGATTTCGGACTGAGTGATGATGATGATGATAAACCTAGGCATAAAATGTTATATACGACCTATTTAACAATCAACTGATTACATTAGCTGTTAACTGATAGCTGCTTATATAAACTATTTGATTATCAAATTGCATTAGCTGTTTGTTAGAGATGTTTGGTAAAATTAACTGTATATGTGTAAAATGACTTATGATGATATGACTTTAAAAAAATTATAAGGTATGAATATTATATATCTTAATATTTCATTTAATATTTTATAAAATTTAGATTTTAAAGTGGTCATGCTCAGCTGTATTATTTCATCATCTATGAGAAATTTATGTAACTTTTCTATTTTCATTTTCTTTTAAGATCAATATTTCATTTCTAACTTATAACTGCATAAAACAATTATAAGAATAAACACTGTGAGGTATCTATGAACCTCAACTAAGCTGTCCTACTAATAAAAAATTGTTGTATATTATAATCAACAAAATATGATTCATATAGTACTTAATTGCAATTTAATCAAGAATATAATTTAAATAGCAAGATCTTACGCAACTTAACAATAGAATTTAAAGGGCATAATCAGCCTTTGATATTTAAAATTTTAGCTGTTCCTTCGTTTTTGCTATTTGTTTTCAATCAACCGATGAATCTACTACTCTTCAAACACCTTTAATGGTTATTTGACGAGTCAAATAGTTTAAAATAACAAATCAGCTAAAAAATAGTTAATTGGTAGCTAACTAAACTAGGCTATAATATTTCATTTTAAATTCTTAATTTATTTAAAATAATATATAATTGTGAAATACTACTTGTATTTAAAATTTTATTTAACATATTTGAATTAGTAGTTACAGAATTTTTAATTATAAAATAAACAATCTTTAATTTGATTTAAAAATTCTAGTTAGCTAGAGTTTAGTTGGTATTTCCACTTCATCATTTATAAATAAAAATAACAATTTAATAATAAATTATGTAAGGGCCTAAATTTTCGGTTTAGGTGACAATGAAAAAGAAAGATCAACAAAAGTTCAACTAACACCTAAAAATGAGGCTGAAATTTGTATGGTGTAGTAATTTGTCTTTACCTGGGAACATGATGAAGTGAAATTGTCAAAAATGACAGCAAGACTGCTGGTACTCCCTCACATAATGACACATATATTGCGTAATCAGAAGTAATCATAGTTCTCTTTAAGTAACTAAAAGCCATGATGAAATAAGTGTTGAAGTTGTGCGCATTCAGAAACCACATGCTTTTTAAATGAAAAGTGTTTTTTAAATGAAAAGTGTTGTTTTAGAGCTATTTTATAGAGCTGAAATAAAAAAAAAAATCTAACTTATTTGATAACTATCGTAATAATAATATCTCTAAACTGATTCTTAAAATCAAGCACTAAATATTATAATTAAATTTACCTAAGACTTAGTCTTTAATCATTTATTTTGCAGGAATCTACAAACCTAAGGGATTCACCAACAAACTCCTCCTTGCTTTAAGAGTTGCCAAATTTTAATGTCAAAATAATTCATCCTCTTGATATACTGCTTTTGCATTTTCATTTTGTGATTTGCAAATCTTTTCCATATGTTCAATTTATCAACATTTTTTGTATTTGATATCAGGCATCCACCAACATTTTCTTTGTGAGTGATTTGTGTTTTTACAATACAGGTATGATAGATATGAATTATCATTGTTTCTGTTGTTGTTGTCGATCTTGTTGAAACTCTTGTTTTTGTCTCTTCATTAAAAAAAATTTCTTTTGCTAACAGAGTACCTTCAATGATTCCTTCTTCTCTCATGATCCTTCTTTGTTCTTGTACCTGTAGTGTATTTACTAATTCTGCCAAAGACATACTTGATAGATCCTTAGCTTCTTCCAATGAAGAAATTTTAGATTCATATTTTTCAGATAAGGTTACAAGAACTTTTTGTACTATTCACTTCAAAAAAAAAATCCTTACCTAAAAACTTTACGTTGTTTACTACGTGGAGCAACTTGTCAGAGTATTCTTTAATAGTTTCTGACTCTTTCATCTTCTGCATTTCAAATTCTTTGATCAAGTTAAGCACTTGTATACTTTTTGTTCTTTCATTGCCTTGTTATTCCTTTTTGCGGTAATCTCAGAAATCATTTGTCGACTCTAGATTTATAATTTTTATGAATACGATGTTTGAAAAAGCAGAAAATAAGCAGGCTATGACTTTAGACTTTCTATTTTTTCTTTCTTTGTGCATCTTGATTTGAGTCATTGTAGGATTTGTTGGCAATGGAGGCACTTCATAATCTTCCTCCATATCTTCCCAAACATCTATAGCATCAAGATAAGTTTTCATTCGAACAGCCCAAACTTGATAATTTTAACCATCAAAATTTGGTGGTGCACCTTGAGACAGTTGTGTTTCAATCTCCACTGCTTGAAGATGATTATAATTCTTGTTGTAATTCTGGGTTATAAAGCAAGTTTGTGTTTTGATTTCGCTCATCTCACAAGTCCTTCAAGACAAATACTTTGATACCATATTGTTTTTACAGGGCTGAAGCATAATAAGCAAATAGAAGTGAAGATAAAGAAAATGCTTTTGTTGTAGAGCACACCATAATTTATTGACAGCAACATAGTACATAGAGTTGAAATACATCATAAAATTTAATTTATTTGATAGCTATTATAATAATATCTCTAAACTAATTTTTAAAATAAAGACTAAATATCATTATCAAATTTTTTTAAAACCTAATCTTTGGTCATTTATTTAGTAAGAATACGTACAAAAGTTCAACTAACGCAAAAAAAATGAGGATGAAATTTGTATGGTGTAGCAATCTGTGGGAACAGGATGAAGTGAAATTGTCAAAAATGACAGCAAGACTGCTGGTACTTCCTCACAGAATGACTCATATATTGCTTAAGCAGAAGCAACGATAGTTCTCTTTAAGTAACTAAAAGCCATGATGAAATAAGTGTTGAAGTTGTGTGCATTCAGAAACCACATGCTCTTCAACCAGAAAGGAAGTGAACAGTCATTTCAATATCCATTGAATGAATGCCCAACAGGTAAATTTATACTCGGAAGATATCTGTCTTTTCACTGTGCTTTTACCCTTACTATCCATCAGTAGTTTTTTTTTTCCTGTTAAGTGTAAAGCTTTCATTAATTTGGAGTTGATAGTCAGATTAGGAGTAATGCTTTGGTTTCACTGTAGCAGACCTTGATGTCTCCTACATAGCCTAAAACCTCGGCTGATATAAAAGTTACACTTTGTACTGTCATAGAGATGGACACATGAAATCTAACAAAGGCAATACACCATGTCATCCATGTACCACCAAAGGCGATGATTCTTCTAAGTTGAGGAGGACAGTTGCAAGCAAATTGAAGGAGGACAGGAAAACAGGAACGGAAAGCTACTTTGAGAAATTCCCTCTCACCAAATATATATAGACAAATCTAAAAATTCTAACTTCAGTTGTTTTCTATAGCAATTTTACACAGGTGAATTAAAGCCTGCCAATCCTTAAAGGCAGGTCAAATATTTATATAGTTGTGAAAGCTAAATGAGGCAGTGAGATGTCCTCTTTGTAGGCCTATTTAAAAAACGGGTGTTATATTCTCACCAGTTTTGTGGACTGCGCCAATCTGCCCCTTGCATTTATATGCATCCCTTTTATTAATGGCTAAGTTCAGAGCAGTAAAGATAGATAAGAGGTTTACTTGTGGAACCCAATGTCTAAGTGTAACAACTCACGTCCTTTCAAATATAAGAAACTTGGTTACTTATGCCTTTTGTAAAGATAGAATTCCACTCTTTGGCAGCTTCTAGCTGTCTTCAGCAATTTAAAGACGGAGAATTAATGGGTGCTATTTTAGATTTTCAGGTGGTGAGACTTATCCTAGGCATTTAAGATCAAGCAGGCAGCTTTCAACATGCATGTGAGATAGAGTATTTCTGTTCTTTGTGCGAAGAAAACCATTCTGGGTCAGATATTTAAAGAGCGTAAGCTGCTGGTTGTAGGAGTCTTAATACAACCTCTTAAAGTGCCTATTTAAGACCCCAAAGTTCTCCTGTTAGTTGCTCTCCACAAGTATACTCAACTTCTATACTAACTTTTCCTTCTCTTGCATACGGCTATGGAGTCTTCCAAAATCTTTGGAAGCAAAGAAGAGTGTAACAGCTGTGAATCAGGGTGGACTATGTACATTGGTTCCCCAATATATGGAGATGATGTTGATGCATGCAGTGACGAAGCAGCCAACAAAAATGAAGGGAATCGTAGAAACTACAATCACGCAGAAGAAAGTGACGATTCTATGGCTTCTGATGCTTCTTCTGGCCCAAGTCACCAAGGCACGGCTCATTTCAAGCACGAGGAAGCTGAGGTTGAAGGCAATCGCTTTGAAAGGAAAGCTAAGAAATCGATGGTGTTCAAGGAAAAGGCTAAAGGTAGGAGAAGCGATGAGATGGTGGAAGTAGCAAAAAGGGTCAATCCCGCTACTCAGAATGGTTCCAAGGTAAGAAAGAACAACAGGATGGGGAAAAGAATGTAAAAGTTTATGTTTTGCTGTTCATTTCTTGTTTTTCAGTGTCCAAGCATGGAATGATTATGTAGTCCAGATACCACCCAAAAAAAAAAAAAAAAAAAAGAAACGTTCAAAGAAACTTCAACCTTTGTGCTAGCTAGCTATCTGTTTTGGACTTTCTGATGTATGCGTTCAATCATGAAATGTAATGATATCAATTTCCTACCAATATTAGATGTGAACTTATATATTTGGTATACAGAGGGAAAGTACCTAACTAAAAATGTTTTAGACAATAGCAGCATGATTGTACTCAGTCTCATGCCTAGGACTTGGCAGTATCTGCTACAAATAGTTGTTATTTTTCTCCTGTATGATTATAGTGTGTTCAATGACAATCTGCTATTTTTAGTATAGATGATGCCATGGTACTGGTATTCTTGACAAAAGTTCTTCCTTCTTAACCATTATTACCATAGTAATTCATACTCATGTAATCGGTTATGCATTAGTAATGCCTAGTTACAGATGTAAAGCATAGTAACCTCTGTTCATCAAGTTTTGGCAATGAACACATACCATTGCATGTGGAAGCAAGTAAATGCACAAGGACGTAAACGATATCAGAGAAACGACAGTGAACAGCCAGAGTTGCCTAGCGAATCACTCAACGGACGTATGGTAATAACAACACTACATTAAGCTAGGAAGGCTTCACTACAAAGTGTGACATAATGCATCCGTACTAGCAAAGTCAGATTGAGACTGTACTAGTGCTCTTAGCGCATTTACTACCTAAAGACCTCCTTACATATATCTCTTCAGGGACAGAGAAACATAATGTTATTTGTCCTATTCCAAGCACCAAGAGTTAGAAGGTCAGATTTTAAATGCATAAATTTATGCAAGTTTTGATTTATATAGGTAAACTGGTTAAGAACCGATGGATCTTCAGGAAATGCAACACAAGTTTATGCGCAATGAACAGCCCAAGTCCTCCTGAGTTGTATTGGTACGTATTCTGCAGGTTTCAGCAGCAAAAAAGAATAGCCACGGGTTAAACCAACTCTAGTGACTCATTTTCTTTGTCAGCAAATGCTGCTCTGATTAAATGATTACGGTTTTAGCAATAGCTATAGGATTACCAGTTTTCCAAGACACCAAAAGAGAAAAAAGAGAAGAGGAAAGTTTTTATGACAAATAGTGATAAGTTGAAAGGGAACAAAATCTAAGTTCATGGATGAATCGAGAAAGAAGTCCATAAAACATCTACAAGCAGTTAGTAATACGGACAAACGGCTAGAACCTGGTAGACGTGGTGGGGCGATATTGCCATGCACGCGGCGTGACGGAGACATTGGTAATTTGGCTTAGGATTTTGACAAAACTCTACAGCCTGTTGGCCCAACTTATATACATATAATAATGATCGTTGCATGGAAATTCAAGCTCTTGAGAGTCCAACTGCAATATATTTTTGGTAGTCGTCTTTTCTGTATCAGTTTAGTGTATATTAGATGAATTCTTAAAAATGATAAATTATTTAGTGAAGAGTTGAATCCCTTACCACATTATAAATAGTCTGTTTAGACCCCCACCTCGTCTGCAACTGCAGACTTTTGTGCCTCTTTCAGCTCTCTGCAGTTTTAATCTTCCTAGGAGATGATGTTTGATACAAGAGAAGAGTGCTGTTTAAACAACACGTCAAACAGTATATCATATATGGAGAGCTATAATTAACCATGTGAGGGGTATTTTGGAAGCTACCACTTACTGGTTATAGCTGATAACGACTAGCTAGTTGGTGATATTAGTACTAACTGTAATTGGAGATATAATTAATCACAAGTGCATTGAAGGGATAACTTCCAAGGATATACAGCTAGTTTTGTTCCTGCAGTCATAGTAGATGCACACAGCTGAAGACAATATCAAGTGTAAACAAGCAGCTGCGGACACAGTAGTACAGGGCATGCATGTGACCACTTGTTCAATTATATCTTTTCCCATTTCGTTTTCATGCTTCAAACTCCCTATTCCATTAGTGGGGGACATAAATCATCACAATCCCATGGGTGTGACCAAGTCGTTTTCATTTGGAAAACGACTTCGATCTAGTTCCTACAAAACGAATCACATGTCCTGAATTTCATATAGAGCTCGGCTTGCTGTGCCTTATGAGGGATATTCTTAAATGTAACAGTCTCAAAAGTCCGCCTGAAATGTGTAACAGTAGAGGAAAGTCGGTGAATGATTAGTACCCTGGAGACTATTTCCCTGATGAAACCAACAAAATGTAATCGGTGTATGATATAGTTACTTCCCGACCAACCTGTATACATGTTAATTACTCGCTGGTTAATTATCTAAAGTTCATCAGTATACATGTTATTGTAAGAACTTCAAATATTTAAAAGTTTTAAATTCTACTCCAACACCTATATTTCTTTACGTTTGATTTGCAAATAATGAAAATTTGATTCATAAAAGCTTGCAAGAACTTGAAGTCATTCTCAATGCAACGTACGTGATTAATTTTCCTAAGTAGATCTCTTTAAGCACCAAAAGCTAGGTGTGTGAATAAGATAACGATCGACACATAGGCTCCCCAGCTGTATGGAAGGCAAGGAAAGGCAGCCCTCATTAGGGGCTTGGGGAATAGGGAACTTGAGGTCCCAATTCTAAATGCTTCTGTCTGTGGAAGGTGTATGTGACGAAAGTTATGAATGTGTAACATCAAGGAGGGCATATTAGTTTCCTTAACGCTAAGAGCAATGTCAAGAAGGAGAAGACTCAAAGTGAGAACTTGAGAGCTTCTGTGGAAAAGATTTGAGGACTGCAGTTTTCTTACTCTCTAGCCCTAACATGTATGTGGTTGGTGTTCCACCATACGTGCTTTGTTGCAATAGGCAGAATTTCCTTTTAAGAAAAAAGATAGTGTTTTGATGACTCTGGATTCTTTGTCTAAGTCAACCCTGTCTTATTCTGTCCAATATCTAAACGGCGTCATGTTGTATAAAAATTTGACAGGCGTTATTAAACTTGGACAGACGCCTGTGGGACCTACTTACAGGTGTCGTTTTTAAGTCACAGCCAAAAGCCAGCTTTTGTTTTGGAAAGCCACTTTTTCTTGTTTTCAAACGTTATTTTAGAGGTTCTGATTTTTTGCTTATTCTTGTTAAGAACCAAATTAAAAATAATCAGGAATTTTATGATATTAGTTAATATCATTAATAAATAAATAATTTAATAATAATAAGAATAAGAATAAGTAGAAAATTAATAAATATCAAAACTTTAAACAATTAAATTAATAAGAATAATTAAAGAACAATAATAATTTTAACCATAATAAAATGGTTACTAATAATAAGCAATATAAAATTAGCACAACTTATAAAAATTTCAACAATCATTTCTAAAATAACAAATTATAAGAAAATTACACTTATCATATTTGAAAACAATTAAAATAATAAGGATAATTAAAGAAATATAACGCTTTTATTATTTATTATAATATAATTAATAATAATAATTCTTGAAATAATTTAAAATTTAAAACTGATTATAAGAAATTAGAAAAATAAGCATATAATTTTTCCTTATTATTATCAACAACAAAATTAATAATAATCGAGATTTAATCAATATTTAATATCATTAATAAATAAATATTTTTTAATAATAAGAACAATAGTAAGTAGAAAATTAATCATTAAAGTCAATGTTTAATAAGAATAATTAAATAACCATAATAATTTTTAACAATAATTAAATGGTGAATAATAATTACGAATATAAAATTAGCACAAGTATTAATAATTCGACAATAATTTCTAGAATAAAAAGTATAAGGAAATTACAATTATTATATTTCAAAACAATTAAAATAATAAGAATGATTAAAGAAATATAACGTTTTTATTATCTATTATTATATAATTTATAATGACTATTATTTAAATTATTCTTATTATGATTATTATTAATATGAATAATATTATTATTATTATAAATCCATAGATAAATAATTACATTAAAAAAAGTTAATAATAACGTGAGGCCACTCTCTGAGGGATGACCCTCACCTCGCGATCTTGTTGTCATTTAATGGATTTATTTTTTTATTTAATGGATTTGTTTTCATCTTTTTTTATTATTAGAATTAGTAGTATTTTAATTTTAATTTCCTTTTTATTGTTTAATGGATATGTTTTCATTAGGTTAGTTTGTTTTTATTTATTTATATTAATAAAGTAAACTTCCCTCTTAAAATTTTATATTTATAAATGTTAATTATTTTATTTGTGTCATTATTATGATTAGGTTTATAGTTCGGTATATTAGTATGATTAATAAATGTATTATTTGATTAAATGCATGTATCGCTATTTCTATTATTATGTCTAATTAATTGCCTATTATAATTAATTTGGTTCATATTATTATTAAATATAGTATTGTTATGAATTTAATTATTGTGATAGTTAATTATTAATTAATTTAATTTCCTTATTATTATAATTTATTAAATATTATTCTGAATTTTAGTGCAGAGTATTTATGAAATGTTATTATATTATTATTGTTATTATTATATTCCTTATTAATATACAATAGTATTTGATCGGGTCGGCTACATTAGGTCCAGGCCCAGTCTGCGATCCACGGCCCATTTACGAGTGAGAGACTCCCATGCATACGTGAAGACCTAAACCTAGCTATTGCTTCATATATAAGGTACAATTCTATCATAACAAAGGTACGAACAATCATAACCCTAGTTTTTTCTCTGCTTACAGCGATCTCACCTTCACCAAAAGACTGACTTGAGCGTCGGAGGGGCTTATCGGGAAACAACCCCCTATGTCTTCTTTGTTTTGCAGGAACTTCACACCGAAACTCTTACGTGAAACAGCCGACTCATGGATCCAAACGACAACGTACAGTTCAGCCAGAATTCGGCAGAACCAATTGGTGCCCACCGTGGGGCCCGACATCAGGGCACCACGTCCAGAAACACACAGATCAGTCAAGTGGCGGCAGCTAACCCTGATGTAGCCGCTGTCGCGGCTCTGGCGTTACAAAGGTAGGTTTTGACTACTGCGACCTGCCGCCAGCATCATCTTTCCTCGCGCAGAATCTTGGACCGAATGATCAACCGCAACCTCAAGACTTGGAACAAGAAGAACAGAGCGTAGCTTTGGAGGATAACGCTGCACCCAATACGCGCCCGAATCTCCAACACCAATCGGACGCAGATCCTCCTCGGCAAGACACGCCACTCTTACCCAAAGGCAAATTGAGAAGCGGGCGATCTGTTGATTCGCCAGATTTACAATCTCGATCGGACTGTGATGAGCGCCCGCATGGCGATCGGATGACGACCGATCGCCACCCTACCGAAGCCCTAGAAAAAATCGTGGATGATCGAATTAATGACACAATGAACTTCCGCCCAGTTCGCCCGGCAACTCAGTACAGCTCTCCCTTTACTTCGACAATCTTAGATAGCCTCCCGGCGCCTGGCACTAAAATACCGACGCCCGAAAAGTACACTGGAAAGACTGACCCCCTGGATTACCTACAACACTTCCAGTCGATGATGAATCGATGCGTTCAGACGCCATTCGGTCAAGGCTTTCAGTCTGACCTTCTAAGAGGGAGCTCGACGATGGTTCAATAGCTTACCTCCGAGCTGTATTACGTGCTTTGAGGACTTTAGATTGTTATTCCTCAACGGTTTGCCTTAGTAAGCGGGCCGCGGCGGCCTTTGAAGTGATCTGATTGACTGAGGAGGAACGAGCTCGAGAATTCATCATTCGGTTCAATAATGAAGCGGTCGAGGTCCCCGACCTCACCTGTTCGTCAATGCTAGCAGCGCTTATGAACAACACGAGGGATGAAGAGTTCAAAAAGTTGTTAGCCCTCGATCAGCCCCGATCCGTTCAGGAAATAAGAAACAGGGCAGATAGGTACATTCAGCTTGAAGAAGTGCTGAAAAATACGAGGCGTCGGACGGATGATCGCTCGCCAAATGACAGAGCGAGTGGTTCGCACAAGCGACAAAAAGGCTAGTTGAGTTGGAGAAAACCAACCGATCGACAGGGATATCGACAGGAGTTCACCCCCCTCAATAGACGATATACAGAAGTAATCGCGGCTATGAGAGCGGACGGGAAAACTATCCGAGAACCCAAAAAGATGAAGACTCCCTTCAAGGATAGAAACCCCGATCTATATTGCCATTTCCACAAAGACATCGGTCATGACACGGAACATTGCTGGCAGTTGAAACGAGATATCGAATCCCTCATCCAAAGGGGAAGGTTGAGCCGATTTGTGAAGCACGAGCAAAATGTCGACCGAGATTACGAGCATAAGCCCGGTCGGTTCGACAACAGACTGCAGTATTGGAGGCGAAATGAAAGAAACGGTGAAGGTCGACAAAACGTCAATGCAGATGACCGCCGAGAAGTAAGAGGTCGATCTAGGGCCCGAGGCGACAGGAATGTCGGGCAACAAGATGACCGATCGGTAAGAGTTATTAATATGATATTTGGTGGAAGTGCAGCGGGGGGATCCACTGCCAAAGGAAGGAAGAGATATGCCGAGCAGGTCGGCAAAGATTTGTCAACTAAAGGGAAGAGGGAGAACGACGGGATGATATCGTTCGACGGGTCCGACCTTGATGGTATAAGCTGTCCTCATGATGACGCGCTTGTCGTAAATCTGAACATGGACGGCAACGAGGTGAAGCGGGTGATGATTGATATGGACAGCTCGGTCGACCTATTATATTATGAGGCCTTCAAACAGATGGAGGTACCTGAAGATCGACTACTGCCTATAGACGGACCCATCAAAGGGGTAACTGGAGCATCAGCCTACCCATTCGTCCGAGTCTACTTAAAAGTGAAATTCGAGCAAAAGTCGTGTCAAATAGAGAGGGACGTTGAATTCCTAGTCGTGAAGTTTCAAGGAGTTTACAATGCAATAATTGGGCGAGCTACCCAGAATGCCCTCAGAGCGGTTGTCTCCACTTATTACCAAGCGATGAAGTTTCCAACTCCCCGCGGAGTTGGTGTTGTTAGAGGTCAGCAGAGAATCACCAGGGAATGCTACTTAGCAGAAACAAGGACATTAGACGGAGCGGTAGTCCTGACGAGCTCTCTTGACATGAGAGTTGATAAAAAGAGCGAAATATTGAAGCCATCCGAGCAGAACTCAAGATTTTATCGAGGCCCTGGAACTCTCAAATTTTGAAGGCGTCCTACCAATAGATAAGTTTTATTTTAGTTATTTATTCGTCCATTATCGTTTATTGTAAGCCTATGGGTACCTTTTTCCTGTCCTTGCCAGACAGGTTTTTTAACGGCCCACGCCCTCATTATCGTTAATAAAGGGATTTTTGGATTTCCTGGCAAGAAAAAATTTCATTATCTTCGGCAAAGCGCAGAAAATCTCACCAGCCATCGCTCGGCCTAGATATAGATCGGCTACGGTCGATCGGTCGCCAAGACAAGATCCTTGGGACCATCGCTCGGCCTCGATACAGATCGACTATAGTCGATCGGTCGCCAAGACAAGACCCTTGGGACCATCGCTCGGCCTCGACACAGATCGACTACGGTCGATCGGTCGCCAAGACAAGATCCTTGGGACCATCGCTCGGCCTCGACACAGATCGACTACGGTCGATCGGTCGCCAAGACAAGATCCTTGGGACCATCGCTCGGCCTCGACGCGGATCGACTACGGTCGATCGGTCGCAAAGACAAGATTCTTGGGACCATCGCTCGGGCTCGACATAGATCGACTACGGTCGATCGGTCGCCAAGACAAGATCCTTGGGACCATCGCTCGTCCTCGACATAGATCGACTACGGTCGATCGGTCGCCAAGACAAGATCCTTGGGACCATCGCTCGGCCTCGATATAGATAGACTACGGTCGATCGGTCGCCAAGACGAGATCCTTGGAACCTCGACCCGACCTCAGCTACAAGTCGACCTCGATGTCGGTCGACCATGAGCAATTTTATTTACCTCTACTATACATCGAAAATAAAGAACATAAAACGCGGAAAGTGACTTCGAAAAAATGAAGAACAAAAATAAAGATTTCATTCCTTTGAATTAATCCTGGCCACAAGCCTGACCAGGTGAGCTTTAAAATTCAGCCGAAGGAGAAGCTTCGAAAGTCGGGGAACGCACAGGGGAAGCCTCGGGAGCTGACGAGACAATCATGGCGGGAGCAGAGCCTGAAGGAGCAACCGAAGGAATGTCCGTAGGAGGAAGCTCTTCCTCTTCAGAGCTAAGGTCCAGCTCTTCATCAGGAACAAAGTTTCGCTCTCCCTCGGCCTTCTTCTTCATACCCTCTAAAGAAAGCCCGAGGGCGGCGGGGAGAAGCGACTCGGCGTACTGCTCAAAGGAAGGACACTCCGACCCCTGAGGAACGTGAACCTCGTGACACCTCTTCAAGAGCGAGAGGCCTAAGTCATAGGCAAGCTCTAAGCACTCCTCGTTCAGAAACCGCCTCTTCCACCGCTTGATCGCTTCCACCCGCTGCCTCTTAATAGAGCCCCGCACCTTCAAAGAATGTGTCCGAGCTCTATTTCGCCTCCACCATGGCATGACAATCCTCGAGGTACTTCTTGCCAAGCTCCGCTCCTTTTCCACCGTCCTCTTGACTTGTCATTTGCCATGATCAGTGGCTCCTCTCCTCCTCTCCGTGGTCAATCGAGCTTCGGGACGCCATCGCATTCTCCCTGGATTTCTTCTCCTCCTCCAAGGAAGAGTTCTGAGCTTGAAAGAGATCTCTCTCCTCCTTCACCCCTGAAAGCTCGTCCTTCGCAGCCTTCACCTGCTCGTGGAGGTCCTGAACCTCACGGTCTAGAGCCTCCAGACGCTGCAACACTGCGAGGGACATTACCACGCTCCGCATGCCGCAGCAAACGAGTTGAGATCCCAACTCCAGATTACTTTCGCTGTCCATAATATGCTCGTCCGCGGGGAGAGTAACCCTCTCGATAAGATAACGGGACACTTCGAGGTCCCCAATCGAGGCAGTATTGGCCACCTTGATCGCAGACTCCCACTGCCTGGTATTGGTCGCTCGCCCTTTTCCCTTGTCTTTCTTCCCTTTCTCCTTCGCGTCCTGACTGGGCGAGCCGGACGGCAGATCACCAAGCTTTCTCAACCTCTTCCTCTTAAAGGGAGGCTCTATTTCCTCCTCCTCCTCCTCAACCAAGACCGCTCGGCCCGCGCTAGCTGGTACGATCGGCAACGCCGTCGCCGCAACAGGAAGATCTTCTGCAGATGTGGGGACCAGCGACGCTGCAGAGTGGCAGAGCTCTACCAGCGGAGCGGAGCCTTCACCAGTCTCCACCTCTTTTCTCTTCTTCTTCCCTGCGGCCTGCTCTTTGGACTTTGGGGGAGCAGCGGGCACGGAAAAGTCCTCTATCCTCACCATGGCTGCACAGCAACAAGACAAGTCAGAAAAAGAAGCCAAAAATTAAAAATGCAGTAAGTAATTCGACCCCGAGGGCCCAACCAGAAGGGGCGGTTTCCTCTCCTAGCTCGCTAATCTGTGGCGGGGGGTCGATAAGAAAAGAATTGGTCGAGAGCCCCCCGGAATAAGCCCGTATTAGCCGACCAAAATCGTATCGGCCGAGCTCTTTAATGCGACTGACCACTACCCACTCCTCTCTACTGAGGGACACGCTCGACGTGTCATTCCAATGCTCGGCCAAAGGATACCTGCATGGCCGGGACTCGAAGAAAGATCCTGGGGCTTTCACGAAGAAATACTTCGTCCGCCAAGAGGAGACCTTTGAAGGTGTTCTCGCCGGACGATACTTGGCTTCTCTGTACATCAGAGAAGGTACCCCGGCCCCAGAGCTCAGACTTTGGCCCATCCGCAAAAAGTGACGTAGGATGCCGATCGAAGGAGGGCACCCGAACTGATAGCATAGCAAGGCCAAACAGTTGATAAACCTCCAGTCGTTCGGAGGAATCTGACTCGGCATCAGCTGATAGGCTGTGCACACCTCGTCGACGATCGGAGCGTAGAGAAGCCTCATACCACCGACCGTGAAAAAACTTTCGGAAACAGCGAAATATCCACCACAGTTGTTGTGGATTCGCTCTTTCCCCAGGGCCAGTCGGGGTCCCCAGGACGAAGGGATGCTATACCTAAGCACTGACCGATTCAACTCCCCCACAGTCATCGTTGATTCATTTTTCGGCGGCGCCTCCACAACCAGCCCATCTTTCCTTTCTCTTGTAGATATTTCTTCAACACCCTCTACCATACTTCTAGAGCTGGCCGTCGACATGCTTACCAGGAACAGAACTTTTGAAAAGAAAAAGATTAGAGGAGGAGATGAAGAAAGGGGGCGTACCTATGTAATGAACGGAGAAGGAAAATCGAATGACGGCTGAAGGAAACTTCCGGGAACTGAGAGTACGAAAAAGCAAATGAAAGCAAGATGGAAACAAGAACGAAACAAGCGTGAAGAAAACCAAACAGTCTGTCGATCTTGAACATTTATAAGGAAACGTTTGAATTGCGATCCAGTCAAAACCCGACACGTGGAGAAAATCTGAGCTATGCCCGGATACGCGGCATAATCCGATCCAAGGGGAATTAGGGTTGTTCGAAATCCGGAGTGACGCGACAGTTGAAAGGACGTACGGGACAACTGCACAACGATTACAAGGACGACACGTTTCAGATTCTGAAAAGCTGTCAGAGGGCACACGCCACCAAACAATAAATGCCCCAAGTACTTTCACGCGCTCGCTATCACGGAATAAGCGCCAATGCCAACTGATCGAGACACTCAGTCGACCAATCCCATTACGGGCTATCACGCAATAATGGATGCCGATCGATCAAGACACCCGACCAATCGACCAATCTCGATGCGAACGACCGCACGCGACATCTTAATGCCCGACGTACCGACCTCCTTACGAGCTATCTTACGAACGAGCTGTAAGATCGCGAATGAGTCAGAAGACCATGGATTAACCGCAAAATCGCAGAGCGAGCCTAAGACCAAATATACTCCTTCGATCCTTCTCTTCGCTCAGACTCGAGGAGTAGGGGGGCTTATGGTCGGGTCGGCTACATTAGGTCCAGGCCCAGTCTGCGATCCACGGCCCATTTACGAGTGAGAGACTCCCATGCATACGTGAAGACCTAAACCTAGCTATTGCTTCATATATAAGGTACAATTCTACCATAACAAAGGTACGAACAATCATAACCCTAGTTTTTTCTCTGCTTACAGCGATCCCACCTTCACCAAAAGACTGACTTGAGCGTCGGAGGGGCTTATCGGGAAACAACCCCCGACGTGCCTTCTTTGTTTCAGCAGAACTTCACATCAAACTCTTACGTGAAACAGTAGACTCTATGGATCCAAACGGCAATGTGCTCAATTCGACGAATTGGAAGAACCATTATTAATTTTCTATTCATTATTATTATTATTAGTATTATTATTATGAATAAAAGTGTTTATTATTATTCGAACAATATTAAATTCCTTATTAGTATAAAGTGTGGTTATTTATTATTATTGTTATGATTATTATTAGTATTGTTGATAATTAAATTTATAAATAAATTTGATTTCTATTATTAATATGAAATAAGTAATAATTAGTTATTTTGTTCGCATCATTATTAACTTTATTATTCGATTATTTTAATTATTCTTTTAATTCTTAATAATTATTATTAGGTTCCTACTTTAGTATATATACTTGTTATTATAACTCATAAATTTTGTAATTATATTTATTATTAGGAAAATAATAATAATTCTGAAAATAATTTATAAAATAACAAATTATGAGGAATTAGCAAACATAAATATTGTTGGGACCCGATCCGGAAACCAGATCCCAACCAGAAAATAGGAACAGATACGAAGATCGAGGCAAATTCAAATTGGATAACTTGAATTCGATAATGACACACAAAGCGAAAGCGGAAACAAAGCGGAAGCAAAGCGAATGCAAATCGAATACAGAATCGAAAGAAGCAAATCGGGACGGTTACAATCAAAGGCACAACAGAGACGGATCGAATTCAAACTTACAATCAAAGTATACAAATGAAGCCAAATCGAATAGCATAACAAATGTCCGATATCCGTGAACATACCGCTTAACGAATGAACGCGTTGGAAATCCTAAGCTAAACCGATCCGAAACCCAGTATAATTTTTTTTCTTTCTTTCTTTTTATCATTTCTCACATCTTTAGCCAATCTCATTCAAATCAAACAAACAATTTCCACTTTTGGATATATAACCTCATGCCAAATTTCTTACACACTTTGATCATCTTTCATACAAATCACAAATGTCATCCGAAACCATACATCTTTTTCTTTTTCCATTTGGTAATATTCTTATACATTCATATTAATCCCAAAATTCAATCTCACAATTCACAAATTCTTCAAAACTAATTTCATATTTCACAAACCCATATTATTATCTATAATTCTACACCAAAAGTTTACAAAATCCTCAAACACACATTTAAGCCTAAACCTTAATTAATTTTCCATCCAAAATTAAACACAACCTAAGGCATATACATCAAACTTAGCTTCATAAATCACAAACCCAAGTTGATTTCTATATTTCTAAACTAAAATTTCATCAAAAACACAAAGTCCAAAATTTTCCCTTACCTCTTTTCTTCTCCATTTTCAAAATTTCTTGGTTCCATTTGAAAGCTTTTACCTCCTTCCTCCTTTTTTCCTTGGAAGCTACTCAAAACTCTTGCTTGAAGACCCTTGAAAATCGAAATCTAGCATTTTCTCCTTCTTTTCTCCCATGGCCGAAAGTTCTCCTCTCTTCTCTTCTCCTTATTCTTCTTTCCTTTGTTCTGATTTTCCAGCCAACTTCGTGGCTTTATATTGCTTAAAACGACATCTCCTTTTGTGTTTTAAAGCCATGTCATTAATGAAGGTCAAATGACCATATTGCCCCTCCATTCAAAGCTTAAAGTCATGCTTACTTGCGGGTTTGATTCGCACTATCAATTTGAAGGAATTTGTCAAAACTTCCTTCTAAAGAAATGTTCCTCTATGTCTTAATTTCATAATGCCACAAGAATCATCCAATTCGGAGCACTACATCAAAAGTTATACGTAAAACATTTCGGGTTGTTCATATTCTAACACATTTTCCAGCACATTATTTCCATCCAGAAATTAACATTCTTAATCCCAAAATTGACATTCGATGTCTTCATAAAAATTGTATCTCTATTTCTCTAGCTTAATTCAAATTAAGAATCGCCTCATTTCGATTTCCAGAGCAAAAGTTATGCCCAATATACTTTTAGATGTTCCTAATCCAAAAACTGCACACTAATCCGAACTTCCATTCATAATTTGAGGGTCTTAGGGGCAAAATTGACATTTCATTTCTTCATATGTTTTGTAGCCCCATGTCTTAATAAATTTCGCCTCAAGAATCACTTCAATCGGATCACCACAGATCCTGAATTTCGCAAAATACTGAACTATGTTCGAAAAATTTCCCGACTCACTTTGATTAATTTAATCACCCTCAATTTAATCTAAAAAATTCACAATTTTTCCATAAAAAATGAAATTCATTGTCTTAGGAATCCAACGCTTCGAGAATCAACTCAATCGGATATCAAACGAAAAAGTTACAAGCAAAAAAGTGAGAGGAGGACATTTAGCGATTACTCGTGGGCACGTCTAAAAAACTTAGAGGCTAGGCGTGACCACTTCTAAGGATAAAATCTGGATCTGTAGGAAACTTTCAAAATTTTCAAATCATATCTTTTGCTTCCGAACTCTAAATTTGACAAATTTGGTCTCTATGGAAAGCTTGAAGGAAGATCTACAACTTCGATGTAGAACTCAAAGATCAATTTCATCTCTAAAGGGGGTCAAAAATTCAGTCAAAGGTACTACCCCAATTTAATATATCCCTAAACAAATGCCAACTTTGAAAATTCATATCTTTCAACTCCAAAATCCAATCATGTCATATTTTATTTCGATGTAAAGCTTGGAAAATCCTCTACAACTTTCATGGAGGACATAAAAATCAATTTGACCTCTAAGGAAGTAAATTTTTCAGTCAAACGTTCTGTCCTCTAATAATCATGCTAAAACCATAACAGAAACTTGTAAAAATCATAACTTATTATTCCTTGATCGAAAAATTCTATACTTTATATCAGAATAAAGATAAAATCAAATTCTTCAACTTTCATGAAGAACTTAAAGGCTAAATCAACCTCTAACGAGGTAAATTTTCCAGTCAAAGCTTCAGCCATATACTAGGTCAACCCATAACATTTTTCAAACAAAGTCAAATTTATACTAAACTTTGACAACTCATAGCTTTCACTCCCGATATCGAAAAATTGCAAACTTTATGGCTACAAAAAGCTCTTAACATAATCTACAAGTTTCATGTAGATCATTTTCTCAAATTTTGCCTAAATCAAAAGTCAACCCTCAAAGATCAAAAAGTCAAGCTTTTCACAATTTTTCATTTTTTCACATTTTCTCTCTTTATTTCATGATGTTCAACTTAATTTCAATCAACTCATCCACTTAATTTCATAAACCATACCAATCCACTCAAAACTCCAAAGATATCAAAATCAAATCAAATCATTTCTTTTCTTATCAATATCCTTTAATTTTAAGTCATCTATTACACAATACATACACAAAACACTCCTTAAATTTTATTTTACTTATTCTCATTTTCACTCAAAAATCGAGGTCCAACAAATATATAATATTTTGTCAGAGAGTAAATAATAATAAGGAATTTAATCATATCACATAATATAATGAATAACAAAGTCCACCATTTCATAAAATAATTGAACATATTTTAAGGAATTGGCAAAAACGATAGTAATAGTAAAGAAGAAGAAAAAGACGAAGAAGGGGAGGAGAAAAGGGAGCTCGCGAGTGCGAGATCTCGCGGTCGCAAGGCTGGCTCAATGTGGACAATCTCACGATCGCGATCGCGAGATTGCCTTATATGGCCGATCTCGTGATGCAAAAATTTGAGAGTTTGATGATCGCGAGCGCTCTCGATCGCGAGACGACTCTATATAGCCAATGTCGCCATTGAGAGGGCACCTTATTCTTCCCAGTGAGCAAGTTTTGTTATTATTATTATTATTATTAGTGTTATTAAATTAACTTCCTCTGTATTATTAATCTATATTATTTAATGTACTGTTGAGATTATTATTATTATATTCCTTATCATAATTTAATTATGTTTGACTTCATTTATTTCAATTAACAATATTAAATTCCTTCTAATTAGTATTATTATTATTATTATCCTTATGATAGGAATTATTATTATTGTTATACATCTTGATTATTATTTTAGTTATTATTATTATTGTTAAATTTATGATTTATTTTGATTTTCATTATGATAAGAACTTTAAAATATTATTATTAAATTTCATGAGATTATTATTAAATTTATTGGTTAGTATTTAATATATTAATAATAATTTAATTAATTCGTTATTGATATTAAATTTATTATTATTATTATTATTTCTATTGTTATTATTATTATTCCTTCCATTTATTAATTACCTTCTAATTATTTTAAGGTGTAGAATTATTAAATATTTAGTTAATGTGATTATTATGATTAGTTTTGCACTTCAGTATATTACTGAAATAACGTTTGAAAACAAGAAAAAGTGACTTTCCAAAACAAAATCTGGCTTTTGGCTGTGGCTTAAAAACGACACCTATGGGTGGGTCCCACAGGCGTCTGTCCAAGTTTAATAATGCCTGACAAATTTTTATACAACAAGATGCCGTTTGGACATTGGACAGAATAAGACAAGGTTAAATTAGACAGAAGATCCAGACTCTATTTTGATGGCTTTTGTGATAGTCATAATTAATATAAATAATAATATAAATTATTTACCTACTCTATAGTCTATACCACTCGTCCATAACCATAATGACACTAAATTGATAACAATGTAATTAATTTTTTAATATTCAGTTTTATTGATTCTTAAATTAAAATTACTATTTCAATTTCAATTCTTGCAATTAAAATCATAATTGTAATGTGTCAAATTATATCAATATTTAGTAATTTAATAAAAGCTAAAAATATTTAATTTTAAATCCCCTTACTTATATCTATTTTAACCTTAAACGTCAAACCTCATCTTCCTTAAATTGTTCCCTTTTATCTCATGCTACAACAGAATAGACTATTAGCTATGTTTTCTTTGGCAAAAAATTGAAAATTGTCATTAAATGTGAACTTTTGGAGACGATTTCAAAATTCACCGCACAAAATCATGGTTTTGGTGACAAGTAAACTTTTTTGACTAAACATTTATTTCGTCACCAAAGTCAATATTAAAGAATTTATAATTAATTATCTTAATTTGATATTTTTAATGGAAAGTGTGCTTAACGAGCCTAAGGTTAATTATAATTTACATTTATATATAATTTTCATATTTTTCATTTTCTTTCTTTATAAATTTGTTTAAATATATATACACACACATAGTTAATGCATTAAAACTCTAAAATTATCTTTTGGATATAAAATGTTAAACATACATAAAATTTTAATAATAATAAGATAAAATAAAAATTTATGTTGAATGCTATTATTAAAACTAAAAATTGTAAAATATGTTCAAAGTTTTAAATATATTGTTGAAAAACACATGTATGGTAAGTAATTTAAATTTTAAAGTAAATATTTTTAGACATAAAAGATAAACATACCTAAAATTATAACGTTAATAAGATCAAAATATCATAAATTTAAGTTGACTACTATTCTTAATCATTAATATTTATGAACAATAAAATAATAGTACATACAAATATTTGAAATGGTAAGCAATATAATATAATGATATATATATATATATATATATATATATATATATATATATATATATATATATAAACAATTCTTGCAGACAAGGTAATAAATAAAATTCCAAACCTAATATTCCATTGAAAAGGAAAAGAAATATTTTTTAAATTCCAAATGACATTAGAGTCCGCAGAAAAAGATAAAAGGGTTTCCAATGTCTGGATTCCCAAGAAGCCTCCTTACACGTTCCAAGCCATCAATTGAAATAATTAAAGATTGTCCCTTAGGGGTCTGGTAAATTGACACCCTTCTTCCAACAACTTCTTTGTTTTAACTAAATTTATAGAAGTTACAGTAAACAATTTCCCAAATCTAGTATGGACGACAATATTAGATGAACCGCAAGTACTAAGCATGTCAGCTAATGAGCAAAGATAATAGAACAATCAAAGCTAAATCAAATGGTATTAGGAAGTCAAATTCGAACACATGCATACCTGACTGATAAATCATCATAATGAATAGACATAGTTTTTGCAATCAACCAATATTCCGAAACAACTAATTTCCCTAATCTCGTGTGAACCATCGGGACATCACCACCGCCTCCATTTCTATATATGCTCTCTTAAAGATTCGAGCAAGCTTAGTACAACATATAGTATATACAATGAAATGTTCATCTAATATCTTCATAACAAAAAAGAGATTGTTGGACCTCGTTTTTGGAGCCCAACAACCAGAGTCATAAACCTTATGCTTATTACCCTGGAGGGTTATTGTCATCATTCCACAAGGTTGGTGTGCCCACACCAATCAATCACCCTAAATACAACTTGACTTCTTCAAAGAAATTGAAACTCTAAGTCTCTAGTTTGTTTTGAAGCAAGAATCATCTCAATCAGAGCTCTACAGCTCAAGATATGCTTAAAAAGCTAAGACATATACATACTCCAATCATGCCCTCCCAACTGACCCCTCACCTTCTCTCCATCAAACTTATTTAAAAACAAATCCAAAAGATACCAATTCTTATGAAGAGATAGAAAAAGATGTTAGGAATCCATTGCTTTAAGAATCACTTCATTTGGAGGTCGGATGAAGAAGTTATACCCGAAAGAATCGAACATGTTTATACCATCAATCAATTTGTACCTATCTTGGCGCAATTGCCATAACTCCCACTAAACATGTCCGATTGATTTCATTTTTAGACGGTTTGAAAGAAGACTTCTAGATCTACAACTTGCATGAAAACCTGAAAGACAAATTCCAACTTTTGAAGGATCAAACATGGAATAAAAGATGACGATACAAACTAAGACGATGAACAGTAACTAAGACGATCAAACTAAGACAAAAGTAAACTAAGATGGTCAAACTAAGACGAAACAAAAGTCAAACTAAAACGAAGCAAACTAAGATGAAGCAAAACTAAGATCAATCTCTATAGCTGTCACATACACACATCCTATGCAACATCACGACTTGTAATGTTCATATCTCTCAACTCCGATCAGCTCACATCAACCCAGAAATATCCTTCAAGTCAGTACACGAATTTCCCCTATGTAACCTTGAGAATCATGGGCCAAACCAAAATCATAAACCATTAGTATAAAAAGATCGTAGTTTTACAAAGCTTTAGTGGGCATTTCAAGCCCTCAATACATGAATGTTTCAAAAATATCCCAAAATACAAAAGATACATGAACAATAAATTGCTAAAAATGCAACTAAAGCTTTGGTTTACTAGATTTGCTAAAATTACAACAACATTTCAAAAGTGGAGTGATGCCTTGGCCCTTGACTATTCAATCTCTTACTCATCACCTGCATATGGGGAGGAAAGTGGGGGTGAGCTTAAAGCCTGTGGGTAACAATTTTATAGTTCGTAACAAGCAAACCCACATAACACAAAGATTTTTAAAATCTTGTAAGCTTGGTGCCTAGAAAGGTACATTCTCTTGAAAACTTTCTTTTCATATACTTGTGATATCTTAAAACCATTTCCAAAAGTATAGTTTCATAATCATGCATCATTTCAAAGAATCATTAAAAAAAACAACTTTCCATAAATTTCCACACAAATCATGTATATGCATGTAGGACAATCTTGCAGCATTTAACAATATTAAATGCACATGAATGAGGTGGTTGCAAAAATTATTTACTGTCATTTATTAACAGAAAACTTTTATTAGCTTATCACCTAACTATAAAAGTGAAACCCACCTTGAAGTCCTTAACTATGGCTTGTTCAAATATGCCTCTTCTCTTGCTCCTCTTGTCCTTCTTGATTTTCTTCAACACAGACAAAAAAATCCCAAATCATAAGAATTCAAATAGGAAAACCCAAAGGACCCCCATGCATGAAATTGATCCTGGAATACTTAAGCCCATGCATTTACTAAGCTCTTGAAACCAAAACCCTTCCAAAAATTCAAAACCTTACAATGCTCTAACCTTAAATCTTCTCCAAATAAAGAAATGCTTGGTTCAAAAGAAAGCTCTTATCTTTCTCTACCTTTTCCCCTTCTTTCACAATACCAAAATCTCTCTAGAAGGCTTAGAAAAGATGAAACCCTAGCTCAACTCTCTTCTTTCCTCTCAACCATCGAAACCTCTCTTCTTCCTCTCTTTGGTTTTGTTATTTCACTTCCTCCTCTCCCATTTTCGTTTTTCTCCTTCTTAAGGAAGGAAACAACACTTCTTTCTTCCCATTTTACCCTTAATGAATGATAAAAGTCCACCTTGCCCTTCCTTTAATGCCTTAAGGTTTTTAAACTTAAGTGACTTGCCAAATTTGGCCTTATACTCTCCCACTACTTTAATAGTTCAATGCCCTTAACCTACACCATATTATCTTACCCAAATTAACAAGCTAATCTATTCCAACATAAATAATCTAGCAAGGCCCCAAAATAGTCTCATCATGCTAAAAAAAAATTTCAGGGGCCAACATTTCTTCCACTCTTAAGAAAAATTCGTCCTCGAAATTCTTACCTGAGTTATTGAAAAGGTGTGGATACTTTTGCCTCATGGCCTCCATGGGCTCCCATGTGGCCTCTTTAATAGAGTGATTTCTCCACAAGACTTTGACCAGTTGAACCGTCTTGTTCCTTAGGACCTTTTCCTTAGTGTCCAAAATCTCCACTGGAATCTCCTCATAACTCAGATCGTCTCTCAAATGAACCTTAGTGGTTTGAATAATGTGGGATGGGTCTAATCTATACTTCCTCAATATGGACACATGAAAGACGTCATGTATCTGTGACAATTCTAGTGGCAGTGCCAATCTATAGGCTAGTGATCCGATCCTCTCTACAATATCATATAGACCTACATATCTCGGACTCAACTTGTCCTTCTTGCCAAACCTCATAACACCTTTCCATGGAGATGACTTAAGAAAGACTTTCTCACCGACTTCATGCTCTATCTTCTTTCGGTGTGCATCGGTATAACTCTTCATTCTATCTTGTGCTGCCTTAAGTCGTTGTTTAACCCGATTAACCTTAGCAGCTATCATCTGAAGTAACTCTGGCCCTATTAGTTTCCTTTCTCCTTCTTCGTCCCAACATATCGAAGTTCTACACCTCCTTCCGTACAGTGCTTCATAAGGACTCATCTAAATGCTCAAATGGTACGAATTATTATAAGCAAATTTGACCAATGGCAAATGCTCATCCCAAGCTCCTTTGAAATCTATCACACATGCTCTAAACATTCCCTCAAGTGTTCGAATAGTCCTCTCAGATTGACCATCCATCTGGGGATGAAAAGTATGCTAAAATTTAACTCGGTTCCTAGAGCTTCCTGCAAGCTTCTCCAGAATCTCGAAGTGAATCGAGGATCCCTATAAGAGATTATTGAATTTGAAATCCCATGTAATCTTACTATCTCATCTATATACTTCTTGGCTAGCACGTGTAGAGAGTCAGTTGCTTAATTGCTAGAAAATGGGCTGACTTCATCAACCAATCGACAATGACCCATATGCATCATATTTCCTACCAGTCTTCGGCAAACCTATCAGAAAATCCATAGTTACCCTTTGCCACTTCCACTCAAGAATGGGCAATGGCCTTAACTTGCCTGAAAGTGCCTGGTGCTCAGCCTTGACTTGTTGACACACTAGACACTTGCTCACATATTCTGTTACATCCCTCTTCATGCCTTTCTACCAGAAATATTCTTTTAGATCTCTGTACATCCTGGTACTACCTGGGTGCATGGCATAAGGCGCATTATGTGCCTCATCCAGTATTTCATCCCTCACTTCCTTGACATTCGGGATACAAAGTCTATTTCCTACAACCATAAGTCCATCATCCCTCACTACCACTTCAGATTTCTTGCCATTCAGAATTTCTTCTCGAAGCTCACTTAATTCTACATCCTGTGCTTGTAACTCCTTAACTTTCTCCCTGAGTATCGGTCTCACCCTGAAGGTAACAACAATACATTCAGGTTCCTCCTGTTTCAAACTTATTTTAAGCTTAGCCATCTCCTCTAATAGCGGTAGATAAACTGTTTGAACATGAGCTATAGAGGATTTCCTACTCAAGGAATCCGCTACCACATTCGCCTTTCCTAGATTGTACTCAATCAATAGGTCATAATCCTTGAGCAGCTCTAACCACCTTCTCTATCTCAAATTCAATTCCTTTTGGCTCAATAAATACTTAAGACTTTTATGATCAGTGAAAATCCTCGTTTGAACCCTATACAAATAATGTCTCCAAATCTTCAGGGCAAAAACTATTGTTGCTAACTCCAGATCATAGGTTGGGTAATTCAGTTCATAAGGCTTTAACTATCGAGAGGCATAAGCTATTACCTTATCTTCTTGCATCAACACACAACTCAAACCCTTCCTTGAAGCATCACTGTATATTGTATAACCCTTATCTCCCACAGGCAAAACCAAAACTGGGGCACTTGTTAATCTGCACTTGAACTCCTTAAAACTTTTTTGACATTCCTCACTTCAGATAAATTTCTGATTCTTCCTCAATAACTTAGTCATCAGCGCAGCTATCATAGAGAATCCTTCAACAAATCTCCTATAATATCCTATCAGACCCAGAGAACTTCTTACTTCTACCACTGTCGTTGGTGCATGCCAATTCATCACCACTTTAATTTTCGTTGGATCGACATGCACCCCATCTTAAAAAATCACATGTCTAAGGAAAACCACTTCGTGAAGCTAGATTTTACATTTGTTGAACTTGTCATAAAGCTCTTTATCCCTCAATATCTGCAACACTCTTCTGTGGTGTTCCTCATGTTCCCCTTCACTCTTGGAATAGACAACAATGTCATCGATAAACACTATGACAAACTGATCCAGATACTCCTTGAAGACCCTATTCATAAGATCCATAAATGCAGCCGGAGCATTGGTCAGTCCGAATGGCATGACTAGGAACTCGTAATGCCCATAACGAGTCCTAAAGGCTGTCTTGCTTACATCAAACTCCTTGATTCTGAGCTGATGATAGCCTGGCCTGAAATCAATCTTGGAAAAGACCCTTGCTCCCTGAAGCTGGTCAAATAGATCATCAATCTAAGGTAGATGATACTTATTCTTAATAGTCACCCTGTTGAGTCTCCGATAATCAATGCATATGCGCCATGTTCCATCCTTCTTCTTGACAAATAAAACTAGCGCTCTCCAAGGTGACGAACTTGGCCTTATGAACCCCTTCTCTAGCAGTTCTTCCAACTGTTCCTTAAGCTCCTTCAACTCAGCTGGAGCCATTCTATAAGGTGGTATCGAAATGGGTGTGGTTTCGGGAATCAAGTTGATGGCAAACTCGATTTCTCTCATCGGTGGCAAACCAGGTAAATCCTCTCGAAACACATCTGGAAACTCCCTCACAACTGGAAAATCGTTTAACTTTCCTTCGTTCCCATCACTGTCCACAACATGCGCTAAGAAAGCTTCACACCCCTTTCCTATCATCCTGTCAGCTAACAAAGCAGAAATGATTCTTGGTGATGGTATTTTCCTGACCGCTCTGAAAATCACCTTCTCACCGTTGCCTAAGTTAAATTCCACCTCTTTGAGGCTACAATCTAACTTTGCATGATACTTCTCTTTAACATCCATTCCCAATATGACATCTAGCCCCTTTAACTATAGGGGTAGCAAGTCCACCACCAATTGAGTACCCTAAAAAAAAAGTTTACAATCTTTATACACTTGACTTATAATCACATGCCTCCCTAGAGGCGTACTAACAATTAAAGGACTTCTCAGTGGCATCAAAATAACATCATGTAATGTCATGCTTGTAGAAACAAATCAATGCATGGAGCCAGAATCAATCAACACATATATAGCAGAATTAAATAATCAAGGCATACCCGTGACAACTTCAGGTGCGGGTGCAGCTTCCTCTCTAGTCTTAGCAAAAACCCTGACCTGTGCCTAACCCCTTGGCCTCCCTAGAGGAATAGTCTTTTTTGTAGTTCCAGAGCTACCCACCTCTGTGACTGGTCTGGTTCCAACGGTTTCTGCTCTCCTTGGGGCTTTCATCTGGAAACCCTATTGTCTTGTTACTTGGGGACAGTCTTTGATCAAGTGACCCTTCTCTCTACATCAAAAACATGCTCCAAGTAGCTTAAAGCATTCTCCCTTGTGAAGCTTCCCACAATGTTCACATTGAGGGTTTGTGTATTTGCTCCTCCCCGTCCTTCCAGTGCCTCCTACACTCGAGGTTTGTTCCGAGACTGCTCTTGCCTGTTTGTCCTTGATAGGACCACTGCTCCCTACTTCACTCTGAGTATGGTGGCTCCTTGTACTCCTCTCATGCCTTGGAGTGCTCATCCCCTTTTTAGTGGACTGCTCCTTGTTCTTCCTCTTCCTGCTCACTTCATTTCTGATATTTTTCAGCTTCTCATCCTAGAGTGCAGCATCTACCAATTGTTGGTAGTCACAAAAATTCTGGATCAGGACTTTCTCCTTGATCCCCAAATGCAGTCCTCCTTTAAATTTGCGGCACTTATCCTCCTCATTAGCAACAATGTTGATCGCGTACCGTGACAGCTGGGTGAACCTCAGCTCATACTCACTCACACTTAGGTCTCTTTGTGTGAGATTTAAAAACTCCCTAGCCTTCTCTTGGATATACACCCTCGATAGGTACTTCTTCCTGAACACTTCCACAAAATCTCTCCAAGATAAAATCGGAGGCATCACTTGACTATGGGGTACTGATTCCCACCAATGAAGAGCATCTCTTTGTAGTAAGCTCACTACATAATCTAACTTCTCTTCATCCGAGCACTTCATTTGAATTAGAACCCTCTCAGTCCTCTTCAACTAGGCTTCAGCCTCTTCGGGGTTTGTAGTCCCATGGAAATCTACAACTTAATACTTGCGGAGCTTATCATACTGACCACTCCTCTCCACTGGAGCTTGCATCGGGCCTTGTGACCCTTGGCCCATGACATACTTGAAAGTCTAGGCAAAAGTCTGAAAGAACTGCAGGTTCATAGATGGTGGCACTTCATGCTGCACACTAGGTGCCTCAAGATCAGGAGCAGGGTGTGTCCCAGCATCTTTGTGGACATAAGATTCATCCGTGCTCCCTTGACGAGAGCCAGATTGAGTTAGAGCTCCTCGAGTTCTTCTTCGAGGTGGCATTTTTCACTCCTTGAGTAAAAACCATTTAAAATCTTTTGTTTATACAAAACAAATTTCAAAGTATGTAAAATTGTTCAAATCATATAAAACAATTTCAAATCATGAGAAACAAATTTAAAGCTTTCATGTCTTAAGCTACCTATTTCATACTTAGGATACTCTAAAACTTAATCCCAAACTTAGACCTAAACCTAGTCTCTTTGATACCATATTCTGTTGGACCTCGTTTCCAGAGCCCAACAACCAGAGTCATAAACCTTATGCTTATTACCCTGCAGGGTTATTACCATCATTCAATAAGGTTGGTGTGCCCACACCAATCAATCACCCAAAATACAATTTGACTTCTTTGAATAAATTGAAGCTCTAAGTCTCTAGTTTGTTTTAAAGTAAGAATCATCTCAATTGGAGGTTTACAGCTCAAGATATGCTTAAAAAGCTAAGGCATGTACATACTCCAATCATGCCCTCCCAACTGACCCCTCACCTTCTCTCCATCAAACTTATTTAAAAACAACTCTAAAAGATACCAATTTTTATAGAGAGATATAAAAAGATGTTATGAATCCATTTATTCAAGAATCACTTCATTTGGAGGTCGGATGAAGAAGTTATACCCAAAAGAATCGAACATGTTGATACCATCAATCAATTTGTACCTATCTTGGCGCAATTGCCATAACTCCCACTACACATGTCCGATTGACTTCGTTTTTGAACTGTTTAAAAGAAAACTTCTAGATCTACAACTTTGATGAAGATATCGAAGAAAAATTCCACCTTTTTAAGGATAAAAATGGAACAGAAGATGATGATATAAACTAAGATGATGAACAGTAACTAAGAAGATCAAACGAAGACGAAACAAAAGTCAAACTAAGACGAAGCAAACTAAGACGAAACAAAACTAAGACGGTCAACCTAACATGAAGCAAAAGTCAAAATAAGATGAAACAAACTAATACGAAGCAAAACTAAGATCAATCTCTATAGTGGTCACATACACACATCCTATGCAACATCACGACTTGTAATGCTCATATCTCTCAACTCTAATATCCAAAATTTATAAACTTTATATCATTGGAAAGCTGGAAAGATCATCTATAACGTCCAAGAAGACAATTTTTTCTAAATCAGTTCACATCAACCCAGAAATATCCTTGAAATCAGTACATAAATTTCCCCTATGTAACCTTGAGAATCATGGGCGAAACCAAAATCATAAACCATTAGTATCAACAGATCGTAGTTTTGCAAAGCTATAGTGAGCATTTCAAGCCCCCAATACATGAATGTTTTAAAAATGTCCCAAAATACAAAAGATACATGAACAATAAATTGCTCAAAATGCAACTAAAGCTTTGGTTTACTAGATTTGCTAAAATTACAACAACATTTCAAAAGTGGAGTGATGCCTTGGCCCTTGACTACCCAATCTCTTGCTCATCACCTGCATATGGGGAGGAAAGTGGGGGTGAGTTTAAAGTCTGTGGGTAACAATTTTATATTTCGTAACAAATAAAGACATTTTAAAAACCTTTTCCATGCAGAAATTCATGGGTATGCAAATCATGAATGCATTACTCCAATCAATTTGTCATGAACACATAAACACATTAAATGGTTTGGGTAAGTCCGAAACATGACGCACTACACATTTTCAATGAAATGGTCTTGTGTAGTCGTCAATTCTTGAGGGAGCTCTATGCCACTAGCGGGTAGGCGGGAGAAGCCTATACTTGGGTCAAAGTGCACGTGACAGTTCTTGAGGGACTACCACAAACCCACATAACACAGAGATTTTTAAAATCTTGTAAGCTTGGTGCCCAAAAAGGCACATTCTCTTGAAAACTTGTTTTTCATATACTTGTGATATCTTAAAAACTATTTCCAAAAGTATGGTTTCATAATCATGCATCATTTCAAAGAATCAATTTAAAAAAATAACTTTCCATAAATTTCAACACAAATCATGTATATTCATGTAGGACAATCTTGCAGCATTTAAAAACCTTAAATGCACATGAATGAGGTGGTTGCAAAAATTATTTGCTGTCATTTATTGACAGAAAACTTTTATTAACTTATCACCTAACTATAAAAGTGAAACCCACCTTGAAGTCCTTGACTATGGCTTGTTCAAATATGTCTCTCCTCTTTCTCCTCTTTTCCTTCTTGATTTTCTTCAACATAGACAAAAAAAATCCCAAATCATAAGAATTCAAATAGGAAAATCCAAAGGACCCCATGCATGAAATTGATCCTGGAATACTTAAGCCCATGCATTTACTAAGCTCTTGAAACCAAAACCCTTCCAAAAATCCAAAGCCTTATAATGCTCTTACCTCAAATATTCTCCAAATGACCAAATGCTTAGTTCAAAAGAAAGCTCTTATCTTTCTCTACCTTTTTCCCTTCTTGCACAACACCAAAATCTCTTTAGAAGGCTTAGAAAAGATGAAACCCTAACTCAACTCTCTTCTTTCCTCTCAACCACCAAAACCTCTCTTCTTTCTCTCTTTGGTTTTGTTATTTCACTTCCTCCTCTCCCATTTTCGTTTTTCTCCTTCTTAAGGAAGGAAACAACACTTCTTTCTTCCCATTTTACCTTAATGAATGATAAAAGTCCACCTTGCCCTTCCTTTAATGCCTTGAGGTTTTTAAACTTAAGTTACTTGCCAAATTTGGCCTTATACTCTCCCACTACTTTAATAGTTCAATGCCCTTAACCTATACCATATTATCTTACCCACATTAACAAACTAATCTATTCCAACATAAATAATCTAGCAAGACCCCAAAATAGTCTCATCATGCTAAAAAAAAATTTTTGGGGGCCAACAGAGATATTGATAATAAAGAAAGAGAGGCAGTTTGGATGATATTGAGAACCTTGAAAAAGAAGATCGATCATGAAAGGCAAATAGTGATTAGATTTTAATGAGGGGATTATTTTTGCATTGATTTGTTCATCATTAGGGACAATTTTTCTACATTCCTCCTAATGAAACTCATTTCCACCATAAAAAACTAGTCACCACATTGACATTCTGTAATGAATTAATGTTGACAATATTATTCTAAAAATGTAATAAAATAATTATTATTTGAATGTTAGAACATTCGAGCAATGTTAATTTTTTGATCCACCAAGTAAGACTACTTCATATGATGATAAGGTTGAGAATGTTAAGTAAGACTACTTCATATGATGATAAGGTTGAGAATGTTAAGTAAGACTACTTCATATGATGATAAGGTTGAGAATGTTAAGCGTGTATGTACTACGTTTAGGGGATGCATAAACATCCCTTGCAGCTCTAAAATATGATTGTTCCTACATATATAAACATCCCTTGTAGAATCCTTTAATAAAAATAGTTGTGACATTATGATTTAACTTTAGATCATCTTAATAATTAGCTTGTTAGTTTTGAGCTATATATAAGTTTTCAAATGTGTGCACGCTAAAAGATTTGGTCTTTTAATAATAAGAGCAATAGGTTGTTAGTTTTGAGTTTTAATTGTTATATCTAACTTAGAAACACAATTGACCATATTTCTTATTTTGACCATTTCACTTTTAATTGTTATGTGTAATCACAACCTCATTACATATTGAAATAAAGTCATTTTAATGGATATATTTGTATATTATAAGTGGTACAATCAAATGTAAATATGTATATAAACATCTATTGTAGAAGTAGCCTTCATTTAAGCATTTCATCAAACAGTTAGGAGGCTTTCGTCAAACAAGCATGGAAGGTGGGAAAAAAATCGACCAATACACATTGAACATAGAAACACAAGAAACCATCTTCTAAACACAAACACAAACAAAAACCCATACACCATAAGTAGAACACAAAACTCACAATAAACTCCTAAACATAACAATAAAATAGAGCACAAGAAGGATAGAAAAGAAGAACAATACCAACATAGGTAATGACGCTTCTTTGATGGTGACGACCACAACATTGGAGATGATCACAATAGAGGGAACGACACATATTGGATGGTGAATGATGAGGAATGTTGAGAGAGATTCGTTTTGGTATTAATAGCCTTATAAAAAATGACGTCGTTTCTTGTTAAACAAAATGATGTCATATTCGATTAATTCAGAATGAATACACCATTTGGTGTCAATTAAAAAAATCATTGTGAAATGGTGGGCCATTACAATTTGCCTTCGCCCTTAGTAGTGACATAAAGATAACATTATTTTAATTACCATATATAATTATATATATTGCAATGTAATTAAAAATAATTACACTATAGTAAAATGGAAATCAATATTAAATATTAATATGATGTTCTTAATAATCAAATTAAATATTATTGATAATGATTGAAAGTGTAAAATAAATTTAATTAACAAGAATGTTATTTTAAAATTTATAGGACAAACAACACAAAATTAATTTTTATTACATAAATAAAATTTTTGTATTAATGTATTTTAAAATATATGATTGACAATATATAAATGGTGTCACAAAACTCTATTTACTATATATAAATTCTATACTATTTTATTTAATTTATATATTACAAAAATGGAAAATATAAAATTATAAATATTTTGATGAATATGTTAGTAATTTATCGTCAAATGTGATATTTGGCGTCAAATTCCTCATAACTTTGCTAAAAGGTTGATAATGTATTAACATTTGGTGACAATTTTAGTAATTCTTCATAGAAATAATACTTAGCGATGAATTTGGAAAAATATCTTTAAAAGCTTGAGGGTGTATAAACATATGATGAAATTTTTTGAAAGCATCACCAAATGCTTTGAACATTTTTTAAAAAAGAAAATGATGTCGTTTTCTCGACAATAAACGATGTTGTTTTGCTATCTGTTTTATTTTTCCTCCCTCGCTGCTTTCTTCTTTGTTCTCTCCCTAGTCGTGACCTTCTGTGTAACATCCCATTTTCTCCATATTAAGGGTTAGAACCTTATAATACTGAATATGGGAGATATTATTGAGAAATTAAGAAATGCATTTCATGCTCATGCATAATATTAACAAACACATACATGAATTTGATTTTTCTGTACACATTACAATGATTATTCATGCACTCATTTGACATTTTCTAGGTATAAATGATTTTTAAATGATTATAATGTAAATAGTGAATATTTTGTCTTGAAATTGATTTGGTTAGTAAAATTATTAATCTAGAAGTTTTGGTAAAATTTAGGAAATTTTGAGAAATTTTGGACTAAAAAAAATGTCAACTGGCAGGATAATTAGTAAATGGTTGTAGAATTAAATGTCAAATGGCAGTAGAAATTGTTGATAAATGATATTAGGATTAAATGACGAATATCATAGAAAATTGGATGACAATTGGATTAGAAATTGGAGACAAATGGATTAGTTGAGAAATACTCATTAGAAACCTTAAGGTGGTGACATGTGGCAAGTGACAAGTGTCACTTGTCATACCACACTCCCATCCACGACATTTCCTTTCATTTGAAAGACTATCTTTTGTTTTTCATTTTCATTTGATGCTTTCTTCTTATCTCTTCATTTTTTATCTTCATCTTCTACATTTCTTCTTCTTCATTTCCATGATACCTTAAACTCTCACCATTTGTGAACTTTGGCATCATTTTTCACATGTTTCTTCAAGATCATATGTCTTCTTCTTGAAGAAGAATCCAACATATTCCACCTTTTATGATGATGATCGTGTGGTTCAAGTAAAGCTAAGGTTAAGTGTTACTTTGAAGATTTTGAAGTTATACAAGTAAGCATCATACTATTCTTCATAATTTATGGAATGAAACATGTATGATGATAGTTAGAGGTTAAATGATCATAAAATGGTGTTTTATATATGTTGGAACGTGGGTAAAGAAATGAACACATTGATGTCTTGTTTTTGTGTTTATGATGATCAATATTTCATAAGTTGTTATAGAGATGAGTTTGAAACAGAAAGATCATTAAAAATGGTGTAGGAAAAAGTGCATAAAATTTTGATATAAAAATGGTTATTTCATGTTGTATTTTCAATGTATATTAACGTGGATCACTTTGGATGTTTTAGAGATGAACTAAAATGAGTCTAGAGCTAAAAAAAAAGGAAGTAATGTGATGTTTTGAAATGGGATGAATTAAGGTGATATTTAGAAGTGAAATGAATGTGAGATTAGAGTTGAGCATATGCATTAAGTTGGTGATGAATGTATATATATATATATATAGATGTTCTATTTTTGGTGTTATGATCAAACATAGAATTGATTTGTTTGTGATTGATATTGAGATGAAATGAAAGTATGAATGAATAGGAAATAATAAGAACGTAAGCTAGAAATGATAGACTAATCAAAAGAGATGAACTAGGACGAAAATGATGATGAAGTGTGTTGGAATATGCTAGATGGGGTGTTTTCACTAAATAGGCAATTGTATTTTGGCCACATCTTGACCTGTAGACATCCAAATGGGATTATTTTAATTTTATATTAAACTAGAGACATATGGTTATACTTTTCATGAAGGAATGGAAGTTTAATTCTATCTTTAAGAGTTTGGAAATTTGTCTTGGTGTGTTGTCACGGTGTGAAAATAATCTATAATATTTTAGGTATAACTTGCAGAATACTGAACCAAAATACATGAAATTGAGGTCATTATAAACTTAAGAAATATGGGAACATTGCTTTAATATATTGGATAAATACCTCATTTTATTTGTCAAAAGGGAGCATCAATTACTTGCACGATCGTGCACAAGCACCAATCATGACAGAGAGGGATTGTCAAGTGGTTGCACGATCATGCACAAGCAAGATCATGCACTGCTGCCTTCTTACCCTAACTTAGTGTTTTTGGACTTGATTTAGGTTTGAAATGAACCTAAATGGTCACTAAAGTAAGTGGTTAAGTGATTGATAAGTTTAGGATGTTGATTGACATTAGAATTGAAGAATGGATTGACTTGATATGAATGTATCCCAATTTGGAAGTTATGAGTTGTTAATGATGTAAAAGTGTTCTTATGAATAATATGAATTAGGTATGAATGAATGAATGAAAATCTGGAAATTGTTTGGATGTATAATGCTAAGAAAGGATTGGTAAATGTATGTTTAATGAATAGAGGATTGATAAACTGAGGATAATCAAGTTTTGCAAGATATGATATATGGATGATCATAAGATGTGAATTAAGAAAATATACCCTAGATTGCCATTGAGCATGCATTATACATATCACATATACATATGTATATGATTGACTATTCATTGAAACCGTGCAAATTAGTAATGTGTAAGTGTGTATGTATTGCATGATATAGAAGAGCAATTAGAGCGACAATATCAAGACATTGCTAGGGCATCGAGGCAATAGCTATCTAGAGCATGTTGTGAGTAACCTAGATGGTCTCATGTTGATTTATTGTTTTGTTTAAATTCTAAATTGGATTATTAAGTGATGTGAATATGTTGATTCTGGACATTGAATGCCTGAGGCGTTTGATGCATGAATAATATATTGGAAGTGCTTATTATATGTGAATTTGATAGAATATGTGATACTAATCTTAATTGTTGAATATCGGACCAATGTTTGATGGTGAATGAGAAAGCAAAAGAAAATTAAGCACAAGTGAATGATTGAATACATATGATGCATTTCACTACATGAATGCATGATAATATAAAGGCAGTTGTGACCGTACTCGCCAGTGAAAAAGAACTTAAAGCTCAAAATGTGGTAAGAGCCTCTAGCTCACTATGTACAATGAGCCATGTATCTATAAGAATAAGGAACATTTATTAATGAGCCCAGTATCCACAATAGATACGGAATGATGAAAAAGGCACTCGGTCATAACAAAGTAATAAATAAAAGTGAGTCTCATGAGCATTGTATATACATTTTATTATGCATTATATGAATGATTGAATTGAATTTTATGAACCGTTATGAATGTAAAAAGTGAATAAGTGAACAAAATGTTAAATAGTGCTTTTTGATAATTGGTGAAAGATGTGCATTATATGATGACATGAATTGTTTAGGAACTTGAAACATGAATTGTATGTGTTATGTGTTATAAGTGAGCCATTGATGATGGGTAGCTCACTAAGTTCACAAAATTCATCAAAATTACAACTTTGACTTTTTAAGTGTGAGAGAGTGGACTTAGCTCTAAGACAACTTATAAGAGATCTAGTATTGCTTTTTGATAGAAGAAATGGCTCAAAGGTCGGTCAGTTGAGATTGAAGGATTAGATAGAATTTTTGTATAGTTCCCCATCCATGTAGCTTGTAGCATATTTTTGTAATAGAGTTGTAGACTCTGATAACTATTTGATATTGTATATAAGGACGAAGTATGTAATTCTACAATGTATATTCGGTTTTATGAAATGAAAATGAGGAATTAGGTTTTTAATTATTGTGATATTTACATTTTTTAATGATGATGTCATGATTAAGCTAGTGACATGATTGCTCTAACATGTCACCATTGTAAGATACGTACTCGGATATTCTTTAGAATGTCAAGTATGTGTCCTATGAGAGTGGGATGCTTCATTCTGTCTTCTGCATTTGCATGCTTCTGTCTTCTCTAGTTGTTGTCTTTCTGTTCTTTCATCGAGGTAAGTCATCAATGATTTTTTTGGTTTGTTTTATGCTTCCTTTCACGTGTTTTGATCAAGTGATGTTGGACGAGTTACGGATGATTTTATTAAGTTGTTTGCATTGGTTTGGATCAATGTTTTGAAACCCGGACCGATCATCGAACCGGAGGTCTTACTGGTTATCGGTTTGACCGGTTCAACCGGTTCAACCACCGGTTAAACCGGTGTGACGTCATAATTATATTTAATTATATATAATATTAATAATATTTAAAAAATACAAAAAAAATACAAAAAATAAAACAAAAAATAAAAAAATAAAAATTTTATTGAACTAGTGGTTTGACCGGTTCTCACTGATTCAATTGAGAACTGGTTTTAAAGGGTGACCCGGACCGGATAGCCGACCGGTCACCGGTCAGACCGGCCGATCCGGTCTGGTTTTCAAAACAGAGGTTTGGATTGTTTGTGATTGGAGATTGTTTGGAATGTCTTAATGTTAGTGATGAAAGGGAAAAACACGTGATTTCCGTAGTTATCTTGGGATGAATTTTTTATATGTAAAGTGTTGATGAATTACGTGTTACGATTATGTTAAGTGTTAGGAGTGTTTTGCTTGTGTTGGTATATATATATATATATATCTCATTATGGTGACTGAAAATTGATGGATTTGAATTTGAAAAATGCAACTTGAGATGTAATTTCTATACATATGTCCATAATCCTCACAAAAGTGACATCTTATATAGGATAATTTCAAGGTATGTGACCATATGAGTGAGATCTATAAGAATGTGACATGTATGCAATTTTGGGTCTTTTTGGGATGTAACAATAATTAGGGAGCTCTACTTTATATATGTGGGAGATAATAAGCTCTTTTCGTGAGATAATAAAGCTTAACAAATGATTTAGAATATGACATACTCTTTTAGTGTAAATATTGCCTATAAGAATGGTGAACATTTTCTAAGTGCTTAAATAATAGGTTATGATAATTATGAGCTTATTTTTATGTTGTTTTGACAATAAAGAGTCATATACTACATGCTCTTTTGGTGTGGTCTTGTATAAAATTGTACCTATTTCTTTTCTTATAAATCATGTGTTTTGTTTTGATAATAAAGAGACATATACTAGATGCTCTTTTGGTGTGATCTTGTATAAAACTGTACCCATTTCTTATGAATCATGTGTTCTAGGTTTAAAATATAAACCACATATAAATGTAACAAATTTCTTTTTAGCTTAAGATGTAGAAGATGATGTATGAACAGTAAAATTTTTATGTCTCGAATTGGATATTATATGTTCATGGATGATTTAATTATATGCTAATCATCTAATTTTTTTTGTCCCACATCAAAATTATCTTGGCATTGGATAATTCACTTTTATAAGTGAAACCAATTCCATGTTTATCATTAGAGATATTTTGGCCCCCAATTAAATCTTTTAACTTAGACAATGAATATTTGAGAAAATTAATTCTTTTTCAATGTCTCTTCTCATTTCAAATTATATTAATTGCTAGTAGCTACAATCACACACGGGCATAGAGTGTTTAAACTAGAGCATACCTCATCATTATTTACAAAAAAATTATAAAGAATTGTTAAATTTTGATATTCTGAATTCTCCTTTGATAATCAATGAGAGACTTTATAAAGCATAAATTTGGCTCCTACGAAAACGCATGGTCATTAAATGAAACAAAAAGCTTAGAAACACGTGATTTACAATATGCATATGCATTGGAAGGTGTAACGTTCTTTTTGTAAAGTTTACATGTCTAATGCAATTTTAATACTTAATTGAAAAAGTTTAAATGTTTAATGGATTTTGGAGTGTTTATCCCTCTTTTTCCTTGTTCTGCCCATGTGTTTTTTTGGTATGTTACTATAGTAAAAGTGTGTAGTGATGATAGTAATGAATATTTCGATATGGGTTATGTCTGTTGAATGGGTTGATTGAATGTGAATATGTGTTAGGAACTTTGTTTTACTACTCCCTGTAAGATATTCAATTAATGTTCACTTTGAATCGCTAATGTCACTCTCAGATCATAGTCCTCTAACTTCTCACTCTCCGTCGAATTTTTCATTATTCACAAACTATTGTGAGCCCATTACTGCCACAAAGTCATTAAAACTTTATAATGATAAGCTGTTGGTTATATGTCTAAAACTTTAGTTATAAGCATTTTCTCCATTTTAATTCCTAAGACCCAACTCTATGAACAAGTTTATTATATTAAATACAACATTGTCTTTTTTGCAAGCCATGTTTTCTGTTGAAGAGAGTTGATAATTATATAACCTCGTCCTTCTTCTTTGTAGCTTGTGGTTGTCCGTCCATCCAGTTAAGTCGTCCAACTAATTTCTACCATATGTTTTGCTTTAATAGTACGAGTATTTGGGTTTGGGTTTTGTGTGAATGCAAACGAGGTGTTGGTTTTGTACTTTGATGTTGTTTGAAATTTTCTTAAAATCATTGATGAGTTTTTATATTCTGCTTTAATAGTTTAAGTATTTATGTTTGGTATATAGGATGGTGTGTAGGCTGAAAACCCATGATGTGGCTCCCATGAGGCTTATCAGTGAAATATTTCACAAGTCTAGAAGTCACAGTAAGAAGTCTCTTTTTTGAGTCACAGGTGTAAACAATACCACGTACCTTGGAGTTTGTTTGAATTCAAACATAGTATATGAACTTGTACTAATTAATTAATAAGTAGAAATTTGTATTGATTTATCATTATATGTAACATCCCATTTCTAGTGGTAAGGGTAGAATGGCTATATGAGTGGCTCATGAGAGTTAGTGATGCATTTCCATGTTCATGCATGATATGCCATACACTTGAACTTAAATAGTGAATTTATTTGCACATGAAATAATTGTACATGCATTCATGAAAATTTCGGGTATAATTGGATTAATCTATGAATTTTTAGAGTTACGGATGTTTTTGCATTGAAAATATTAGTAATTGGTGGAAATATTGTATTTGTATATGTTGGTGAAGTTATGGAGTATTGAGAAAGATATATTGATAATAGGGAACAATAAATAAATTGAATGAAGTTTTGGAGATAGTTGGGTTGTAAAGATGACAGTCAAGGGAATTAGTTCAAAAGAAACTAAGTTGGAACTTAGGTATTGGGTAAGTGACAAGTGTCACTTAGGCCTTATACTCTAGTTAAGAGTAGGTTACTATTCCTTGAGAATTGACAGGTTAAGTCTTGTCCAAGTCCCTTCCATTTTATCATCTTCCTAAAACTTCTCTCTCTTCGAAACATAAAGTTTTCCATCAAAATATCTTCTAAGGGACTTCTGTGTTCTTCCTTTCCTTCACCAAACTTACTTTGTCTTTTGTGTCATCTACTCTAAGGAAAACCGAAGTCGATCATTTCTCAAATAAGTATGAAAACGTGTGGAGTTTAGGGCTTGAAGATTTTGGGGTTTTCAGCAGGTAAGTGTTAGAGAAATCCCTTGCTGTTAGGGATTTGTAAAATAAAGTTGTTAAATTACTTTCATCTGCATGAAAAATTTACTTTATGTGTTTGTTCATAAATACTGGGTAGTTGGGGAGAAATAGATTCAGTTATAGTGTTGAAAGTTAGAAAATCTGGAAAATTTCTCACTGAGTATGCTTCAGTATTTTAGCCATAACATTTTCTTTAGTTGTCCAAATGAGATGATTCTTTATTCAGAGTAAACTAGGAATATATGGCTACAATTTGTATGAAGACATCGAATTTCAGTTCTGTCTCTAAGAGTCTCAAAAGTTGTCTCGAAGTTGAGAACTGGGTGCAGGATGTTGAGAGTTGAGCGAAAATTCATGTTCCAACTTCAGGAGGAAATATGGATCTGATTTAGATAGATTTTGGTAAAGTTGCCTTCTGAAAAGTTGTAGAGATTTCTTTTATCTTTCCAACGGTATAAAGTTTGTAAATTTTAGATATCGGAGTCAAAATTTATGATTGTTATAAGTGGAGATGTTCTGAAGGAAAAGCAGACGATAGAAATGAGACGAAGGAAAAGCAGACGATGGAAATGAGACGAAGGAAAAGTAGACGATGGAAATGAGACGAAGGAAAAGCAGACGATGGAAATGAGACGATAGAAAAGCAGACGATGGAAATGAGACGATAGAAAAGCAGACGATGGAAATGAGACGAAGGAAAAGCAAAGGATGGAAATGAGACGAAGGAAAAGAAGACGATGGAAATGAGACGAAGGAAAAGCAGACGATGGAAATGAGACGATAGGAAAAGCAGACAATGGAAATGAGACGATAGAAACTCAGACGAAAGCAAGAACTGATTGGAGTCTTTTGGTCATAACTTTTTCTCTAGACCTCCAAATGACCTGATTTTTGAAGCATTGGATTCCTAACACATTTCTTTATCCCTCCACAAAAAGTTATGGTTTTTCTTATTAAATTAGAAATGATGGATTGAATCAAAGTAAGGGTATCGGTGGAAGGAGCATGAACTGAATATTTCACTGAACGTATTTCAGTATTTTGACGATATCTTAGTCTATAGGATTCCAATTAAAGTGATTCTTGATTTTTAGAAAACTAGAGTAATAGGGCTACAAATCATATGAAGAAGCTGAATTTCGATCCAGTCTCTAAGGTGTTCAATTTCTGGATAGAAGTTGGATATAACACACTGTTTTGGAAAGGAATAGTCTGAAAATGGTTGAGGCATATCTTCCAAATTACTGAACCGAATTGAGTGAAATTAGAGGCGATGGAAAGATACAAGATAGAGGAACACTTTTCTAGAAGAGAGTGAGCTCAAATTTCACAAGTTTTGCCTCCTGTTCGAATGTGAACAGTTAACTCGAAAGGGTATTTCAGAAAGTCTGAAAGTAAGCCAGTGACAACGAATTGTAATTTCAATGGTTCTAGAGAGGCAGAAACCTAAGTGTTAGTTATGCTTAAATGAATTTTGGTTTGGGATAGTGTTGAGAAGAATCAAAGAGCGATACCGAGATTTATCGTGAACATGCATTGTACATAATACATCTCATACATGTACATTGTTGAACACTCCTAATGGTGCAAATTTTGATATCATGTATGCTATTTGTTATAGAGGAGCAACTGGAACGTCAACTTCCAGACGTTGCTGGATCTTCCAGGCGTTAGCTTCGGGAGTAACCAGTGAGTAACCTAGTTGGTTCCTCAATTTCTGATTGTTAAATGCTCTGTGTGAACTGATTTCAATTGTGAATTGTATGATTATGTGAATGATTAGGATTGAAATGCCTGCTTTTGAAAAATTGGATGTGACTGCTACATGATTCTGAAAATTGAGATAAATGGGCTTTTACAGCCATATGACGATGAATTATTGGGCATATGCATTTCATACAAAAATGCATGAACAGATAATGAACGTTGTGACCTGAGTCGCCACTAATACTGAAAAGATCTTTGAGCTCGAACACTGTTACTGAACCGAGCCTCGAGCTCGAGGGGAGTTAGTGCATCCTGCATGAGGGCTCTCCTACTCCCTAGACACGCCCATCGAATCGACATCGATTTAGCTTTTCACAACACAACCTTTGAAACAAACAGGAAATGAGTAACATATGCATTGCATACAAATGAGTTAATTGATTTGTGATAATTACTGAGTTCTGTGATGGCATGAGAAATTGCAAACTGTTATATGATAATTGAATGTTACTATGATGTGCTGTACGCAATTTGCGTAATACATGAATTGAGTGAACCATCGACGATGGTTTCTCATTGAGTTCACAAACTCACCCAAAATTGCATCTATTTTTCAGGTCTGATAGATTAGACCCCTAGCTCCAGAGATAGACTTTTCCTGCCGCGTGAGCGCATTGCCAAGAGAAGCAATGGCACATAGGTCGGTCAGCTGGGATTGATTTTGAGGATGACACAGTATAGACTTTTGTATCAGTTTCCTTTTTGGGAGTATTGTATTTAGACCGTAGAGAACTGATAGACTTGTCTATATTTCTGTTTGATGTTATGAAATGAGAATAGCATTATGGTTTTAAAAATTCAGTGATTTTGATATTGCGGTTTTATTGCATTGATGCCATGTGGATTATAGAAATGATTGAACGTAGTGCACCCTTATTGTGGGATATGCGTCGGTACAACCCACGGGCATCCCGGTGCGTACCTTGCGGTAAGGGGGTGCTAGATTATATTATGTAAAACGAGGATTGCATTTAATAATTCAATTATTTACTTTTAATTGTATAGCTAGGTGGATAAAAGTTGGATGTCTCATCAAAAATGGTGCACTAAATACGTAGGAGATACGAGTTTCATGCAATTTGTAAAAGATCAAATAGGTGATGAATGTTGTATTTGATGTCCAAACATGTATTACTTAAATGTCGATATTCAAATTCAAGAGGTGGTATATAATCACTTGCTAATTTGAGGCATAGATAAATTTTATACTTCATGGCTTTGTTATGATGAACGTAAGAAAGCATGTTGTAGTAAAAGTGTTGGTATAAGTGTTAATGATATTAAGAATAATGATGGTGATGATGGTGATGATTATTAGCATCAATGTGAATGGGAATATTAAGTGCAAATGGTTTAATCTTGCTGACAATAAAGTGAACGGGAATATTACTAGCATTAATGTTAGTAAGACATGGTATGATAGTGACCCTTTTATCCATGTAAGTCAAGTGAAGCAAGTTTTATACCTGAACGATAAAGTGTTAGGCAACAATTGGAAGGTTGTCCAAAAGTTTCAACATTGAAATCTCTTCTAATTTTTTGAAAGGGATAATGGTCTAATCAGTGAGGAAGGTGATTAAGTATATCAAGAGATTGAATCGAAGTTGAATAATGAAGGCATTCGAAAAGAAGATGTAGATATTTCATCATTCCATAAGAGACATGTTGATCCCAATATAGTATAAGTGGATGAAGTACAAGCCAAACTTATCGTAGAAAGGATGAAGACTATCTTGAAGATGAATTATATGGCAATGATGATACTTTGGCCGAATATAATAGTGATGAAGAGTCGAATCATAATATAATTAATTATGATGATGATGATTTTCAAGATGATTGAAGGTAAATTTTTTTTTTGTTTATATGTGATTATTGTTTATATTGTTTGAAAATTAACAAGCCACCTTTTTAATTAACTTATGATTAGCCATCATTAAAATCAGATAATTAACTTATGAGTAGCAATTTAATAGCCTAATAATTGTCCTTCATCAGCCAAAGACAACCCCTTATATGTAAAGGGAGGTTTTAAAGTATTGATATGCATTTAGAAAATTAAGTGTTTACAAATATAGAAGAGGGGACTCTCTGATTCTAGTTTTTTCCTAGAAATTTTGTAAAAGCAATGTATTTCATTATGCTTATATATATAAGAGGCCATCTTTTCCTTAAATATAACTTTGGACAAAGAAGAAATGGAGCAAACCTGACTTAGAGAAGACTTTATCAATAATGAGGAATTTTCCTCTCTAAGTTTAATTCTAAGGCCAACATTTAAAGGATCCTAGAACTTGACTATTGGCACGTATCTAAAAAACCTTTAATGTTGTAAAAAATGAAGTCAAAATAAACCTAGACAACTAGAGAAAGTTGAACATCTCTATATGGGCAAACTTTTATAACATTCCCTTACAATTTTAGATAATAGCAGGGTTAAATTATTTATCCAGTATAATAGACAAGCCAATCTTCTTAGATGCACAATAAGCTAAATTATGTAGAAATAAGTATACAAGAGTTTGTATTAAAGTAGAAAGGGACATGATATTGCTTAAGAATTTGAAGCTCAAGAGATTAAATGATGAAGTGAGATGGATCTAGTCCAAATAACCATATTATATTAATGGAAATTGTCAAAGCCTCTTAAGAAAGGATAGAGCACTATTAGGAGAATATATAAAATTGGGAGCTCTAATGGAATTATGAATTTGAACTTAAACAATGAATAAGATCCCTATAGCATTACAAAAGGCAATATAAAGGAGATCATGGTTAAGAAAAATGGTAAAATACCTCAGGAGTCACTTTTGAAATGAGACTAGATTTATTGACGAACTAATATATGTAATTGCCAAATATTAAAAAATCATTTATGCAGACCATTATAATCAAAATAAGGAGATCATTAATATAGAAACTGGTAGGAATTTATGAAGTGTGAGGGATAAAAGTAAATTGCCTATAGAGGAAAATAAAGTGAATTTTTTCAGCCAAGAAAAGGCCAGGCAGTAAAGGAAGTAGCCTGAAATAAGTTCTTGGAATCTTCCTGCCTTTTAATGTCATTTCTAGTTTGGAATGTTTGAGGGATCAACAAACCAAATAAGCAATAAATGGTTATAAACCTTTTTTCAAAGAAAAAAATATATTTTTAATAAGAATTTTGGATACCAAATAAAAGTTGTTGGGAAATAGACAACTAATGGGTTCTTGAAAAATTTTGAAGGTCTTCATCTAACCATCAACACTTCTATAATGGAAGAATAACGGTTGCTTTTTAACGACAATAAGTTCCAGATTGACTATGCTCATTTTACTAATCAAATTTTTAACTTAACCATTTTCATCCATAACATCCTAATATAGATTAATATGTTTATTATCTGTGTTGTCAATTTGACATTTCAAAGGCATACATTATAACTGGCATTGGAGAATTTCCAAGCCATTATGTTGGACCTATGAATCTTAGTGGATGAATTCAACAATACAATGTTTGCTTAAGGGACTAAAAGTAGGAGATTGATTCAAAAAAATTTATATGATGATTTAAGGAATTATGAAGAACAAATTGGAGTCTTGAATCCAATCTTCAAAAGTTAGGTCTTTACTTGGGATAATAAGCAAAGTGATGACTAATTGATTAAAACAAAAGTTAGATTGAGCATTAGTTAATGATGTTTGAATGTCTAACTCCTACTCAAGTTTAGCCTTCTTTGGCAATTTTATCAGTTATAACCATTCCTTGATACTTAATATTAAACATATCAAAGCTCCATTTAAGTTTTAATAACTATCGCCTTAATCTTTGAAACTATGGATAGGATATCAATAAAGGGATGCAAGGACAATATAAGAACTATATGGCATTCACATGTATGAGAAAGTTAAGTGTAGCGCCCCCTTACCGTAGGATATACACCGGGACGCCCGTAGGTCATACCGATACATAACCTACGATGAGGGTGCACTACGATTTGATCATTTCTATAAACCTCATGGAATTAATATAGTGAAGCTGTAATATCAAATTCGCTAAATTTTAAAACCAAAAGATACTTCTCATTTCATTTCTTAAAAACCATAAGTTCACAATTCTGTCAGATTACAGCTATACATAACCAAAAAGGACTAAATAACTCCTAACTAGATCATCCCCAAAAGATCCCAGCTGACCGACCTGTGAGCCATACTCCTCTAGTCGGCACTCACACAGCAGGAAAAGTCTCGCTAACTGGAGCTAGGAGTCAACTATCGTTGTCCTAAAAAATAAATGCAATGTTGGGTGAGTTTGCGAACTCAGCGAGAAACCATCATCGATGGTTCACCCAACTCATGCATAAACAAACAATTCACACCATATCATATATGTTAACACAACTAAGAATCACACGCATTCGGTTTCACATTTATAAGGCGGTTTGCCTTTCATACAATTCACATTTGAACATACATATATGCAATGTACATGTGACTCTTTCATTTTATTTCGTTGTTGTGACCGTGCGCCTGAGCTCATTTACGTTGAGCCATTGGCTCTGAAAACATTAGGCTTGAAGCCCTAATACGTTGAGCATAAAGCTCTGAAAATCGTTGGGCACGAGGCCCTGTGCATTGAGCCTAAAGCTCTGAATACGGTGGCTGCACCGGTCACAACTGTCAATTATCTAATCATGCATAATGGCATGAATGCACATGCTTCAAATTTTACTAATCGTGTCTCAACCTAATATCACTATCCAATTTGCATTCAAAACCAATTAATGACAATTTATGCACACGTAACACTTCTATTGCACATTCTAAATATTTCGAACACCTGTGGTCCGAAATCAATCAAAACAACCACACATAATCCTTCCTTAACTCCTCATGGCATAATTGTTAGAGTAGTGCCCTGAAGGCAATCGCCTTTAGTGCATTTTATACAAAGTAGTGTACATTCTTTATGAATAAATAAAGAAAGGCATATTTCATTAATTTGTTGTTCATTATTTATGAACTGATATTGATCTATAAGCAAATTAATGAAGTCCATGATATATGACATAGCATGAAGGAAATTGTGATGTGATCATACTACTGAGATTCCTATCATGTGTAATTATGTCAGTATCTAAATTATCCCTAGTCATAGGATTACTGAGACTAGACATCGGTAATCCGGAAAGACTAGCACATCTCAAACTCCTTGACTTGATCAAGCAGTGGATCTCAGAAGCTGTAAATATGAGATATTTAGGGTTGAGATGTGGATGCTTACTAGAGGTAGTAAGTACATTGGATGACCTGCTATGAGATCATCACATGGATGTCCTATTCTAATGTCAGTGATAATCTCATCATAGCAATGGTGCAAGTATCCTTAGACTTGAGGTGCTCAAGGATATCTTGGATACTGATTCTGTGCTTTGACTCCATTCCTTGTTGCCTTACAGAGGTCGCTCATAGGGTGGTGCTTGGGTACAGCTTGAGGTATTCGAAGGTAATTGAGTAGCCAATAGAGGATTCACCACTTCTGTGATAGCAGAAGATGATACCCATGGCCTCTTGTCAGGGTCATTACTTGAAAGTCTCTGGCCGGAGCATATATGTCATGAAGAGTGTCTTCAGTGACATATTAAGTAATGAGTCCCAGGACAAGAACTGATATCACTTGGACTAGATTTGACTTAGTCAGTCTAGTAAGAGTTGACACATTGCCCATACTCATAACCAAGTGGGGTATAGCATGGTGAAAGGACGAATTGCACGGTAATTGTCTATGGAAAGGTTCGTGATATGGTTTATGATGAATATATGTTCATTCGTCAAACCAATTACTTTCCGTCAATTGGGGTCATGATGTGTTGCTAGATACCGCTCATGACTTGCTTAGATTAAGTGTTAATCTAAGTGGCCAACATAACCGGAACCTAATGGGTCACACGATAGGAGTGTCTCGGAGAATTTGTAAAATAGTTTTGGACAGAGTTCCAATATATGGAGAGCAAACGGATTAAATGGATCCTGATGAGATCGAGATATGTCCCGATGAGATCGCGACATCGATATTCTTTGAGAAAGGTCTCCGGTGATTTTTCCCTACCGGGACCCGGTGGGACCGACCCCAGTGTGACTGGACTACTCCAGCAATTATATACATATATATATATGATTAATTAATTATAGAATTAATATATATATATATATATATATATGTGTGTGTTGCAACGTGGATGGAGGAGAGGAAGCATAAGAAGCTTCCTTATATAAGCTTAGTCATCAATTCATTAAATTGCAAAAAGACAAAATGAAGAAAGATGTAGAAAGATGATCGTTGCTTTAAGAAAGAAAAAGACCAAGTTGTTTGGTTTTGCAAAAAGGAAGAGGATCGTGGCTTTGAAGAGAAGAAAGAGTTTCTTGCTCTTTGAAGATGATCTTCGTGAATCTTGAAGGAAGAGGAAGGTTTTTGGGAAAACCTATAAGAGAAAGTGTTCTCTCATCATCCTCTCTTCACCAACGATCTTCATCTCATCTTACAAGCTTCTCCTTCTTCTTCATCGTTGATTCAAGATCTCCATAGAACAAAGGTAAGATCTAGCAGTCTTTAATTTGTTCTAGTTATTCTCGGGTCAAAGGGTTTGTCCCGGTTAGGTTCTCCGATCTCTGCGTGGATATCGTTAGAGACGGTCTCCTTTGGCCGTTATGGTTTGAGTTTGTTGTATAGACACATGGATCTTGGCTTTCTGGAAGGTCCCGGAACAAAAAAATTTTGTTTTCCGCACCGTGGGCATGTGATGCTCACACCGGAATTTTCCTACAGTGGTATCAGAGCCACTTGTGTCGTATATAACAACGTAACCATGACTAGGTCGGAGTTGCTATAGCTTGTGATGATGATGCATGTTGTATGTGTTGAATTTCGAATTCAGTATGAGATATAGTTTTCAAAATTTTCTTACCCAGATATGTTCACAAGATGTTGTTTCATATGTCTGTGGAAGCCCGGAATTTATCAATGTGATTTGATATGGTTTTGCTAATTCATTCCCTAATGTTCTGATTGCTGTCTTTGTGCACATTCATTGAACAGGCATGCTTATAAATTCGAGAATAAATTGTAGAATTTTTTTTTTCAGATTTGCTTTCACCTACATGTCTCTAAGATGTTTATGAATGTCTATGAGAATGGAAAAATGTTTTCGAGGTGATTTACTATTTATTTGAGAATTTATTGTGTGCTGCTGGGAATAACTGTGTTGAAGAACACAGATTCTACATTGGCTTGGTTGCTGAGGTTGAATGAGTTTTTGTTGGCAATAAATCCTGCAAATATTCATGGATCATTTTGTGAACATGTAGTAACCTCAGTAATTTTCTCAGAATTTATTGAAATTGTTTCAATTAGTTTTTCAAGCAAAACAAAGAGCTTGGCAGTTTTGAGAAAGTTGCTGGAGCTGTTTTGTTTGGAATGAGAAAATGTGTAGTTTTCAATTCCAATGCCTTTGATCATTTTTAATATGATTAAAAATTTGTTATATTGATGTTGTATGCTTTCCAAAGTGAATCTCTTGAAATTAGGTTTCCAAACAATTTTAGGATGTCAAATGTGTCTCATTAGCGTCTCGTTAGTATATTCCCTTATCTCGATTGTTTTGGCCGTAAAAAATTTTGTGACATGTGCCGAAATAGTCTTGATAAAGTGTAGACTACCTAGAGATACTTAGAGTGATAATTTGATATTCTCAAATTATTTGGAAATCTAAATGAATAAGAGTTTATTCATCAATTTCAAGTTTCATGTATAGTTTGACTATATATGGTAAGCATGGTACAATGAAAGTGTTTCATTGGTACATCATAATAAAGGATATTACACTTGGTATTGTGAATTTGATCTACACGGATTGAGAAATTAGCTGATTAGAGTGCAGGCCAAATTCCAGTCGACTATAATATGTTCCAGTCGACTGGAAAGTGGATTCCAGTCGACTGGAAAGTGGATTCCAGTCGACTATAATATGTTCCAATCATTCGAAGCGCGACAATAATCAATTCCAATGATCGAACATGTTCCAATCATCGAACGCAGCTGATAACCTATAGTCGACTAGCACAAGTTCCAGTCGACTGGTACATGCACCAGTCGACTAGAACATGCACCAGTCAACTACAACAACATGCAAAGATGGGATGATGGATGATTTTAGGTATAGACTCAATGTGATTGATGAAATACCCTAAATCATTCCATAGAGTCATGGTGACTATAATCCTATCGCTTGGAGAAGAAGAAGATGAGACCTAAAAACCCTCAAATCATATGAAAACTAACGCCTTCCATTAATATGGAGAGAACCAGAGTTCTTATAGAGTTGGGTTGTTGGGCAAACCCAAGCTCACTCTATACGGATATGTTGAACCATGGAAAATGAGATTTTGGATTAATGGGTCGGTTTTCACTAGAAGCGTTGATTTGTTGAGCAAACTCAAGGTCAACGTGGGATGAGGCGAAATTGGGTAGTGTACATCGATGTACACGCATCAAGAGTTGATGACCCAATGTGTGTGCATACATCAAAAGTTGATAGCACTAGTCGATAGTTACACCTAAGATGGAAATGGTATGATTGATACCTACCGATTGAACTAAGGTGGCTTGTTGGGCAAACCCAAGGTCATTTAAGGAATGTCGGATATCTATCTATGATGCAATTGGTATGACCGATACCTACCGATTGAACTAAGGTGGCTTGTTGGGCAAACCCAAGGTCATTTTTAGGAATGTCGGATATCGACCCACTAGGACATTATGTCGTAATTTTTCTTGGATTCGTTATGAGGGTAATGGATTCGTTGAAACTAGTGGGAGCCATATGCATGTCATGTAAGTCCTTATGATCATGCATTCATGTCATGCAAGTCCTTATGATCATGCATTTAATTCTATTCTAACATTCTTTCTCTCTATCCCTTTAGGTTGATTGAAGATGACCTCTAGTGTGAATTTGCGCTCACTTATGGACTCGAACAAATTAACTCGACCAAATTTTCTTGATTGGATAAGAAATCTGAGAATTGTTCTCAGGTCTGAGGAACTAGGATTTGTCCTAGATGTTCCACTTCCTGATCCACCTGCTGGTGAAGCTTCTGATGAAGATCAGAAAATAGGAAGTACAGCCAAGAAGAAAACCAAAAAGACTGCACCAAAAGGAACTTGTTTCCATTGTGGCAAGACTGGCCACTGGAAGCGAAACTGTAAAGTCTATCTGAAAGAACTGAAGTAGAAGAAGGCATCAGATGCCTCGACTTCTTCAAGTATGTTTGTCATTGAGATTAATACTGTTTCTGATCATAACATATTGGGATTAGATACTGGTTGTGGCTCACACATATGCAATGATATCGCAGGCCTCGGGGACGATGAGCACTCATAAAGGGAGAGGTAGACCTGCGTGTGGGAAATGGAGCAAGAGTTGCTGCATTAGCCGTAGGCACTTACTTTTTGTCAATCCCCACTGGGCTTGTAATTAAATTGGATGAATGTTATTTTGTACCTGTATTAACAAAGAACATATAGTCTGTTTCTTGTTTAAATAGAGCTGGTTTCTATTTGACTTTTAGTAACAATGGTTGTTCTATTAGTTTGAATGGAATGCTTTATAGTACTGGTACATTATGCAATGGAATTTACATATTAGATATGTCACATCCAATTATGAATGTCAATGACACGAAAAGACATAAACGAGATAATTTAAAATCAACTTACTTATGGCATTGTCGCCTTGGCCATATAAATGAGAGACGCATAGCTAAGCTTCATAAGAGTGGAAGTTTAGGGTCATTTGATTATGAATCATATGACACATGTGAATCTTGTTTATTAGGCAAGATGACTAAGTTACCCTTTAAGGGAAAGGGTGAACGAGCGAATGGAGTATTAGACCTAATACATTCAGATGTATGTGGTCCAATGTCCATCCATGCCAGAAGTGGTTATCTTTACTTCATTACCTTTATCGATGATTATTCTCGATATGGGTATCAGATCGATGAGATAAAATCAAGCATTTGAAAAGTTCAAACAATTCAGAAATGAAGTAGAAAACCAACTTGGGAAAAGTATCAAGACATTACGATCTGATCGTGGTGGTGAATACTTAGACCAAGAATTCTTAGATTATCTCAGAGATAATGGGATTTTATCTCAATGAACTCCTCCGTACACACCACAGCATAATGGTGTGGCAGAAAGGAGAAATCGAACCTTGTTAGACATGGTACGATCAATGATGGGCTTTGCAAAGTTACCAAAAATCCTTTTGGGGGTATGCAATCGAGACATTTGTTTACTTGTTAAGCGAGTTCCAACAAAGACAGTTGATGTTACTCCATATGAGATGTGGACTAACAAAAACCCTATCTTACTCATTTGAAAGTTTGGGGTTGTCCCGCTTATGTGAAGCGGACACGGTCGAGATAAACTTGATGCAAAGTCGACAAGTGTTTGTTCGTAGGATATCCTAAAGAAACAATGGGATATCGTTCTATCATCTTTGAGGAACAAAAGGTGTTTGTTTTGAAGCATCGCCTCTTTTTTACGTAAAGAGTTTCTTTACAAGAAGACGGTGGGAGCAAGATTGAACTTGAAGAAGTTCAAGATGCTCGAACAGACGCAGATCAACTGCCTGAACCTGAAACTGTGACTCATATAGATGAAGTAACAGTTCAACCTTCTAAAACACACGAAGTTCGTAGGTTACGTAGGATACGCTCTGTTCCTGAGAGATATGGATTTCTCGTAAATGAACAGAATGACGTATTGCTCATAGAAGATAATGAGCCTACCACCTATGAAGAGGTTACGAAGAGTTGAGTTCGAGAATGGCTTCATGCCATGAAATCTGAAATGGATTCCATGTATGAAAACAAAGTATGATCTCTGGTTGAGGCACCCGAAGGAATCAAATCCATAAGGTGTAAATGGGTTTTCAAGAAGAAAACCGACATGGATGGTAATGTAATTACCTATAAAGCAAGGCTTGTGGCCAAAGGTTTTCGTCAAAGACAAGGAGTTGACTGCGACGAGACTTTCAGCCCAGTAGCAATGCTTAAATCCATTAGGATACTCCTAGCCATCGCCACTCATTATGATTATGAGATTTGGCAAATGGATGTGAAGACAGCTTTCCTAAATGGAAATCTAGTTGAGGATGTGTATATAACACAGCCTGAGGGCTTCACCTCCTATGATAGCGAAAAGGTATGCAAGCTTCAAAAATCCATCTATGGATTGAAGCAAGCATCCAGGAGTTGGAATATTCGTTTTGATGAGGTAATCAAAGAGTTTGGTTTCTCACAAAATTCGGATGAATACTGTGTGTATAAGAAGGTTAGTAGGACTGCAATCGTATTCCTTGTGCTATATGTAGATGACATATTATTACTAGGAAATGATGTCTCTATGCTACAATCAGTCAAGATTTGGTTGTCCAAACAATTTGCCATGAAAGACCTTGGTGAAGCAACTTATATCCTTGGGATAAGAATCTATAGAGATAGATCAAAAAGGTTGCTTGGTCTTTCACAATCAACGTACATAGACAAGATGCTAAAGAGGTTTAGCATGGAGCAATCCAAGAGAAGGTATCTTCCCGTGACTAATGGGATAACACTCTCGAAATCTATGTGTCCTAAGACACAAGATGAGAGGATGCGCATGAATATGATCCCGTATGCATCTGCTGTAGGATCTATCATGTATGCTATGCTATGTACGAGACCCGATGTATCATATGCTCTAAGTGTTACGAGCAGATACCAATCGGATCCCGTGAGGATCCTTTGGGTGGTGTCAAGAATATCCTTAAGTACTGCGAAGGACTAAGGATGTTTTCTTGATATACGGGATGGAGATCTCCGGTGAGCGGGTATCTGAGATGCGATTTTCAATCTGATAAGGATGATTACAAATCCCAATCAGGTTATGTATTCACACTGAACGGTGGGGCAGTTAGTTAGAAGAGTTCCAAACAAGAGACGACTGCCGATTCAACAACCGAGGCAGAGTACATTGCCGCTTCGTAAGCAAAGGAAGCGATTTGGATCAAGAAGTTCATTCTTGAACTTGGTGTGGTTCCTAGCGATGATGGGCCCATACTGATTGTATTGTGACAACAATGGGGCTATTCTTGTGCAGCGAAGGAACCAAGGTCTCATCAACGATCCAAACACGCATCCGCAGATATCATCGATCGGGGAGATCATAGGACGAGGTGATGTCCAGATCGAGAGAATTCCTGAGTAGAATATTGCTAATCCGTTGACAAAGCCATTGTCACGTAAGAACTTTGATTCTCATGTACTCGCTTTATGGTATTAGATATCAAAGCGATTGGCTTTAGGTCAAGTGAGAGATTGTTAGAGTAGTGCCTCAAGGCAATCGCTTTTAGCGCATTTTGTACAAAGTAGGTACATTCTTTATGAATAAATAAAGAAAGACATATTTCATTAATTTGTTGTTCATTATTTATGAACCGATATTGATCTATAAGCAAATTAATGAAGTTCATGATATATGACATAGCATGAAGGAAATTGTGATGTGATCATACTCTCGAGATTCCTATCATGTGCAATTATGTCAAGATTCAAATTATCCCTAGTCATAGGATTCTTGGGACCGACATCGGTAATCCGGAAGACTAGCACATCTCAAACTCCTTGATTTGATCAGCGGTGGATCTCGTAAGCGTAAATATGAGATATTTAGGGTTGAGATGTGGATGCTTACTAGAGGTAGTAAGTACATTGGATGACCTGCTATGAGATCATCACATGGATGTCCTATTCTAATGTCGGTGATAATCTCATCATAGAATGGTGCAAGTATCCTTAGACTTGAGGTGCTCAAGGATATCTTGGATACTGATTCTGTGCTTTGACTCCATTCCTTGTTGCCTTACAGAGGTCGCTCATAGGGTGGTGATTGGGTACAGCTTGAGGTAATCGAAGGTAATTGAGTAGCCAATAGAGGATTCACCACTTCTGTGATAGCAGAAGATGATACCCATGGCCTCTTGTCAGGGTCATTACTTGAAAGTCTCTGGCTGGAGCATATATGTCATGAAGAGTGTCTTCAGTGACATATTAAGTAATGAGTCCCAGGACAAGAACTGATATCACTTGGACTAGATTTGACTTAGTCAGTCTAGTAAGAGTTGACACTTTGCCCATACTCATAACCAAGTGGGGTATAGCATGGTGAAAGGACGAATTGCACTGTAATTGTCTATGGAAAGGTTCGTGATATGGTTCATGATGAATATATGTTCATTCGTCAAACCAATTAGTTTCCGGTCAATTGGGGGTCATGATGTGTTGCTAGATACCGCTCATGGCTTGCTTAGATTAAGTGTTAATCTAAGTGGCCAACATAACCGGGAACCTAATGGGTCACACGCATAGGAGTGTCTCGAAGAATTTGTAAAATAGTTTTGGACAGAGTTCCAATATATGGAGAGAAAACGGATTAAATGGATCCCGATGAGATCGAGATATGTCCCGATGAGATCGCGACATCGATATTGCTGAGAAAGGTCTCCGGTGATTTTTCCCTACCGGGACCCGGTGGGACCGACCCCAGTGTGACTGGACTACTCCAGCAATTATATACATATATATATATGATTAATTAATTATAGAATTAATTAATATATATATATATATGTGTGTTGCAACGTGGATGGAGGAGAGGAAGCATAAGAAGCTTCCTTATATAAGCTTAGTCATCAATTCATTAAATTGCAAAAAGACAAAATGAAGAAAGATGTAGAAAGATGATCGTTGTTTTAAGAAAGAAAAAGACCAAGTTGTTTGGTTTTGCAAAAAGGAAGAGGATCGTGGCTTTGAAGAGAAGAAAGAGTTTCTTGCTCTTTGAAGATGATCTTCGTGAATCTTGAAGGAAGAGGAAGGTTTTTGGGAAAACCTATAAGAGAAAGTGTTCTCTCATCATTCTCTCTTCACCAACGATCTTCATCTCATCTTACAAGCTTCTCCTTCTTCTTCATCGTTGATTCAAGATCTCCATAGAACAAAGGTAAGATCTAGCAGTCTTTAATTTGTTCTAGCTATTCCCGGGTCAAAGGGTTTGTCCCGGTGAGGTTCTCCGATCTCTGCGTGGATATTGTTAGAGACGGTCTCCTTTGGCCGTTATGGTTTGAGTTTGTTGTATAGACACATGGATCTTGGCGTTCTGGAAGGTCCCGGAATAAAAAAATTTTGTTTTCCGCACCATGGGCATGTGATGCTCACACCGGGATTTTCCTACAATAATTACATAAAATGTAACATAGAAAGGTTGAGAAACCAACTAGGTTACTCACCTCAGAATTTTCGAACTACTGCCGGGAAGTCTCATCTACGTCGGAGGATCGATGATCCACTTGAGCCTCTATACAATCAGAATGAATATAACATTACTAATTGTACCAATTTCAAATATTCCAAGATGCATATGTATCGAATGATTTACGTACTATACATGTTATGACATTTCCGACCCTATTCCCGAATTCTTCCAATTCAATTCCTTTTTTACTCTAATTGATAGCAATTTCTAAACACCATAATTCAATTGACTATATTCCAATCAATCACTAACTAATCCCCATTTAACCTCAAAATTCTCTAATTAAAAGCATCACTTTCAGCCTAAATAGGCGTCCTCGCTTGTAGAGGAATGTCTCGTCCGCCATGGCATGAAATCTTCACTCGTCATGACGCATTGAATAAATATTCGTCATGACGTGCAAGAAGGGTGGTTAAGCATGGCGTGTTCATCACACGTCGCGACGTGCGAACCCAGAAAAGCCTCCGAAACCTAGAAATTTCTCAGATCTTCTGATATAAATCCATCCAAATCCATTCTAAAACACTCCTAAACAACTTCATATACTAAACTCAACTCATTTCTAACCTCAAATCCATTCAATAACAATTATTCATTAAATAACCAACTCAATATTTACATTTTCCTTAAAACCTACATCATCCGAAACCTAACATTTTCCGTTCCTCAATTTTATCAAATCATTTCTCAATATATATCCATTAATCAACCGATCATACTATCTAAAACAAGAGGAAGTAAGAACTTACTTGATTCAAACTTTTAAAATGTCAAAGATCAATAATCCCTCAAACTCTCACACACCCATGTGAACACCCAAAACCAAACCCATCTTCATCTTTTCCCACAGCAAGCCAAAAGATAGATTCAAGGCAAAGGAAAGGAACAAATGGCAAGAAGGAATCAAGAAGAAATCACGATGAAGGAAGGAGAAATTTCAAGTTTTCTTTCAAAGGAAAGCAAGCATCGTGATTGGCAAATTTCAAAGGAGAAAGGTTATAAACCTAAGGAACTTAGGGCTTGTTTGGCAAATGAAATTGCCACAAGACCAATCCGAACAACCTTAATCCAATTTCTAATTCTAGTTTCTCCCAAATTCCAATGGTTCAGACCCTGATTCCTCAAATCAAATTTATAATCTCCATAGCCATTGGTTAATCAAATTTCGGAACCGGAAATCCAGTTAATCAGTCATTGGTCAAATTTTCTGGTCCGGACCTATTACTCCGAAAATTCCAGAAAAATTTCTATAAATCCTCAAAATTAGAGAACACCTAATCATACACTCTAATTTCATAATTCAAATTCCTAAATCTCATTCCTAACTCAAATTCAATTTCTCCAAACTCAATTGACCTAATCATCTCCAATTTACCAATTTACCCAATCATCTCGAGAATATGTCATACATGTATGTACGTTCACATGCTTGAGTAATCATAAACATTTATCAATAATATAGAGGCTATAAATGCATATGCAAATCAATTTATACATGCACCAAAACCTACTCCATCCGAATTACCGATATGCCCTTCACACTGGTAACTGGATGTTACAATTCTCCCCTCCTAATAAAATTTTGTCCTGAAATTTCTTACCTTACTGGTCGAACAGATGAGGGTACTGCCTCCTCATATGCTCCTCAGTCTCCCAAGTCGCCTCCTCAGTTGAATGGTTCTTCCAAAGGACTTTCACCAATGGAATCACCCTGGATCTCAACTGCTTGACCCGCGATCCAATAATTTGCACCGGCTCCTCTACATAAATCAAATCACTGTCTATCTCAATCTCCTGAGCCGGAATCATATGAGTCGGGTCTGACTTATACCGCCTGAGCATACTCACGTGGAAGACATCATGCAGTTGCGACATCTCACTCGGTAATGCCAATCTATACGCCAACGGTCCTATCCTCTCAAGGATCTCATAAGGACCAATATACCGAGGACTCAACTTACCCTTACGGCCAAATCGAAGAACTCCTCTCCACGTAGATACTCTGATGAACACTCTATCACCCACACTGTACTCCATCTCTCTCCGATGCTGATCCACATAACTCTTCTGTCTGTCTTGATTCGCCTTGATGCGACTCCGAATCAACTGTACCTTATCCACTGTGTCCTGAATCAGCTCGGGACCCTCAATCATCCTCATACCCTCTTCATCCCAGTAAAGAGGTGATCTACACAGCCTTCCATATAAGGCCTCATACGGTGCCATCCCAATGTTGCTCTGGTACTGATTATTATAAGCAAACTCAACCAGAGGCAAATACTGATCCCAAGCACCTTAGAACTCCAATACACAGGCTCTCAACATATCCTCAACAGTCTTAATCGTCCTCTCACTCTACCCATCTGTCTGAGGATGAAATGCTATGCTGAAGTTCAATCTCGAACCCATAGCCGATTGCAAACTCCTCCAATGTAGCGCCCCCTCACCGTAGGGTACCCATCGGGATGCCCGACACGTATCCCACGATAAAGGTGCACCACCAGAACAGTTCCACTAATATCCACATGGCTTCACAATAATTAAATCACAATATATCAGAAATCAGTAGATTAAAAATCCAAAATAATAATCATCTGGTACAGTCATCCAATGGCAGAATAGACAAGTCTATCAGTTCCCTAACAAAACCAAAAAGGAAACTGATACAAGCATCTATCCTAAGTCGTCCTCAAAGGTCCAACCCAGCTGACCGACCTGTATGCCATCGCTCTCTGTCTGCACGCTCGCACAGCACGAAAAGACTATCTTCGGAGCTAGGAGTCGACTCTATCAGTCCTGAAAAATATGTTGCAATTTTGGGTGAGTTTTGCGAACTCAGTGAGAAACCATCATCGATGGTTCACTCAAATCATGCATTACGCGTATCGCATAAAGATAACAAATAATATTCGAAGAATATCATATAACCATTTACGATATTATCATATATCAATTATAGTACTATCTGATGAGTCACGATAATCACATACAATTTACAGTAACACGTAACATTTAGCAGTATCATATTGTACAATTTACAGTAACACATAACACACAGTAGCATTTACAGTAATATCACATGCAATTTCCTTATTCACATTTCTCAGTCATTTACAGTCAATTTATATTTTCATTCAGTCATATACATATGCAATGCGCATGTGACACTTTCATTTTCTTTTCGTTGTTGTGATCGAGCGCCTATCAGTGATCAGTAATTAGACGCGTCTAGGGAGTAGGAGAGCCCTCTGGGTATGCACTAACTCCCCTCGAGCTCGAGGCTCGGTTCAGTAAAAGTGTTTCGTTGGGCTTGAAGCCACGATCTGATGGGCTGTAGTATCCAAAAGCTTTGTGTGGGAGAGCCCTCAGGGTATGCACCACCTCAGGGGGCAAGCGATTGTAGGTGTAAGTCGACTTGTACCATCTGTAAGTCGACTTATGCTTGCTCGGTATTGATAAGTCGCCTTCTTTACCAGTGTAAGTCGACTTATGTATGTCCAGTACCATAAGATTGTTAGAGTAGTGCCCTAAAGGCAATCCCCTTTAGCACATTTTGTTCATAGTCATGTACAGACTTTATGAATAAATAAAGCAAGGCATATTTCATTTATTTGATGTTCATTTTGTTATGAATTGATGTTGATCTTTAATCAAATTAATGAAGTCCATGATATATGACATAACATGAAGGAAATTATGATGTGATCATACTACTGAGATTCCTATCATGTGCAATTATGTCTGTAACATCCCGTTTCTGCGAGCAGGGGTATTTTGGTAATTATGGGTTAGAGTGATAGACTGCACTGCATTCACTGATTGAATATGTTATTGGCCTCTAATTATAGAGGAATTGATTTCTTGCATATGCATTTATTTATAGTACATGCATTCATGATTTTCCGGCATTTCAATTGTGACTAAGAACTGATTGGATTGTGAACCGGTTGGACCGACCGAATCGTGTTTAATTGAGGCATTGAGTTATTGGGTTCAAGTGAATGATTTAGAGTAGTTTATGAGTGATTTGGTAATTTATAGTGGCTTATAGGAAATTTCGAGAAATTAGAGATAATGCGGAATAGGAAATTTTAGAGTGATGATTAAATGGTCAGTATAATCTTGGAAGAATGGTCTTAGGGCAATGGAAAATAATTATGTTGAGCCATTGAAATTTAGAGATTGGAATCTGAATCGATATAGAGACCTGTGTCTATAAATAGTGAGGTTTAGCAATTTTGGGGAAAAATCGAAGAAGGCATTGGCGAGTTCTCCTCTTCCCTCTACTGGCGTTCTTGATTTCCTCCCATTGGTGAGGATTTCTTGATTTTCTTTAATGGGTTCTCTTCATTGATGTTAGTCTAACATGTTATAATGGTTGTTAAAGGTTGGAAGGTTTGATATTGGTAGATCGGAGGATTTGAAGGATTTCTAGGTTTCTGGCGATCTTGAGAGATTTGTGGATTTGAGCTTTGATTGGTAAGTTTTAATGAATTTAATGTTATTATTAATGGTTTCTACTGTTTTTATGGCATTTATTATGTTTGATTGGGTATTGGGAGTGTTTCTGGATGGGTTTTGTTTTGGTGTTGTCGTGGCTGTGTAAAGGATCGAAGAGTGGATTTGTGGAAGTTTTGATGATTGTATATGTTAAGGTTTCCGATGATGAAATTGTTTGATTTAGGTGTATTGAATTGTTTGAGAGTTGTTGAAAGAGGAAAGATTGGAATTGGAGAGTTATAGAGTCGGAAAGATGGGAATACTGGACTGGTGTATTTAAAAGATGTGTTGGGGAAGAAGGAGAGCTGTATGTGTAGATTGGATTTAGATTGGAGACTACGAGCAGAGTAGCTCGGCATGCGGGCGAGCAGAGTAGCTCGGCATGCGGGCGAGCAGAGTAGCTAGGCATGCGGACGAGCAGAGTAGCTCGGCATGCGGACGAGTAGAGAGTAGCTCGGCATGCGGATGAGCAGAGTAGCTCGGCATGCGGACGAGCAGAGTGTAGCTCGGTATGCGGATCGATCGGTCATGCGAGCGACCGACCGACGAGCTGCGTATCGATCGGTCATGCGAGCGATCAAACCGACGAGCTGCGATCGATCGGTCATCGCGGCTAATCGAGCGACGAGCGAGGTGTAGCTCGCCATGCAAAGGTAGCCGTGGACTAGCGATCTGCGAGCTCGTCAGGCGAGCGAGCGGTTCAGCCAGCGGGCTAGGGCTCACGCCCAAGTCGACCTGCGGGCATGAGGTTGGCGCCAGTGCAATTAAGGACGCGATGTCACTTGGTTCTTCGTTCCTTGTTGACCTCATACGGTGTCCAAGAGGTGTGTTTGAGAAGTATTATGGGAGTTAGAATTGAATTAAATGGTATTGAATTATAGTGATTAAGGTCGGTCATAGTACATAGTGTGACCTAAGTGTCAATTGGGACAATTGGAGTTTTAATTGGAAATTGCTATAGAGGTTTCGACCGAATGAATAGGAATTGGTGATAGAGAGTATGAATTGAGGAAATTGACTGAATATTAGGATTGGATTAATTACTGTCGATCAATTGAATAAAGAGGCATAATTGGGCTTAAGAGTTCAAGATTGGGTTTTAGCACCGAAAAATCGTGAACATGCATAGTACGTCATTTCACTGAGACATATGCATTCTGCATCGTTAATTGAGCATTTAGTAATGGGACTATATTTTCTTTGTTTTAGGCGTCGTTGGATCGTCGTTTCACGGACATTTAGGAACTTCCGTGCAGCTTCGGAAGTTCTGGTGAGTAACCTAGTTGGTTTCTCAATCTCTTATGTGTTATGTGCTATGTATGTGAACTATTTGTGATTTTGATTATGTGATTCGCATGAGATATGTATTAGTGAGAATTGTGAATGCATGCTAGGCATGAATAGGAATCAGTAACTGACAGTTGTGACTGGAGCACATTCTGATCTGACTGGAGCTATAAGCTCATTAAATGTGATAAGTGAAAAAGGGATTAGTGTATACCCAGAGGGCTCTCCTATCCCTAGTGCGCGTGGGCAGTAGTGCATACCCAGAGGGCTCTCCTACCCCCGAAAACGCGATTTCTGTGTAATGTGCCCAGAAATGGGATAACTCTGACACCAGTCACAACACTAAAAATGAACCGGAAATCATTGTGCATTTAGTCTGTGATTATGCTGTGAATGTGATATGGAATTAATTGAAAATGTGTGATTTTGATTGTATGAAATCTGATTTATGACATGTGTTGCCCTGTACGCAATTTTGCGTAATGCATGAATTGGGTAAACCATCAATGATGGTTACTCATTGAGTTTCGCAAACTCACCCAAATTGCGACTATTTTTCAGGACACCAGTAGTGTGACTCTAGCTCCGGATTTTGAGGTTTTTCCTGCTGTGTGTGTGCCGGCGAGAGGAGCATGGCCCACAGGTCGGTCAGCTGGGGACCCTTGGGGTATTTTGGGAATGACCTAGATAGGAGCCATTACTGTTTATTTTGGTCTTATGCAGTTGTAAATTATGATCGGATATTGTACTTAAGATTTATGAATGCATTGAGAAGTACTCTTTGGTCTTAAAATTAGCGATTGCGATCTTACTGCTTTGATTATGTTGATGCCATGAGGTTTTATTAGAAGCGATTGTCTGGTAGTGCAACCTCATCGTAGGGTATGTATCGGTATGACATACGGGCGTATCGGTGTATACTCTACGGTAAGGGGGCGCCACATTGGTGGTATCAGAGCATGGTTTGGCATCTTTTGGGCATAGTATATTTTAGGCTTGAATTGTGTGAGAAAAGAAAGAAATTGATCAGAATTGTGATTTTATTGTAGGTCATCCGTCTTTGGTGATCAGGTCGATCACTCAGCTGACCAAGGATCAGTAGGAGCTAGTAGAGAGTCCTCTATGCCTAGGTTTGAGGAGCAGCCTCCTGTGGTTCCCATGAGACGGGAACGGAGGTATGATCGTCTATGGTGAAATTTGTCATTTCTACTAAGAGCACTGGTCCTCGCAGAGGCCGAGGGTTGGTTGGAGAGGACCGAGCGGGTCTTTGGACGAGATGGATTGCGATCTGCAGGAGAGGTTTGTCTATCTTTGTTTCTTTGCTCCAGGTCCAGCGTATCGGTGGTGGAAGAGCGTGTCGGGAGTTCCACCTGACTCGTGTTTTGACTTTGGCGGACTTTTGAGAGCTTTTGAGACAATTATCGCCTGTGGTTTATATGGAAACGAAGATGCAGGAGTTTTTGGATTTGAAAGGGGGTCATGGCGGTGGCGACTATGAGGTCCGGTTTAATGAGTTGTCGGCGATGCGCGTCTGCTCGATTTCTTCCGAGGCGATCGGCTTGGGAGATTTGAGGAGGGCTGAATCTGGATATTCGCACTGTGTTAGCCCGATCGACATGGGCACCTTTGTGGAGCCGAGGTCGTGGCGGTCGATCGTTAATGACTTTTGAGACAGAGGCGAGTTGAGGTTGGTCGGGGATCTCTTGAGTAAGAGATCCGGTGATAGCTGTGGTAGCTCTGGGAGGAGCTTTAGCGACGTCGTAAGGTGCTCAGATTTTGGGAGGTCCCAGGCGACCTGGTTGGTTGAGAGGCAGATTTGGGTAGTCGGGTAGCGATGGCGATGGTCGAGGCTCGGCAGTTCCTCCTCCGTGTGAGTTTTGTGAGAGGAGGCATAGTGGGGAGTGTTGGAGGTTCACTGGAGCTTGTTTGAGATGTGGCTCGATGGAGCATCAGATTCGACATTGTCCAGAGATTGTGGGAGCTCAGTCTGCTTCGAGTGGGAGAGCTGGTAGTAGCACGACTGTGCAGCAGAGCCGAGGTAGTGGACCTGGATTCAGGGGCAGAGGCAGAGCTCGGAGAGGAACAAGAGATTCTTTTATGGGATCGGAGAGTCGGGATAGTCGGCCGCAGTCGCAGGCCAGGGTCTACGCCATGACCAGGCAGGAGGCCCAGGACTCTCCAGATGTGGTTGCAGGTTTGCTTTTGCTTTCTGATATGGAGGTGTATGCATTGATAGATCCAGGGTCCACGCATTCATTCATTGCACCTCATGTGGCATGTAGATTGCATGTGAGTAGAGAGATGCTTCAGTATGGATTGCAGGTGAGTACACCTTTAGGTAGTACCACTGCTTTAGGCGAGATTTGCAGAGGATGCCCGATTCGGGTAGATTCAGTAGTATTGAGTGCAGATTTGATTGTGTTGCCCCTTCGAGAGATTGAGGTGATTTTAGGGATGGACTGGCTCACTGCCCATAGGGCGATTATGGATTGCTATACCAAGGAGGTTGTGTTAGAGTCTCCTGGTCAGCCGAGGGCTATTTTTCGAGGTGTTAGTCAGGCAGTGCCAGCCAGGATGATTTCATTTCTGAGTGCTCTGAGGTTGATGAGAGGTGGCTGTGAGGCCTATTTGGCTCACGTGGTGGATTCGAGAGTGCAGCAGAGTCTGCGGGATGTCCCTGTGATCAGGGAGTTCCCAGATGTGTTTCCCGAGGAGTTACCGAGTTTGCCGTCGGATCGGGAGACAGAGTTCGAGATTGACCTCGTTCAGTGTACCGCCCTATATCGATACCTCCGTATAGGATGGCACCGGTGAACCGAGGGAGCTTAAGGCTCGATTCGCGAGGTGAGTTGGATAAGGGATTTATCGGTAGAGTGTGTCGCCATGGGGAGCTCCGGTATTATTTGTGAAGAAGAAGGACGGACTATGAGACTTTGCATCGATTATAGGCGCTCAATCGGGTTATCATAAGAATAAGTACCCACCGCCTAGATCGATGATCTCTTTGATCGATTGCAGGAGCTCAAATATTTACCAAATTGGACTTGAGATCCGGTTATTATCGATTGAGGATCGCAGAGGTCGATGTGCCCAAGAGTGCGTCGTAAGCGGTATGGGCATTATGAGTTTTAGTGATACCGTTCGGGTTGACTAATGCCCCGCAGCCTTCATGGCCTCGATGAATAGGGTTTTCAGCCATACCGGATCAGTTTGTGATAGTGTTCATTGACGACATTTTGGTATATTCGAGGTCTAGACAGAGCATGCAGAGCATCTGAGAGTTGTGCTGCAAATTATGAGGGATAGGCAACTGTATGCCAAATTCACTAAGTGTGAATTTTGGCTCGACGAGGTGGTGTTTTTAGGCCACATAGTATCTGGTGAGGGTATCCAGGTAGATCCTCACAAGATTGAGGCAGTGAGGAGTTGGGAGATTCCGAGGAACGTGTCTGAGTTGAGGAGTTTCCTCGGATTAGCAGGATATTACCGGAGGTTTGTCGAGGGGTTTTCTGTGATCTCCGCCCCTTTGACAAGACTTCTGAGGAAGAGTGTGGCCTTGGGATGGGATGATGAGTGTCGTGGAGTTTCGATGAGTTGATACATCGGTTGACTACTGACCGTGTTAGCTTTGCCATCCGGATCAAGAGGGTTCGAGGTTTATAGTGATGCTTCGATTGGGTTTAGTACGTGTCGATGCAAGACGGAGAGTCATAACCTATGCATCGAGGCGATTGAGAGCCCGTGAGGTAATTATCCGTCATGACTTGGAGTTAGCGGTGTGGTGTTTGCTCAAGATCCGGAGACATTATCGTATGGGGAGACGTTCCATCTTCACCGACCATAAGAGCTGAGGTACTTGTTGAGTCACGGAGCTGAATCGAGGCGAAGGAGATGGTTAGAGTCGCTTAAGGATTACGATTGACTATCGAGTACCACCACAGGAAGGCCAATGTGGTGGTGATGCATTGAGTAGGAGATCGCATGGTAGTGCGGCTCGATTCAGTTTCGAGGTTGCCATGCTTAGTTCGATTGAGAGCACTTAACGTGCGAGATAGATTTGAGTCGGGATGGAGCTTTGATTGCGACTCGAGGCCGAGGCCGATGTGCATGATTGGATCGGGAGGTGCGGGATCGGGATCCGACTTTGGTCGATTGATTGTGAGTCGATCGGGATGGCGATCGAGTTTGATTTGTGGGATGATACTTTATGGATGGGCCAGCAATTGTGTGTTCCTGATGTGGAGGATCTGAGGCGTGAGATTTTAGAGGAGGCTCATTTGGCCGCTTATGCCATGCATCCGGGGGTCACCAAGATGTATCGTACTCTTAAGTTGCATTTCTGGTGGCCGGGTATGAAGAGACATGTGGCGGAGTATGTTTCTCGGTGTTTGACGTGCCAGCAGGTTAAGGCTGAGCACCAGGCCCCAGTTGAGAGACTGCATTCGTTGCCCATTCCGGAGTGAAAATGGGAACGTATTACGATGGATTTTATCGTGGGTTGCCGGACGCCGAGGCGAGTGATGCTATCTGGGTCATAGTGGACCGATCGATAAATCGACTCACTTCTTGCCGGTGAGGGAGAGTAATACCCTTGATCGTTGGCGAAGTATATAGCGTAGATAGTTCACCGCATGGGGTTCCGATTTCGATAGTGTCGATAGGGATCCGTGTTTACTTCGAGATTACGGAGGAGTCTGCGATCATTATGGGGACCAGATTGAACTTCAGCACATCGTTTCATCCTCAGACAGATGGGCAGAGTGAGAGGACTATTCAGACTGTTGAGGATATGTTGAGAGCCTGTGTGTTGGAGTTCAGAGGTGCTTGGGATCAGTATTTGCCTCTGGTAGAGTTTGCTTATAATAATCAGTACCAGAGTAGCATCGGTATGGCACCTTACGAGGCATTATATGGACGTCCATGCAGATCCCTCTTTACTGGGATGAAGAAGGTGTGAGGATGTTAGAGGGTCCCGAGCTGATCCAGGATACGGTTGATAAGGTACAGTTGATTCTGAGTCGCATCAAGGCGGCTCAGATAGGCAGAAGAGTTATGCGGATCAGCATCGGCGAGAGATGGAGTATCTTTGTGGGTGATAGAGTGTTCCTCGAGTGTCTCCGTGGAGAGGAGTTCTCGATTTGGCCGTAAGGGCAAGTTGAGTCCTCAGTATATCGGTCCATATGAGATTATCGGCGGATTGGACCGTTGGCTTATAGGTTGGCCTTAGAGTGAGATGTCGCAGACTTCATGATGTGTTCCATGCGAGCATGCTCCGAGATACCGATCGGATCCGACTCATGTGATTCCGCCGGGAGATTGAGATAGCGATGATCTCAATTATATTGAGGAGCGGTGCAGATTATTGGATCGCGGGTCAAACAGTTGAGGTCCCGAGTTATTCCATTGGTGAAAGTCCTTTGGAAGAACCATTCTCATAAGGAGGCGACTTGGGAGACTGAAGAGCACATGAGGAGGCAGTACCCTCACTTGTTCGATCAGTCAGGTAAGAAAATTTCGGGACGAAATTTTTTTTTAGGAGGGGAGAATTGTAACATCCCTTTTCTGCGAGTAGGGGTATTTTGGTAATTATGGGTTAGACTGATAGACTGCACTGCATTCACTGATTGAATATGTTATTGGCCTCTAATTATAGAGGAATTGATTTCTTGCATATGCATTTATTTATAGTACATGCATTCATGATTTTCCGGCATTTCAATTGTGACTAAGAACTGATTGGATTGTGAACCTATTTGGACCTGATCGAATCGTGTTTAATTGAGGAATTCAGAGTTATTGGGTTCAAGTGAATGATTTAGAGTAGTTTATGAGTATTTGGTAATTTATAGTGGCTTATAGGAAATTTCGAGAAATTAGAGATAATGCCCGGATAGGAAATTTTAGAGTGATGATTAAATGGTCAGATAGTATCTTTGGAAGAATGGTCTTAGGGCAATGGAAAATAATTATGTTGAGCCATTGAAATTTAGAGATTGGAATCGGGTGATATAGAGACCCGTGTCTATAAATAGTGAGGGTTTAGCAATTTTGGGGAAAAATCAAGAAGGCATTGGCGAGTTCTCCTCTTCCCTCTACGGCGTTCTTGATTTCCTCCCATTGGTGAGGATTTCTTGATTTTCTTTAATGGGTTCTCTTCATTGATGTTAGTTTAACATGTTATAATGGTTGTTAAAGGTTGGAAGGTTTGATATTGGTAGATCGGAGGATTTGAAGGATTTCTAGTGGTTTACTGGCGATCTTGAGAGATTTGTGGATTTGAGCTTTGATTGGTAAGTTTTAATGAATTTAATGTTATTATTAATGGTTTCTCTGCTTTTATGGCATTTATTATGTTTGATTGGGTATTGGGAGTGTTTCGGATGGGTTTTGTTTTGTGTGTTGTATTGGTGTGTAAAGGATCGAAGAGTGGATTTGTGGAAGTTTTGATGATTGTATATGTTAAGATTTCCGATGATGAAATTGTTTGATTTAGGTGTATTGAATTGTTTGAGAGTTGTTGAAAGAGGAAAGATTGGAATTGAGAGTTATAGAGTCGAAAGATGGGAATACCGGGTGGTGTGTTTAAAAGATGTGTTGGGGAAGAAGGAGAGTCAGATGTAGATTGGATTTAGATTGGAGACTACTGAGCGAGTAGCTCGGCATGGGCGAGCGTAGTAGCTCGGCATGCGGACGAGCAGAGAGTAGCTTCGGCATCGGACGAGCGAGTAGCTAAGATGCTGGACGAGCAGAGTGTAGCTTCAGTATGCGGATGGATCGGTCATCGCGAGCGATCGACCGACGAGTCACAGATCGATCGGTCATCGCGAGCGATCGATCGACGAGCTGCGCGATCGATCGGTCATGCGGGCGATCGAGCGATTTAGCGGTGTAGCTCGCCATGCAGCGTAGTACGTGGACGAGCGATCTGCGAGGCTCGTCAGCGAGCGAGCGGTTCACCAATGGGCTAGGGCTCACGCCTGTGTCGACTGCGGGCACGAGGTCGAGCGCCAGTGCAATCAAGGACGCGATGTCACTTGGTTCTTCATTCCTTGTTGACCTCATACGGTGTCCAAGAGGTGTGTTTGAGAAGTATTATGGGAGTTAGAATTGAATTAAATGGTATTGAATTATAGTGATTAAGGTCGGTCATAAGACATAGTGTGACCTAAGTGTCAATTGGGACAATTGGAGTTTTAATTGAAATTGCTATAGAGGTTTCACCAAATGAATAGGAATTGGTGATAGAGAGTATGAATTGAGGAAATTGACTGAATATTAGGATTGGATTAATTACTGTCGATCAATTGAATAAAGAGGCAGAATTGGGCTTAAGAGTTCAAGATTGGGTTTTAGCACCGAAAAATCGTGAACATGCATAGTACGTCATTTCACTGAGACATATGCATTCGCATCGTTAATTGAGCATTTAGTAATGGGACTATATTTTACTTTGTTTTAGAGGCGTCGTTGGATCGTCGTTTCACGGACATTCTTTAACTTCCGATGCTTCAAGAGATGGAAGGTGAGTAACCTAGTTGGTTTCTCAATCTCTTATGTGTTATGTGCTATGTATGTGAACTATTTGTGCTTTTGATTATGTGATTCGCATGAGATATGTATTAGTGAGAATTGTGAATGCATGCTAGGCATGAATAGGAATCAAGAATGGATACCAGACCGGAGCACATTCTCGATCATTTGGAGCTATAAGCTCATTAAATGTGATAAGTGAAAAAGGATTAGTGTATACCAGAGGGCTCTCCTATCCTAAGCGGCGTGGGCGATAATGCATACCCGTAGGGCTCTCCTACCCGGCGAAAACGCGATTGTGTAATGCCCGTAAATGGATAACTCGACACCCAATCACAACACTAAAATGAACCGAAATCATCAGTGCATTTAGTCCGTGATTACTTTGTGAATGTGATATGGAATTAATTGAAAATGTGTGATTTTGATTGTATGAAATCTGATTTATGACATGTGTTGCCACATGCACGCAATTTTGCGTAATGCATGAATGGGTAAACCATCAATGATGGTTACTCATCGAGTTTCGCAAACTCACCCAAATTGCGACTATTTTTCGTGAACTGAGTAGTGTGACTCTAGCTTCGATTTTGAGGTTTTTCCCTGCTGTGTGTGTGCTTGGCGAGAGGAGCATGGCCCATGTGTCGGTCATTGGGGACCCTTGGGGTATTTTGGGAATGACCTAGATAGGAGCCATTCTTGCTTATTTTGGTCTTATGTAGTTGTAAATTATGATCGGATATTGTACTTAAGATTTATGAATGCATCGAGAAGTACTCTTTGGTCTTAAAATTAGCGATTGCGATCTTACCGCTTTGATTATGTTGATGCCATGAGGTTTTATTAGAAGAGATTGTCCGGTAGTGCAACCTCATCGTAGGTATGTATCGGTATGACTACGGGCGTATCGGTGTATACTCTACGGTGAGGGGCGCCACAATGTCAAGATTCAAATTATCCCTAGTCATAGGATTAACGATGGACATTGTTAATCCGGACAGACTAGCACACGTCATATTCCTCGATTGGATCAGCGGTGGATCTCGTAAACCGTAAATATCGAGATATTTAGATTTGACATGTGGATGCTTACTAGTGGTAGTAAGTACATTAGATGACCTGCCATGAGATCATCACATGGGTATTCTATTAAAATGTCAGTGATAATCTCATCATAGCAATGGTGCAAGTATCCTTAGACTTGAGGTACTCAAGGATATCGTGGATACTGATTCTGTGCTTTGACTCCATTCCTTGTTGCCTTCCAGAGGTTGCTCATAGGGTGGTGCTTGGAGTGCAGTTTGAGGTATTCAAAGGTAATTGAGTAGCCAATAAAGGATTCACCACTACGGAATAGCGAATAGATACCCATAGCTTCGTCGGGATCATTACTGAAGTCTCTGCGCCGAGCACACCCGTGTCATGAAGAGGGTCTTCATGGATATATAAAGTAATGAGTCCGCAGCGAGACCCGATATCACTGGGCTAGACTCGCCTAGTGAGAGTTGACACTTTGACCATACTCATAACCAAGTGGGGTATAGGATGGTGAAAGGACTAATTGCACGGTAATTGTCATGGAAAGGTTCATGATCCGTTCTGATGAGCTCGGGTTCATTAGTCAAACCAATTACTTTCGGTCAATCGGGGTCATGATGTGTTGCTAGACGCGCTCATGACTTGCTTAGATTAAGTGTTAATCTAAGTGGCCAACATAACCAGAACCTAATGGGTCACACGACAAGAGTGACTCTTAAATCAGAAATAGTTTTGGATAGTGATTCAATATCTGGAGAGCAATAGGATTAAATGGATCCCGATGAGATTGGGATATATCCCGATGTGATCGTGACATCGACATTGCTGAAAAGGGTCTCCGCTGATTTTTTGATCTTTGGGGCCAGCCAGTAGTAGGACCAACCCAAATGTATTTGGACCGCTTCAACAACTATATATATCAATTAATTAATTAGATTAATTAATTAATATATATGGACATGTGTCATTACCTAATGGGAGGAGATGAAGTTTGAAAAGTCAAACTTTAATGGCTTTATCACCCACTTACGTGGGGCTCTCCCATTCAAGCCTTTTATATGCCCTTTAATGAGTTAAAGGAACATATGAGAAGCCTTAAGATTGAAGGAATTCGTTGGATTGCTTATGGGAGAAGATAAAGTGATGACTAAGTCACTTTTGACTAAGTCAAAGATGATGATTAACTTCATTTATTAATGGGTTAATAGCCATCCACGTGAACTCCTCCCATCCAAGCCTTTTGATGGTCTTTAATTAATTATAAGACATGGAAAAATAAGGCTAAGCAAGAGAAGGCCGTGGCTTTTGGAGAGGAAGAACCGAAACTTCATGGTTTAGGGTTTGGAAAATTTGATTTTCAAGGTTCCTCTTCATCTCTCTCTCATCTCCAAGCTTGTTCCTCAAGGTTTGATCACTTGCTATCCAAGGCTAAGGTAAGATCTAGCAGTTTTTTCCTTAGTCTAGCTATTCCCGGGTCAAAGGGTTTGTCCCGGTTAGGTTTCCGACCTCTGCGTGGATACCATTAGAGACGGTCTCCTTTGGTCGTTATGGTTTGACTATTTATACATACACTTGGATCCTGGCTTTCGGGAACTTCCCGGAACAAAAAGGTTTTGTTTTCCGCATTGTGTCCATGTGATGGACACCCCGGGATTTTCCTACAGTGGTATCAGAGCCACTTGTGTTGTATAAACAGTTAAAATGATAACTAGGTCGGAGTTCCTTTGTGAATTGAGCTGTGTAGCATGCTGCCTGTGTTAATTTCGAATTCTGTCCAGAATTAGGGTTTTCAAAATTTTCTTGCATATACCTGCTCATGAGATGTTTCTGAATGTGTCTATAAAAGGAAAAAATTTATCAATGTGGTTTGATATGGTTTTGCTAATTTAATTCCCTAAGTTTCGGATGCTGTCCTGTTGAACATTTCTGAAACAGGTATACTTGTAAATTCGAGAATAAATTCTAGAAAACTTTTTTTTCGGATGGGTTTTCACCGACACGTCCCTAAGATGTTTGTGAATGTCTTTGTGGATGGAAAAATGTTTTCAAGGTGATTTACTATTTATTTCCGAATTTATTGTATGCTTCTGGGAATGTCTGTGTTGAAAAACACAGATTCTGTTTCGGCTAGATTGCCGAGGTTTGATGAGTTTTTGTTGGAAATAAATCCTAAAAAAAATTCATGGAGCATGTTGTGAACATGTACTAACCTCTGTAATTTTCTCAGCATTTATTGAAATTGTTTCAATGATTATTTCGAGCAAAAGGCAGAGCTTGACAGTTTTGAGAAAGTTGCTGGGGCTGTTTTGTTTGAAATGATTGGTTGTGTATTTCTGAATTCCAATGCCTTGAATCATTTTAATGTGATTAAAATGTGTTATATTGATCTGGTATGCATGCCAAAATGAGATTCTTGAAATTTGGTTTCCAATAATTTTGGATGTCTAATAGGTCACTTTAGCGCCTCGTTAGATTATTCCGTTATCTTGGTTATTTTGGCCGTCGCAATTTTGTGACAAGTGCCGGAGTAATCTTGATAACGTGTAGCCTACCTAGAGATACTTAGCATGATAATTTGATATTCTTAAAATTATGTGGAAATCTAGTGATTAATAGTGATTAATCGGTTTCAAGTTTTTCCTATATAGTTTGACTATATGGCATGCATGATTTGATGAAAATGTTTCATTAGCACATTAATATAAAGGTTTATATACTTGTTATATTGGTGTTGTGAATTGGGAATGCTTGGATTGAGAATTAGTCGACTAGATAGCAATTTTCCTTGTGTAAGTCGACTTGTTCAGTTGGATAAGTCGACTTACATATGCAAGAAGTCGCATAAGTCGACTTCAGATATCGATACAAGGCGACTTATGACGTGTGCAGTAAAGAAGATAAGTCGACTTGCATTGATAAGTCGACTTATATCATGCCTTGGCAGGATGATGGATGATTTTCGTATAAATTCAATGTGATTGATGCAATGCCCTAAATTACTCCATATAGTCATGGTGACTATAATCCCATAGCTCGATGAGACCCGAATTGAAATCCTCCTCGTAATATGAAAACTAACGCTTCCATTAATATGGTAAGAACCGAGTTCTTCTAGGTCGAGTTGTTGAGCTAACCTCAAGCTCACTCTATACTGAATATGTTCGAACCATGAAAATAAGATTTTGGATTAATGGGTCGGTTTTCCTAGAAGCGTTGATTTGTTGAGCTAACCTCGCGTCAACGTGGACAGAGGCTTAAGTTGGGTAGTGTACATCGATGTATGCGCATCAAGTGTTGATAACCCAATGTTTGTGCACACATCAACCGCTGATATCACCGATCGATAGTTGTGTCTAAGATGTAATCGGTATGTCCGATACCTCCCGAGACATAAGGTGGCTTGTTGAGCTAACCTCAAGGTCATTCTTAATGTCTGCTATCGATGATGCAATTGGTATGATCGATACCCACCGATTGACCTAAGAAGTGGCTTGTTGGGCAAACCCAAGGTCATTCTTAGCAATGTCGGATATCGACCCACTAGACATTTTGTCACTTTGTTTCTTGGATTCGTAATGAGGGTTATGGATTCTATGAAACTAGTGGGAGCGAGATGCATGTCATTTAAGTCCTTATGATCATGCATTTAACTTAAATCCTGCATTTAAGTCTATTCTAATGCCTTTCTCTCTCTATGGTTAGGTTGTTTGAAGATGTCTTCCAAAGGTGAACTTGCCCTCACTAATTGACTCGAACAAATTACTTGGACCTAATTTTCGATTATCGAGAAATCGAGAAATGTTCTCAAATCTAAGGAACCGGGCTATGTCCTCGATGTTCCACTTCCGATACACTTGTTGTTGATGTTTCGATAGAGATCGAAAGTAGGAAGAACGCCAAAAGAAAACCAAAGGTATGCGCCCCAAAAGGAACCCTTCCATCAGGCAAGACCGCCATCGGAGGCTAAACCGTAAAGTCTATCCGAGTCCTCGAAGGTAAGAAGGCATCGATGCCTCGACTTCTTCGATATGTTTGTCATCGAGGTTAATATTGTTTCGATCACAACATATGGGTATTAGATACCGGTTGTGGCTCACATATGTAATGATATGCAGGCCTCGTGTGATGATGGGTAGCTCATTAAGGAGATATGGACCCACGTGTTGGTAATGGAGCAAAGTTCTTTGCATTAGCCGTAGGGACTTATATTTGACACTCCCAGTGGGCTTGTATTCAATTTGGATGATTGTTATTTTGTACCGGTTTTAACAAAGAACATATTGTCATTTTTTGCTTAAATAGAATTTGGTTTCCATGTAACTTTTGGGAGCAATGGTTGTTCTATTAGTTTAAATGGAATGCTCTATGGTATCTGGTACATTATGCAATGGAATTTACATATTAGATATGTCACATCCAATTTTGAATGTCAATGACAAGAAAAGACATAAAAGAGATAATTTAAAATTAACTTATTTATGGCATTGTCGCCGCCACATAAATGAGAGACGATCGCTAAGCTCCATAAGAGTGGATGTTTAGGGTCATTTGATTATGAATCATATGACACATGTGAATCTTGTTTGTTAGGTAAGATGACTAAGTTACCCTTTAAAGGAAAGGGTGAACGAGCGACTGGATTATTAGACCTGATACATTCAGATGTATGTGGTCCGATGTCCATCCATGCCAGAAGTGGTTGTCGTTACTTCATTACCTTTATCGATGATTATTCTCGATATGGGTATTTGTATCTCGATGAGATACAAATCAAGCGCTTGAAATGTTCAAACAATTCAGAATGAAGTAGAAAACAACTTGGGAAAAGTATTAAGACATTACGATCCGATCGTGGTGGCGTAATACTTAGACCAAGAGTTTTGGATTATCTCGTAGATAATGGATTTTATCTCAATGGACTCCACCTTACACACCACAAAGACAATGGTGTATAGAAGGAGAAATCGAACCTTGCTAGACATGGTTCGATCTATGATGGCTTGCACAGCTACCAAAATCCTTTTGGGGTTCATGCCGAGACAACTGTTTACTTGTTAAACGTAGTTCCATCAAAGACGCTTGATGTTACTCCATATGAGATGTGGACTAACAAGAAACCTTATCTTTCTTATTTGAAAGTTTGGGGTTGTCCGCTTATGTGAAGCGGACAAAGTCGATAAGCTTCAAGCAAAGTCCGGCGGTGTGTCTGCTCATAGGATATCCTAAAGAAACAAGAGGATATCAATTCTACTCACGAGGAACAAAAGGTGTTTGTTTCGATGCATGCTGTCTTTTTAGAGAAAGAGTTTCTTTACAAGAAGACAAGTGGGAGCAAAATTGAGCTTGAAGAAGTTCAAGATGCTTGGATGACGCAGATCAACTCGCTCGAACCTAAAATCAGAACTCATACAGATGATGTAACATTCAACCTTCTACTACACACGTAATTGTGAGGTCAAGTAGGATACGCCTGCTCCCGAGAGATATGGATTTCTTGTGAGTGAACAGAATGACGTATTGCTTTCATAGAGGATGATGAGCCTACCACCTATGAAGAGGTTACAAGAGTTCAGAGTTCGAAAAATGGCTTCGTGCCATGAAATCAAATGGATTCCATGTACGAAAACCAAGTGTGGAGTTTGGTTGATGCACGAAGGATAAAACCTATAGGGTGCAAATGGGTTTTCAAGAAGAAAACCGACATGGATGGTAATGTGATTACCTATAAAGCAAGGCTTGTGGTTAAAGGCTTTCGCCAAAGACAAGGAGTTGACTATGACGAGACCTTCACCAAAGAGCAATGCTTAAATCCATTAGATACTCCTAGCCATTGCCGCCATTATGATTATGAGATATGGCAATGGATGTGAAGACGACTTTCCGAATGGAAATCGATCGAGGATGTATATGACACAACTCGAGGGCTTCATCTCCGATGATGGCGAAAAGGTATGCAAGCTTCGTAAATCCATTTATGGACTAAAGCAAGCATCCAGAGTTGGAATATCCGCTTTGATGAGACAATCAAAGAGTTTGGTTTCTCACAAAACCGGATGAACATTGTGTGTATAAGAAGGTTAATGGAACCGCAATCGTATTCCTTGTGTTATATGTAGATGACATATTGTTACTAGGAAACGATGTCTCAATCTTCGCAATCAAGAAAATTTGGTTGTCCAAACAATTTGCCATGAAAGACCTTGAGAAGCAACTTATATCCTCGAGATAAAGATTTATAGAGATAGATCGAATAGGTTGCTTGGTCTTTCACAAATAACGACATAGACAAGATGCTAAAGAGGTTTAGCATGGAGCAATCCAAGAGAGGGTATCTTCCCATGTCTCATGGGATATCGCTCAAGTCTATGTGTCCTAAGACACAGATGAGAGGATGCGCATGAATATGATCCGTATGCATCTGCGGTAGGATCTATCATGCACGTCTTAATGTTATGTACGAGACCCGATGTATCATATGCTCTAAGTGTTACGAGCGGATACCAATCGGATCCGGTGAGGGTCATCGGTGGTGGTGTCAAGAATATCCTAAAGTACTTGCGAAGAACTAAGGATGTTTTTTGATATATGGAGATGGAAATCTCCAAGTGAGCGGGCATACAGATGCCGTTTTCAACTGATAAGGACGACTCCAGTCCCAATCAGTTACGTTTCACATCGAATCGAGGAGCGGTTGGAAGAGTTCCAAGCAAGAGACGATCACGATTCAACGATCGAGGCAGAGTACATTGCAAAGATCGGATGCAAAGAAAGGAAGCAGCTTTGGATCAAGAAGTTCATTATCGAACTTGGTGTAGTTCCCACCGTGATGGGCCCATACTGATTGTATTGTGACAACAATGGAGCTATTCTTGCAGCGAAAGAACCAAGGTCTCATCAACGATCCAAACACGTATCCACCGATACCATCCGATTCGGGAGATCATCACGGGTGATGTCCCGAGAGAGAATTCCACAGAGCGTAACATTGTCGATCCGCTGACAAAGCCATTGTCATGAAGAATTTTGATTCTCATGTACCGCTATGGTATTAGATACCAAGGCGATTGGCTTTAGGTCAAGTGGGAGATTTAGGTGTAAGTCGACTGTACCATCCGTAAGTCGACTTATGCTTGTTTCTAGATCGATAAGTCGCCTTGTTCACCAAAGGTAAGTCGATTTATGTATGTCCAGCACTATAAGATTGTTAGAGTAGGTCCTAAAGGCAATCCCTTTAGCACATTTTGTTCATAGTCATGTATGCACTTTATGAATAAATAAAGCAAGGCATATTTCATTTATTTGATGTTCATTTTGTTATGAATTGATGTTGATCTTTAATCAAATTAATGAAGTCCATGATATATGACATAGCATGAAGGAAATTATGATGTGATCATACTATCGAGATTCCTATCATGCAATTATGTCAAGATTCAAATTATCCTCAGTCATAGGATTAACGAGACCGACATTGTTAATCCGGATAGACTAGCACATGTCATATTCCTCGATCGATCAAGCAAAGGATCTCGTAAACCGTAAATATTGAGATATTTAGATTTGACACGTGGATGCTTACTAGTGGTAGTAAGTACATTCGATGACCCGCCATGAGATCATCACACGGGTATTCTATTATAATGTCGGTGATAATCTCATCATAGAATGGTGCAAGTATCCTTAGACTTGAGGTACTCAAGGATATCTTGGATACTGATTCTGTGCTTTGACTCCATTCCTTGTTGCCTTCCAGAGGTCGCTCATAGGGTGGTGTTTGGGTACAGTTTGAGGTATTCAAGGTAATTGAGTAGCCAATAAAGGATTCACCACTTCGAATAGCAGAATAGATACCCATAGCTTCGTCAGATCATTACTGGAAGTCTCGCGCCAGAGCACACCGTGTCACGAAGAGGGTCTTCATGGACATATAAAGTAATGAGTCCGGACGAGACCCGATATCACTGGGCTAGACTCGCCTAGTGAGAGTTGACACTTTGACCATACTCATAACCAAGTGGGGTATAGGATGGTGAAAGGACGAATTGCACGGTAATTGTCTATGGAAAGGTTCGTGATCCGTTCCCGGATGAGCTCGGGTTCATTAGTCAAACCAATTACTTTCCGTCAATCGGGGTCATGATGTGTTGCTAGACGCCGCCATGACTTGCTTAGATTAAGTGTTAATCTAAGTGGCCAACATAACCAGAACCTAATGGGTCACACGATAAGAGTGACTGGAAATCAGAAATAGTTTTGGATAGTGATTCAATATCCGGAGAGCAATAGATTAAATGGATCCCGATGAGATTGGGATATGTCCCGATGTGATCGTGACATCGACATTGCTGAAAAGAGTCTCCGCCGATTTTTGATGCATCGGGCCCGCCAGCCGGTAGACCAACCCCAGCAGTGATCGACCGCTTCAAGAACTATATATATCAATTAATTAATTAGATTAATTAATTAATATATATGGACATGTGTCATTACCTAATCGGAGGAGATGAAGTTTGAAAAGTCAAACTTCATCATTAAACCATTTCTTTAATGGTTTTATCACCCACTTACGTGGGGCTCTCCCATTCAAGTTTTTATATGCCCTTTAATGAGTTAAAGGAACATATGAGAAGCCTTAAGATTGAAGGAATTCGTTGGATTGCTTATGGAGAAGATAAAGTGATGACTAAGTCACTTTTGACTAAGTCAAAGATGATGATTAACTTCATTTATTAATGGGTTAATAGCCATCCACGTGAACTCCTCCCATCCAAGCCTTTGATGGTCTTTAATTAATTATAAGACATGGAAAATAAGGCTAAGCAAGAGAAGGCCGTGGCTTTTGGAGAGGAAGAACCAAACTTCATGGTTTAGGGTTTGGAAAATTTGATTTTCAAGGTTCCTCTTCTCTCTCTCATCTCCAAGCTTGTTCCTCAAGGTTTGATCACTTGCTATCCAAGGCTAAGGTAAGATCTAGCAGTCTTTTCCTTAGTCTAGCTATTCCCTGTCAAAGGGTTTGTCCCGGTTAGGTTTCCGACTTCATGCGGATACCATTAGAGACGGTCTCCTTTCGTCGTTATGGTTTGACTATTTATACATACTTTGATCTCGGCTTTGAACTTCCTGAACAAAAGGTTTTGTTTTGATTGTGTCCATGTGATGGACACCCGGATTTTCCTACACGATACCACGGCATTACGCTATCGCTCCGATCACAACCGCCAATTATCTGATCATTTAATTATGCATGAATGCATATGTCACATTTCAAATTCCCAAATTTTCAGTTATTTATGTGTATACAATGCATATGAGACTCTTTTCCAATTATTCAGTGTTGTGCCCAAGTGCTCAGTCAGTAAACAGTGGGGACGCGTCAGGGATAAATCCCCTGCTATGCCCGTCAAGACAAAGCAGAGAGCTCGAGGCTCTTTTCAAAGGATAATAGCAACTTGGGACACGCCCATTATCTGATCATGCATTTATGCATACAATGCAGTGTTTAATGATTTGCAATATACGGCTATAAAAGCCCAAAGACATAAAGACTCAAGAATCAATGATATGGCTATAAAGCCCAAGATTGCATTTCTCAAAGGTCATATAGTAATCCAATCCAACAAGTGAAAGCATGCAATTGAACGCATACCATTCAAGAGTTCTCAGATTATACAAAGGTCCAACCGTATTCAAGAAAAGCATGCCATTCAATCACGTACATTTCAAGAATCATGCAATTCACATTATCCAATCACATACAAGAAGAGCATGCAATTCGATCACATACATTTCAAGAAGCATACCATTCGATCATATTCTTTGCAGAATCATACAGCTCAATCTTATACATTTCAAGAGTTATACGCTCACATTGGCAAGTCATTCACATTAAGCATCTAGACAATCAGAATTTGAGAAACCATCTAGGTTACTTCACCGTTACTTCCATGCTACCGCTCGAAGTCCCAAAGAATGTCCGTGGAGCGACGGTCCAACGGTGCCTCTATAATGCTTAAATACGGTCCCATTACTAGATGCTCAATTTAACAGTTCAAAGGATGCATATAACTCAATGAAATTATGTACAATGCTCATTCACGATTTCCTGCTAAAACCCGCTTCAATATCCTATGCTCAATTTCAACTCTTCACTCAATCGATCAACACCGATTTGGTTCACCCTCAATTCAGTTCAATTTTCTCGATTCATATACCCTATAACAATTCCATATCCATCAGTCAAATTATCCAGTGAAAATCTCAATTAAAACTCCAATTGTCTCAATTTGGTACTTAGATCACACTATAAACCATAATCTCAAGAATCAGTACCATTTCAATTAAATTCCAACTCTCGATATCTCCTCAATGGTAGAACTCTTTCCCTAGTTCACAGTGAATCGAGAATCACCTCAATCGGAGGTCTACACCATAAGTTATGTCCAATAAACCAATATACATTCAATCAGAAAATTGCCCTTATCGCCGCGACCTACGTCCCTTCGTCGCGACGTGGAACGCTCGCTCGTCGCGACGTGGAGATCGTTCGTCGCGTCGCACAAAGCCATGCTCGCCGCGAAGTGGAAACCACTCGTCGCGACGTACGAATCCCAACTCGCCTCGACGTCCACCCGGCTCGTCGCGACTAATAGATTTAATTTAAATCCCATTTACTGTCATGACGAAGTTTTCTAAGGCTTCAAATTGTCATGACGTGCGATGGTCCGATCGCCTTCTCCGATCGATTTCCGCCATTAATACACTTAAACCTCATTAAAAACTTCCATCTACCCATATCAACCCTAATAAATGCCATAAATGCACTAGAAATCATTAATAACCACATTAAACACAAAATACTTACCAAATCACTGAATCGATCGCAACCCTAAAATCTTTCTCAACACCCACGATCAACCACTATCGCCTCTCTACCTTCATCAATCACAATAATTACTCCAAGTTAACACAAGGAGAAGATCCAGAAGGTAGCAAGCAAAAACTCACACCAAGGAGAAGAGATCAAGACTCACCGTGGAGGGAGAAGAAGACATCGATTTTGCCTTAGGCAAATTTTTCCCAAATTTCAACTTAGCTCTATATATATACATAGTCTCCAAATCACCCAAATTTCAGATCTCTAAATTTCAATGGCCCAACATTTTAATTCATCTAACAAGATAACTCTAATTTTTCCATCGCCATTGAACCCTTCTTTCAAGATTATACAATAATCGATCGATTCTCGTCACTCCAAAATTTCCGGTCCGCATTTTCTCCGAATTTCCTAAAATTTCCTATAAATCACTATCAATTGCCAATCACTCACAAACTATTCCAAATCAGTCATTTGAACCCAAATACTCCCAATTTCTCACTCAATCACATTCCGATCGGGCCACCATTGACAATTCGATCAATTCACAAACCAACCAATTCATCGGCCCAATTTACAATTAAATACCGAAAATCATGAATGCATGTACCAAGGAATTTATGCATATAAGAGATCTGTTCCTCTATGATTAAAGGCCAAGAATATACTCAACAAGAATACAAGAAGCCTATCGATCCACCCCAATATTACCATAATACCTTGTCGATTTAGAACGGATGTTACATCCAAAACCTCGAAGTAAACCTGGGATCCCTGTCTGAGACTATAGACACCGGAACCCCATGTAGTCGCACTATCTCTGCTACATACTTCTGGGCCAACTGATCAAGGATATTGCTTTCCCTCACGGGCAAAAAGTGAGTCGATTTAGTCAACCGGTCCACTATGACCCAGATAGCATCATACTGCCTCGGCGTCCTAGGCAATCCCATAATGAAATCCATCGTAATGCGCCCCATTTCCACTCCGAATAGGTAACTAATGCAATCTCCTAATCGGGGCCGTGCTCACTTAACTCGCCGGGCACGCCGATAATCGGAAACAAACTCGCCATTTGCCTCTTCATACCTGGCCACCAGAAATGCAACTTAAGAGTGCGATACATCTTGGTAGTACCAGGATGCATGGCATAAGCAACCAAATGAGCCTCCTCCAAAATCTCACGCCTCAGATCATCCACATCCGGAACACATAACCTCTAACCCATCCAAAGAGTCCTATCTCTCAACTCAAAATCAGAAAGCCATTCAGATCTGACTCTATCAATCAATCTCGCCAATACAGGATCCTGATCCTGAACTCTCCTGATCCTGAACTCTCCTAATCCTGTCGTGCAACATCGGCCTCAGTCTCAAAGTAGCAATCAAAGCTCCATCCTGACTCAAATCCATCTGCACATTCAGAGCTCTCAACTGAACTAAACAAGGTAACCTCGAAACCTGAATCTGAGCTGCACTACCATGAGATCTCCTACTCAACGCATCTGCCACCACATTGGCCTTCCCTGGGAGATACTCAATAGTGCAGTCATAATCCTTCAGCAACTCTATCCATCTCCTCTGTCTTAGATTCAGCTCTCGCTGACTCAACAAATATGTCAAACTCTTATGATCAGTGAAGATCTGGAACGCCTCCCCGTACAAATAATGTCTTCAGATCTTCAAAGCAAACACAACTGTTGCTAACTCCAAATCATGCACAGGATAATTCATCTTATGAGACCTCAACTGTCTCGAAGCATATGCTATAACTCTCCCATGCTGCATCAGAACACATCCTAAACCCTGCTACGAAGCATCACTAAAAACCTCGAAGCCTCCAGCTCCTGATGGCAAAGCTAACACCGGCGCCGAAGTCAGCCGATGTTTCAGCTCCTCAAAACTCCTTTGACACTCATTAGTCCATCCAAAGGCCACATTCTTCCTCAAAAGTTTTGTCAAAGGGGCTGAGATCACCGAAAACCCCTCGACAAACCTCCGGTAATATCCTGCTAATCCGAGGAAACTCCAACCTCGCACATCGCCTCTCGGGATCTCCCAACTCCTCATCGCTTCAATCTTGTGAGGATCCACCCGATACCCTCACCGCATAATAATGCGCCTAGGAACACCACTCATCCAGCCAAAATTCACACTTAGTGAATTTGGCATACAAATTGCTCATCTCTCATAATCAGAATATTAATCCTCGATGTTCGATGCCCCGCTTCACTCCTCGAGTACACCGGAATATCATCAATGAATACAATCACGAACTGATCCAGGTGGGGCTGAAAGACCTTATTCATCAAGGCCGTGAAGGCTGTCGGGGCATTAGTCAACCCGAACGGCATCACTAAGAACTCAAAATGCCCATACCTGCTCCTAAAAGCACTCTAAGGCACATCGGCCTATGCGATCCTCAACTGATAGTATCCGGATCTCAAATCCAACTTGGTAAACACTGAGCTCCTCAGAATCGATCAAATAAATCATCGATCCTAGGCAAAGGTACTTATTTCAATCAGAACCCGATTCACCGCCTATAATCGATACATAACCTCAAAGTCCCGTCCTTCTTCTTTACAAACAACATTGGAGCTCCCCACGGCTAAACACTCGCCTAATGAACCCTTATCCAACAGCCTCTGAATCGAGCCTTAAGCTCCCTCGGCCCACCGTGCCATCCTATACGGAGGAATCAGAGGAAAATCCCTGTGAGCATCACATGCCCACTGCAAGGAAAACAAAAGTTTTGTTCCGGGACCTTCCCGAAAGCCAAGATCCATGTGTCTATACAATAAACTCAAATCATAACGGCCAAAGGAGACCGTCTCTAACGATATCCACGCAGAGATCGGAGAACCTAACCGGGACAAACCCTTTGACCCGAGAATAGCTAGAATAAAGTAAAGAGTGCTAGCTCCTACCTTTGTCCTTGGAGAGCTTGGAGAATAACGATGGAAGAGAAGCTTGGAGAAGAAGAGAGTCTTGAAGAAGATGATGATGAGCTTCGATGATCTTCTTTCTTCCAAAGACAACTAAGGTTTTACAACCTTTTTTAAACCTTTTATACAAAACCAACGACCATGCTCATCTTTCTTCTTCATTTTTTGTCTTTTAGTACACATGTCTTTAACATTTAAAGACATTAAAAGCTACTTTATTAAAGCTAAAGGAAGCTTCTCTCATCTTCTCCTTCCATCCACGTAGAACAATATATATATATATATATATATATATATATATATATATATTAATTATATATATATAAATAAATGTCAAGTGGTCCAATCACACTGGGTCGGTCCTACTGCCTACCGGGTCCCCAGATGGAAAACCCACCGAAACATTTTTCAAGAATATCGATGTCGCGATCTCATCCGGACATATCTCGATCTCATCGGATTCATTTAATCCTTTTGCTTCCATATATTGGAACTCTGTCCAAAACTATTTTACTTAATTCTCCGAGACACTCTTATGCGTGTGACCCATTAGGTTCCCTGTTATGTTGGCCACTTAGATTAACACTTATCTCGAGCAAGTCATGAGTGGTATCTAGCAACACATCATGACCCTCAATTGACCGGAAAGTAATTGGTTTGACGAATGAACATGTATTCATCATGAACCATATCACTAATCTTTCCATAGATAATTACTGCAATTCGTCCTTTCACCATGCTATACCCCACTTGGTTATGAGTATGGGCAAGTGTCAACTCTTTACTAGATCGACTATGTCAAATCTAGTCCAAGTGATATCGTTCTCATCCTCGACTCATTACTTTATATGTCAATGAAGACATTCTTCATGACATATATGCTCCTACCAGAGACTTCCAAGTAATGACCCCGACAAGAGGCCATGGGTATCATCTTCGCTATCACGTATGGTGAATCCTCTATTGACTACTCAATTACCTTCAATACCTCAAGTCGTACTCCAATCACCACCCTATGAGCGACCTCTCAGAAGGAAACAAGGAATGGAGTCAAAGCACGTAATCATTATCCAAGATATCCTCGAGCATCTCAAGTCTAAGGATACTTGCACCATTGCTATGATGAGATTATCAACGACATTAGAATAGGACATCCATATGATGATCTCATAGCAGTCATCCAATGTACTTACTACCTCCAAGAAGCATCCACATCTCAACCCTAAATATCTCATATTTACGACTTCCGAGATCCACCGCTGATCAAATCAAGGAGCTTGAGATGTGTTAGTCTCTTCGGATTACCGATGTCCAGCCTCAAGAATCCTATGACTAGGATAATTTAGATATCGACATAATTGCACATGATAGGAATCTCAGAAGATGATCACATCACAATTTCCTTCATGCTATGTCATATATCATGGACTTCATTAATTTGCTTATAGATCAATATCCATTCACAAATAATGACAAAGCAAGTTAATGAAATGTGCCTTTCTTTATTTATTCATAAAGTATGTACACAACTTTGTACAAAATGCGCTTAAAGGCGATTGCCTTCGTGGCACTACTCTAACAATCTCCCACTTGACCTAAAGCCAATCGCCTTGATATCTAATATCATAAGCGAGTACATGAGAATCAAAACTCTTTGTGATAATGGCTTTGTCAACGGATCGAATATTACGCTTCGGTGGGAATTCTCTCGATCCGACATCACCTCATCCCGTGATCTCCCGATAAGATGATATCTCATGAGTACGGTTTCGATCGTTGATGAGACCTTGGTTCTTTCGTCAAGAATAGCCCCATTGTTGTCACAATACAACCGCATGGGTCCATCACAGTTTAGGAACCACACCAAGTTCAAGAATGAACTTTTGATCTAAACCGCCTTTCTTCGCTCAAGCGGCAATGTACTCGCCTCGGTCGTTGAATCGGCAGTTGTCTCTTGTTTGGAACTCTTCCAACTAATCGCCCCGCCATTCAAGGTGAATACGTAACCTAATTTGATTTGGAATCATCCTTATCGATTGAAAACCGCATCAGATACCCGCCACTTTGAGATCTCCATCCCCATATATCAAGAAAACATCCTTAGTCCTTCGCAAGTACTTGAGGATATTCTTGACAGCCACCCAGTGACCCTCACTAGGATCCAATTGGTATCTACTCGTAACACTTAGTGCATATGATACATCGGGTCTCGTACATAGCATAGTATACATGATAGATCCTACCGCAGATACATACGGATCATATTCATGCGATCCTCTCATCTTGTGTCTTAGACACATAGATTTCGAGAGTGTTATCCCATGAGTCACGGAAGGTACCTCTCTTGATTGCTCCATGCTAAACCTTTTAGCATCTTGTCTATGTATCGTTGATTGTGAAAGACCAAGCAACCTTTTGATCTATCTCTATAGATTCTTATCCCAAGGATATAAGTTGCTTCACCAAGGTCTTTCATGGCAAATTGTTCGACAACCAAATCTTCACCGATTGTAGCATCGAGACGCCGCTTCCTAGCAATAATATGTCATCTACATACAAAGACAAGGAATACGATTGCAGTTCCATTAACCTTCTTATACACAAGTTGTTCATCCGGATTTTGTGAGAAACCAAACTCTTTGATTACCTCATCAAAACGGATATTCCAACTCTGGATGCTTGTTTCAATCCATAGATGGATTTCAAGCTTGCATACCTTTTCGCCATCATAGAGGTGAAGCCCTCAGTTGTGTCATATACACATCCTCGCCTAGATTTTCATTTAGAAAGTCGTTTTCACATCCATTTGCCATATCTCATAATCATAATGAGTGGCAATAGCTAGAGCATTCTAATGGATTTAAGCATTACTATCGGGTCAAGGTCTCGTCGTAGTCAACTCCTTGTCTTTGACGAAAGCCTTTAGCCACAAGCCTTGCTTTATAGGTAATTACATTACCATCCATGTCGGTTTTCTTTTTGAAAACCCATTTGCACCCTATGGGTTTTATTCCTTCGGGTGCCTCAACCAAAGTCCATACTTGGTTTTCATACATGGAATCCATTTCAGCCTTCATGGCTTGAAGCCATTCTCGCATCAACTCTTCGTAACCTCTTCATGGGTGGTAGGCTCATTATCTTCTATGAGCAATACGTCATCCTGCTCATTCACAAGAAATCCATATCTCTAGAACAGAGCATATCCCACGTGACTCACTTAACTTCGTGTGTTGTAGAAGGTCGACTGTTACTTCATCTGTATGAGTCACGCTTCAAGTTCAGCGATTGATTTGCGTCTGCTCGAGCATCCCGAACTTCTTCAAGCTCAATTTTGCTCCCACCGCCTTCTTGTAAAAGAAACTCTTTCTCTAAAGACAGCATGCTTCAAACAAACACCTTTGTTCCTCGAAGGTAGAATTGATATCCCATTGTTTCTTTAGGATATCCTACTTAACAAACACTTTTCGCATTTTGCATCAAGTTTATCTCGATCGTGTCCGCTTCACATAAGGTGACAACCCCAAACTTTCAAATGAGTAAGATAGGGTCTTTGTTAGTCCACATCTCATATGGAGTAACATCAATCGCTTTGATGGAACTCGCTTAACAAGTAAACAAATGCCTCGAAAGTGCATACCCCAAAAGGATTTTGGTAACTTTTAAAGCCCATCATCGATCGTACTACGTCTAACAAGGTTCGATTTCTCCTTTCCGCCACACCATTATGTGTGGTGTGTAAGGAGGAGTCCATTGAGATAAAATCCCATTATCTATGAGATAATCCAAAACTCTTGGTCTAAGTATTCCCCACCACGATCGATCGTAATGTCTCGATACTTTTCTCAAGTTGGTTTTCTACTTCATTTCAATTGTTTGAACTTTTCAAATGCTTCAGATTTGTATCTCATCGATTCGTGTATCCATATCGAGAATAATCATCGATAAAGGTGATGAAGTAAAACAACCACTTGCATGGATGGATATCGACCACATACATCCGAATGTATTAGGTCTAATACTCCACGCCGCTCACCTTTTCCCTTAAAGGGTAATTTAGTCATCTTGCCTAATAAACAAGATTCACATGTGTCATATGATTCATAATCAAATGACCCTAAACTTCCATTCTCATGGAGCTTAGCTATGCGCCTCTCATTTATATGGCCAATGCACAATGCCATAAGTAAGTTGATTTTAAATTATCTCGCTTATGTCTTTTCGTCATTGACATTCATAATTGGATGTGACATATCTAATATGTAAATTACATTGCATAATGTACCAGTACCATAAAGCATTCCATTCAAACTAATAGAACAACCATTGTTATTTAAAAGTCAAATGGAAACCAAATTTATTTAAACAAGAAATGTATAATATGTTCTTTGTTAAAACAGTACAAAATAACATTCATCCAATTTAATTACAAGCCCACCGGGAGTGATAAGAAGTAAGTGCCTACGGCTAATGCAGCAACTCTTGCTCCATTTCCCACACGCAAGTCTAGTTCTCCTTCACGAGTCGCTCATCGTCCCCGAGGCCTCGTGATATCATTGCATATGTGTGAGCCACAACCGTATCTAATACCCATATGTTATGATCGAAAAAAGATAACCTCAATGACAAACATACTCAAGAAGTCGAGGCATCCGATGCCTTCTTCGCTTCAATTCTTCCAGATAGATTTACAGCTTCGCCTAATGGCGGGCCTTGCCATAATGGAAGCAAGTTCCTTTGGTGCGATCTCTTTGGTTTTCTTCGCTGCACTTCCTTTTGGTTTCTAGACCTTTTCTTCTTCACTTCTTTTTTTTGAACCGTAAGAAGAGGATGCCACCATAAGCACTTGCTTGCTATCTTTATTGATAGATTGCTCATTGCCTCGAAAGCAGATTGATCAACTCGTGGATTGTCGTGGATATTTGGTTCATTCGATAGTTTAACACAAACCGTGAATAACTATCGACATCCAACTAGAATTAAGTCAACACTTAATTCATAATCCATAACAAAACCTAAGACGGCCAACCTCTCAATATACCCATTCATCTTCGCATGCATCTGCATCGCAGATGAACCCGAGTCATCTTAGTAGTGAAGAGTAGCCTCGAGGTCTCGAACCTTTAGACCGAGCTTGCTCATCAAACAGCCTCTCTAAGATGAAACACTATGGTATTAGCATCCATAGACTCACGCCGCTTCGCACTCTGGTGACATCGAGGCAAGCATAATGCAGTAGCCATGTCACCGCCTTTAAGATGCTTACGATATGCTTTCGATCCTCATCAAGCATCGCCAGCAGTGGATCAGAAGTGGAACATCTAGACATATCCTAGTTCCTCGGACTGAGAACAATTTCGATTTCACCAATCTAGAAAGTGGGTCCAGATTAATTTGTTCGAGTCCATAAGCCTTTAAGTTCACACCGGAAGTCATTTTCAATAACCTATAGGAAAAGAGAGAAAGAATGTTATAGTAGAATTACATGCATGATCATAAGGACTTGAATGACATGCATATGGCTCCCACTAATTTCAAAGAATCCATAACCCTCAAGATTAATCCAAGAAACATTATGACAAATGTCCTAGTGGGTCGATATCCCACATTACTAAAATGACCTCGGGTTTACCCAACAAGCCACCTTAGGTCAATCGGTAGGTATCGGTCATACCAATTGCATCATAGATATCCCACATTACTAAAATGACCTTGGGTTTACCCAACAAGCCACCTTAGATCTATCGCAGTATCGGTCATACCATTTGCTTCATAGATGCAACTATCGACTAGTGCTATCAACTCGTGATGTATGCACACATTGGGTTATCAACTCGATGCGCTGCATATCTGATGCACACCGCCCAATTTTGCTCTCTCGCCCACGCTGACCTTGAGTTTACTCAACAAATCAACGCTTAGTGAAAACCCACCCATTAATCCGAAAATCTTATTTTCATGGTTCAACATATCCAGATAGAGTGAGCTTGGGTTTACCCAATAACCCAACTCTATAAGAACTCTGGTTCTCCCCATATTAATGGAAGGCGTTAGTTTTCATATGATGTGAGGGTTTTCGTGTCTCATCTTCTTCTCCTCCAAGCCGTAGGATTATAGTCACTATGACTATATGGAATGATTTAGGTATTTCATCAATCACATTGAGTCTATACCTAAAATCATCCATCATCCCACCTTCAGATGTTGTAAGTCGACTTGTGTATGTGTAAGTCGACTTATGTTAGTGTGTAAGTCGACTTATGCATGTGTAAGTCGACTTATGCAGCTTGTCAGTACTAACAAGTCGACTTGCACTATTGTGCAAAGTCGACTTATATGTTGTATAAAGGCACCGGACAAGTCGACTTGTATCTTTATTAGTCGACTTATCCATGTGGAATTGCTATCTAATCGCTAATTTCTCAATCCGCAGTTCCAATTCACAATACCAAGTGTAATATCCTTTATTATGATGTACCAATGAAACACTTTCATTGTTCCATGCTTACCATATATAGTCAAACTATACATGAAAACTTGAAATCGATGAATACACTTTATTCATTCAGATCTCCAAATAATTTAAGAATATCAAACTATCACCCTAAGTATCTCTAGGTATTCTAAACTTTATCAAGATTACTTGGCATTGGTCACAAAATTTGTGACGGCCAAAATAATCAAGACAACGAAATGCACTAACGAGATGCTAATGTGACACATTTAACATCCGAAAAATATTTGGAAACCCAATTTGAAGAAATTCAATTTGGAAAGCATACAACATCAATATAACATTTTTTTAATCACATTAAAAATGATCCAAGGCATTGGAATTGAGAAATACACAATTTATCATTTCAAACAAAACAGCTCCAGCAACTTTCTCAAAACTGCCAAGCTCTGTGTTTTGCTTGAAAAACTCATTGAAACAATTTCAATAAATTATGAGAAAATTAAAGAGATTACAACATGTTCACAAAATGTTACATGAATTGTTTTAGGATTTATTTCCAACAAAAACTCATCCAACCTCAGCAACAAATCCAATGTAGAATCTGTGTTCCTCAACACAGTTATTCCTAGAAGCACACAATAAATTCTCAAATAAATAGTAAATCACCTCGAAAACATTTTTCCATTCTCATAGACATTCATAAACATCTTAGAGACATGTTGGTGAAGGCAAATCCAAAAAAAAAATTTCTACAATTTATTCTCGAATTTATAAGCATGTCTGTTCATTGAATGTGCACAAAGACAGCAACCAGAACATTAGGGAATAAATTAGCAAAACCATATCAAATCACATTGATAAATTCCGAGCTTCCACAGACATATGCAACAACATCTTGTGAACATATCTGGATAAGAAAATTTTGAAAACAATATTTCTACACTGAATTCGAAATTCACACAATCAACATGCATCATCGTCACAATCATAGGCAACTCCGACCTAGTCATGGTTTCTTCATATATACTTACACAAGTGGCTCTGATACCACTGTAGAAAAATCCCGTGTGAGCATCACATGCCCACGTGTGGAAAACAAAATTTTTGTTCGGGACCTTCCCAAAGTCAGGATCCATGTGTCTATACAACAAACTCAAACCATAACGGCTAAAGGAGACCGCCTCTAACCAGATCCACGCAGAGATCGAAGAACCTAACCGGGACAAACCCTTTGACCCGGGAATAGCTAGAACAAAGTAAAGAGTGCTAGCTCCTACCTTTGTCCTTGGAGAGCTTGGAGAATAACGATGGAAGAGAAGTTTGGAGAAGAAGAGAGTCTTGAAGAAGATGATGATGAGCTTCGATGATCTTCTTTCTTCCAAAGACAACTAAGGTTTTACAACCTTTTTTAAACCTTTTATACAAAACCAACGACCATGCTCATCTTTCTTCTTCATTTTTTGTCTTTTAGTACACATGTCTTTAACATTTAAAGACATCAAAAGCTACTTTATTAAAGCTAAAGGAAGCTTCTCTCATCTTCTCCTTCCATCCACGTAGCAACTTATATATATATATATATTAATTAATTATATATATATATATATATATAAATAAATGCTGAAGTGGTCCAATCACACTGGGGTCGGTCCTACCGGCCTACCGAGTCCCGATATGGAAAAACTGGCAGGAAACGTTTTTCAGCAATATCGATGTCGCGATCTCATCTGGACATATCTCGATCTCATCGGGATCCATTTAATCCTTTTGCTCTCCATATATTGGAACTCTGTCCAAAACTATTTTACGAATTCTCCGAGACACTCTTATGCGTGTGACCCATTAGGTTCCTGTTATGTTGGCCACTTAGATTAACACTTAATCGAGCAAGTCATGAGCGGTATCTAGCAACACATCTTGACCCCAATTGACCGGAAAGTAATTGGTTTGACGAATGAACATGTATTCATCATGAACCATATCACTTAACCTTTCCATAGACAATTACCGCAATTCGTCCTTTCACCATGCTATACCCCACTTGGTTATGAGTATGGGCAAAGTGTCAACTCTTTACTAGACCGACTATGTCAAATCTAGTCCAAGTGATATCGCTTCGCCCCAGGACTCATTACTTTATATGTCAATAAAGATATTCTTCATGACATATATGCTTCGCCGAGAGACTTCAAGTAATGACCCCGACAAGAGGTCATGGGTATCATCTTCGCTATCACGTAAGTGGTGAATCCTCTATTGGCTACTCAATTACCTTCGAATATCTCAAGTCGCACCCAATCACCACCCTATGAGCGACCTCGTAAGGCAACAAAGAATGGAGTCAAAGCACGTAATCATTATCCAAGATATCCTCGAGCACCTCAAGTCTAAGGATACTTGCACCATTGCTATGATGAGATTATCACCGACATTAGAATAGACATCCATGTGATGATCTCATAGCAGTCATCCAATGTACTTACTACCTCTAGTAAGCATCCACATCTCAACCCTAAATATCTCATATTTACGCCTTCCGAGATCCATCGCTGATCAAATTAAGGAGCTTGAGATGTGTTAGTCTCTTCGGATTACCGATGTCCAGCCTCAGAATCCTATGACTAGGATAATTTAGATATCGACATAATTGCACATGATAGAATCTCAAGAGTATGATCACATCACAATTTCCTTCATGCTATGTCATATATCATGGACTTCATTAATTTGCTTATAGATCAATATCCATTCACAAATAATGAGCAATGCAAGTTAATGAAATATGCCTTTCTTTATTTATTCATAAAGTATGTACACAACTTTGTACAAAATGCGTTAAAGGCAATTGCCTTCGTGGCACTACTCTAACAGAATCGATATAGAGCAAGACTGAAAGAGGTCAATCTCAAACTCGCTTCCGATCCGTGGCAAACCCAGAACTCCTCTGAAACACATCTGGAAATTTCCTAATTACGGGAACATCCTGCAACCTCTACTCCACTCTGGAATCCACCACATGCGCCAAATAGACCTCACAACCACCCCGCATCAACCTCAGGGCACTCATAAACGAAATCATCCTGGCTGGCATCGCCGACTAACACCTCAAACACGACTTCCTACCGACCAGAGACTCCAACATGACCTCCTGGTATAACAATCCATAATGCCCCATGGGCAATGAGTCACCCATCCCGTAATCAAATCAATCTCTCGTGGCACACTATCAGTCCGCACTCAACTCCGATCGATCAATCAAAATCGACACCCTTGCAGCACCTCTCCCGTAATCAGAGTACTACCTAGAGGTGTACTCACCCTAGCCCATATCGCAACATCTCCCTATCCGCATGCAATCTACATGCCACATGCGTGCAATAAAAGAATGCGTGGACCCGGATCTATCAATGCAAAACCTCAATACCGTAGATCATAAGTTAACCCGCAACCACATCCGGAGAATCTCGGCCTCTGCCTAGTCATGGCGAGACACGGCACGGGATCGCGGTCGATCGCCACGCCCTCGGACCCCACTAAGGAATCTCCACCTCTACCTCGGGCTCTACCTCGACCCCTGAATCCAGGTCCACCACTACGACTCTGCTGCACTGTCGAACTACTACCAGCTCTCCCACTCGCAGCAGACTGAACTCCCAAAGTCAGAGGACAACTCCGAATCATATGATCCATCAAACCGCATGCTAAACAGGCTCCCTTCACTCTCCAACACTCTCCACTGTGCCTCTTATCACAATGTACACAAACTGGCAAAGCCTGTCCTAATCCTCTGCCACTACCACTACCACTACCAACCTGCCCAAATCTCCCTCTCTAAACAGAACCCAACTGTCTGAATCCTCCTGCTGATCTGAACCTGCTCTAGCGTCTGCTAAAGCTCCTACCAGAGCTACCCTGACTGTCACTAGATCTCTTGCCTCCAGATCCTGCACTGGCCTCACCGACTGCCTCTAAGTCGCTCAATCCTCACTGCAGCTGCTCTCAACTCCACAAAGGTGCCCATATCAGACCGGGCTAACCTGGTACGGATCTCCAAATTAAGTCCTCCCTCGAATCTCCGGCACCTATCAGACTCAGAGGCAATCATAAGAGAAGCATACGTTGTCAGCTCATTAAACCTAACCTCATAATCAGCCACTGTCATCGACCCCAGTCTCAACTCTAAGAATTCCTGCATCTTCATCTCCAAATAGACTCATGATAATTATCCCGAAGGCTCTCGTAAAATCTGCCCAAGTCGAACATGTGGTCCGCGGCAGACGCCTGTGATGCCTTCCACCATCGATAAACGGACCTCAAGGAGAGAGACCGATAATCAAATCTCTCTCTTCAGATCATAATCCATCCGATCGAGGACTCGCCGGTCCTTCCAACCATCCTCACCTCAGCAGGTCTGTCTTTGTCATAAAATCCACAGCTCCCTACTTGCGCAGACGATCATACCTCCGCTCTCGTCTCATGGGAACTCTAGGAGGCTGCTCCTCAAATAAAGGCAATGAAGACTCTACTAGTCTCGATCGATCCTCGTCACCGTTGATCTACCTGATCACCAAGAATGGATGACCTATAACAAAACCACAAATTTGATCAATTTCTGCTTTTCTTATCATAATTCAAGCCTAGAATATACTATGCCCAAAAGATGCCAAACCTGGCTCTGATACCACCTAATGTAGCGCCCCCTTACCGTAGGGTATACACCGGGACGCCCGTAAGTTATACCGATACATAACCTACGATGAGGGTGCACTACGATTCGATCATTTCTATAAACCTCATGGCATCAATATAGTGAAGTTGTAATATCAAATTCGTTAAATTTTAAAACCAAAAGATACTTCTTATTTCATTTCTTAAAAACCATAAGTTCACAATTCTGTCAGATTACAGCTATACATAACCAAAAAGGAATAAATAACTCCGAACTAGATCATCCCCAAAAGATCCCAGCTGACCGACTTGTGGGCCATACTCCTCTAGCTGGCACTCACACAGCAAGAAAAGTCTTGCTAATTGGAGCTAGGAGTCAACTATCACTGTCCTGAAAAATAAATGCAATGTTGGGTGAGTTTGCGAACTCAGCGAGAAACCATCATCGATGGTTCACCCAACTCATACATAAACAAACAGTTCACACTATATCATATATGTTAACACAACTAAGAATCACACGCATTCGGTTTCACATTTATAAGGCGGTTCGCCTTTCATAAAATTCACATTTGAACATACATATAGGCAATGTACATGTGACTCTTTCATTTTATTTCGTTGTTGTGACCGTGCGCCTGAGCTCATTTACGTTGAGCCATTGGCTCTGAAAACATTAGGCTTGAAGCCCTGATACGTTGAGCATAAAGCTCTGAAAATCGTTGGGCATGAGGCCATGTGCGTTGAGCCTAAAGCTCTGAATACGGTGGTTGCACCGGTCACAACTGTCAATTATCTGATCATGCATAATGGCATGAATGCACATGCTCCAAATTTTACTAATCGTGTCTCAACCTAATATCACTATCCAATTTGCATTCAAAACCAATTAATGAAAATTTATGCACACGTAACACTTCTATTGCACATTCCAAATATTTCGAACACCTATGGTCCGAAATCAATCAAAACAACCACACATAATCCTTCCTTAACTCCTCATGGCATAATTACATAAAATGTAACATAGAAAGGTTGAGAAACCAACTAGGTTACTCACCTCAGAACTTCCGAGCTACTTCCGGGAAGTCTCGCCTACGTCGAACGATTGACAATCCACTTGAGCCTCTATACAATCAGAATGAATATAACATTACTAATTGTACCAATTTCAAATATTCCAAGATGCATATGTATCGAATGATTTACGTACTATACATGTTATGACATTTCCGACCCTATTCCCGAATTCTTCCAATTCAATTCCTTTTTACTCTAATTGATAGCAATTTCTAAACACCATAATTCAATTGACTATATTCTAACCAATCACTAACTAATCCCCATTTAACCTCAAAATTCTCTAATTAAAAGCATCACTTTCGGCCTAAATAGGCGTCCTCGCCGCGACGTCTGGTCCCTCGCCGCGGCGTGAAATCTTCTGCTCGTCGCGACGTACGAATAAATATTTGTCGCGACGTACAAGAAGGGGTGGTTCGTCGCGGCGTGTTCATCACACGTCGCGACGTGCGAACCCAGAAAAGCCTCCGAAACCTAAAAATTTCTCAGATCTTCTGATATAAATCCATCCAAATCCATTCTAAAACACTCCTAAACAACTTCATATACTAAACTCAACTAATTTCTAACCTCAAATCCATTCAATAACAATTATTCATTAAATACCCAACTCAAGATTTACATTTTCCTTAAAACCTACATCATTCGAAACCTAACATTTTCCATTCCTTAATTTTATCAAATCATTTCTCAATATATATCCATTAATCAACCGATCATACTATCTTAAAAAAGAGGAAGTAAGAACTTACTTGATTCAAGCTTTTAAAACCTCAAAGATCAACAATCCCTCAAACTCTAACACACCCACGGTAACACCCAAAACCAAACCCATCTTCATCTTTTCCCACAACAAGCCAAAAGATAGATTCAAGGCAAAGGAAAGGAACAAATGGAAAGAAGGAATCAGGAAGAAATCACGATGAAGGAAGGAGAAATTTCAAGTTTTCTTTCAAAGGAAAGCAAGCATCGTGATTGGCAAATTTCAAAGGAGAAAGGTTATAAACCTAAGGAACTTAGGGCTTGTTTGGCAAATGAAATTGCCACAAGACCAATCCGAACAACCTTAATCCAATTTCTAATTCTAATTTCTCCCAAATTCCAATGGTTCAGACCCTGATTCCTCAAATCAAATTTATAATCTCCATAGCCATTGGTTAATCAAATTTCGGAACCAAAAATCTAGTTAATCGGTCATTGGTCAAATTTTTCGGTCTGGACCTATTACTCTTCCAGAAAAATTTCTATAAATCCTCAAAATTAGAAAACACCTAATCATACACTCTAATTTCATAATTCAAATTCCTAAATCTCATTCCTAACTCAAATTCAATTTCTCCAAACTCAATTGACCTAATCATCTCCAATTTACCAATTTACCCAATCATCTCGAGAATATGTCATACATGTATGTACGTTCACATGCTTGAGCAATCATAAACATTTATCAATAATATAGAGGCTATAAATGCATATGCAAATCAATTTATACATGCACCAAAACCTACTCCATCCGAATTACCGATATGCCCTTCACACCGGTAACGGGATGTTACATTAAGAGTCGTTAAAGAAGAACTCAAACTACTCAATCAATAAGGTCCATTTTCCTAACACAGAAGTAGTCACCTAATAAGCTAGGGAGACCCTACACAAAACTGAAAATGACCTCTATAACTTACTTGATAATGAGATGCTAAAAGCAAAGGAAAAATAAAATCTGGAAATTATATTCATACTTTAAAAGCCTATAATTTCCTTTTGAAACAAAAATCTAGGATTCTTTAACTTAATGAAGGAGGCATGAACACAAATTTTTTAGTGATATAATAGTAAGCAAGAATTAAAACAAAATCATCATTTTATATGATCAATATTGAAACATCATTCATAACCAAGAGGATCTTGAAATGCTTACTTTTAATTACTTCAAGTTCCTTCTATGTTGTACAACTAATAACTTTTACTTTGCATGAACTTTAAAGCTTTATTTTGACTACCTTTAGCCCAAAAGCAGCTATGAACTTGATAGACCATTTTCTTATTGAAGTTGCTTTATTTAATGTTAGCCCCAAATTTTTTTAAAAAAATTAAGCATGATTAGATTAATTGAGTAAGTTATGTTAGCATTAATTGAGTTGGGATTAATTAATATGTGATAGCATTAAAGAGTTAGGTGGTGAGTTAATGAGGTTAAATGTGTTAGTTGGGCCTTAATGAGGTAGGAAAGAAAAGAGAATAAGTGGGCTTGAAAGATAAGTGGGCTTGAGAAGTTTAAAGAGGAAAATAAGAAGGGAGGAAGAAGAAGTGAATGGGCTTAGGCCTATGGGCTTAAGTAATTAATAAGGAGTATAAAAGAGGAGGGAAATAAGTGAATTAGTAGTAGAGAAGAGGGGAGTTACGAAAATTTGAGGGAGAGAAGAGAGAGGTTTCGTGGAAGATGAAAGAAGAAGGAGAAAAGGAAAAGAGCTTGGCTAGGGTTTGATATTCCAAGAGTTTGAGTGAGAGTTTGAAGAAGGTTCAAGAAGGAAAAGTGTATAGGAGGAGCTAAGCTACATTTTGAACCAAGAAACTCTTGGGTTGAGTCAAGAATCAAGGTAAGTCATGAATTCAAGTGTTAATTTTTAGTTGGGTTTTGGTGTAGAAAGCTTAGAAATGAAGTGGGTTTAGTGATTTTAAGGTTGATTTCATGAAAAAGGTTATGTAGAATTTCAATTGAATTTGTGTTGAATTGGGTTTTTGTTTCTCTTGAAGTAGAGCAAGAGAGAGGAGAAGAGCAAGGAGAAGAGCACTCCTAAGCAAGGATTAAGCAAGTTATAAGGTGGGTTTCATTTTTATCTTTATGCTAGTAAGTTCTAAAGACTATCTCAACTAATAGAATTAATGTTTTTCAATTGCCTTGAGATAAACATTGATTGAGCTTTGATTGTGTACAAAATGAATTATGATTGCCATTATGTGAAAGCTTGAACAGTATATGACATTGCTTGAAAAGTCCATGAATTGAATGAGCATGAATATTAGTGAAATCATGAAATGTGAGTTAAGCATGAAATACATTTTCCAAAAAATCAGCTATGTGGATGCATGAAAAATCCATTTTCAGAAATCAGCCAGTAGACAAGAAACGTCCAGATTTTGATGCATGAATACATGTTATGTGGGTACTTAAGTCCACCCAGCAGAGTCACGTGCACGTTGACCAGTATAGGCTTCGCCCGCCTGCCCGATTGTGGCATAGGATGTTCCTTTTTGGACTCCTCAGCATACGACTACTGTTGGGACCCGATCCGGGAACCGGATCCCAACCGGAAAACAAAGAACGAAGGAGACGGAAGCGAATGAAAGCGGAAACAATAACTAATCGAACCAATCGAACACATCCGACATCCGGAAACAATAATCAAAGAAAACTTATCGAAGGAACATAATCGCGTTGGAAACCCTAAGACGTTCCAAAATTCGGTATGAATTTTTTTTTTCTTTCTTATTCTCATTTCTTACATCAATCACATCCATATAATTTCCCATAGGAAATTCAATCTTAAACCCAAAACTTAGCAATCATACAAAATCTTATACAAATCCATACAAATCTCAAATTACACTTTATTCTCATTTTATCAAAATTTTCAAAGATAACTACCGCATTCATCCTAACAAACCCGCAAAGTGTTCAAAACAACACTTCTGAAGCCCAATAAATCAAACAATCATCAAAATCAACCGGACCTCCGTCCGGATCTCAAGCAGAACAAACGCAATCTTAATTCTAAAACATTCTCATAACTATAAAACAATATATTGATCTCATAACTCAATCTCATTTCCAAACTTATACACAATTCCATATACAATTTCCAATCCCAACTTTATACGCAAATACATTTATCCCGAACTTATCTTAAACCATAAACATATTCATACTAAAGATCCAAATTACACAAAATCTAAGCGACACAAATGTAAAACCGATGTTCACATTCTTTCATCCGATCTCTGCTCAAACCCGGAGATGGGGATGAAAGGGGGTGAGCTTCTAAGCTCGTGGATAACACATTTATAAATCAATAATAAGCGTAAATCAATTTTCATAAACTTTTGCCAAAAGGCTAATTTTTCAACTTTTCCTCAAACCCTTTTCATATTTTTCAAACTTTTCATAATAATCTCACTTTTCTCATTTTTTCAAACTTCTCGAATTTTTCATAAATATGAATGCAACATTCAGAGACAAAATTGAAAACACATAACATATCGAATGGTCAGTTCGTCCAAAAGCGAGCGCATCGCACATTTCAAGCATAGCGGTCTCCATGCAATCGTGAGCGAGCGATTACACTACACTTTCCCGCATAGCGGTCCAGTGTAGTAGCCGTGAGGGAGTCCAAATCGAGTCTCGTGTCACTAAGGGCAGCCAAAGCGAAGGCTATACAAATAGAGACAATATGACTCATCAAAGGACCTAATCGAACCCACATAACACGTAAATGAAAACAAAGATTCGAATTGCCCGAAGGCACTTTTCAAAATCTTACTTTTCACACATTCACATGTCATAATATTCAATCACTTCAATCAATCAGTTCACATATAAATCAAATTCATAACAATGAATGCAATAATTTCCTTCAATATAATTTAGATTTATTCAAAATTTCATTCTCACATCATTCAAATAATCTAAACACAACGGATTTCATAGACTTTGCATTTTCAGTAAAATTTATTCCAAAGCCAATTTTCAAACATTTATAAAACAATAATTTATCAAAATCCAATTCTTGCTTTCTTTAATTTTTGAAACTTTATATATAGCTTACAATTCAAAATGTAAATATGCTACCCACCTCGAATTAAATGCCAAAACTTGATTTCAAGCTCCAATTGATCCTTGCTTCTTTCCTTCTTTCAATTAAAATTGACCTAAGCCATAATCATTCAAATTCCACATCATAATTTGCAATATTCTTAAAATTAACTATCGGAAATTCATAATCATCATATTTCCAAGCTTTTTAAAACCAGAATTTCTAAAAGTCCCAAAGTCCAAATTTGACCTAAACCGAACTAGTCAAATTCAATATCATAAATCACTTACTCAAATTAAACTTAGAAAACACCAATTCCATATAAATTCAAGCTATTTCAATCTCCAATTTTGAAAATCCCCAATTTTTAAAATTGGCCTAAACCAATACACTCAAATTCAATCTCATAAAACATAATTTCTTCAAAATTGATTCCATATTTCATCAATTCATACTATTATTGATGATTCTACACCTATAATTTACAAAATTTGGGGAAATCCCCAAATCTTAAAATTGGCCTAAACCAATTTATCTAAATTCAATATCATAATTCAAAATTTTCTCAAAACTAATTTCATATACCACAAACCCATATCATTATCTTTAATTCTACACCAAAATATCACGAAATTCTTAATCACAAGATTAAGCCTAAACTTTAATCAAATTTTCATCCAAAATTAAACACAACCTAAGGCATATATACCAAAATCAACTTCATAAATCACAAACCCAAGCCCTTTTCCATACTTCTCAATCAAAAATTCATCAAAAACTTAAAGTCGAAAATTTTCTCTTACCTCTTTCTCCTTCTATTTTTGGATTTCTTGGTTCCCAAAGCAAACTTTCTTCATTTCCAACCTTTTTCTCTCTTGGATCAACATGAAAATCCTTAAGAATCAAGTAGAAAAATTCAAACTTTGTTTTCTCTCTCTTTTCTTTCACCATATACGAGCTTCTCTTTTCTCTTCTTCTTATTTCTTTCTTCTCTTCTTTTAAAATCGATTTTCACTCTTCTTTTTAAAACTCCAGACTCTTCCATACACGACAACTCATCACATTAAGCCATGTCATTTAAAATTTTATAAAAAGACCAAAATGCCCCTCACATGTTACTTTATGCCATTTTCACTTGCGGTTTTTATTTGCACTATCGAGTTGAAGGAATTTGTTAAAACTTTCTTCTCGAGAAATGTTCCTCTCAATCATACAAATCCAACGCCACTGACCGCGCTCAATTCGGAGTACTACACCAAAAGTTATGTGTAAAAACAGTTCGAGTATATCCATATTCTAACACAATTTCCATGTACGATTATTTCCGTCCAAAAATTCACATTCTTAATCCCAGAATTGAAACTCGATGTCTTCTTAACAATTGTATCCTTATGTCTCTAGTTTAATTCAAAATAAGAATCACCTCATTCCGATTCCCAGATCAAAAGTTATACTCAAAATACTCTCAGGTGTTTCCAATCCAAAAATTACACCCTAATCCGAACTTAAATTCAGAAATTAAAAGTCTTAGGGGCAAAATTGACATTTCATGTCTTCATATGATTTGTAGCCCCTTGTCTTATCTTTATTGCTCCTTAAGAATCACTTCAATCGGATCTCTACAGATCCCGAATTTCACAAAACACTGAACTATGCTCGAAAAATTTCCCAACTCACTTTGATTAAATTAATCACCATTAATTTAATCTCAAAAATTCACAAATTTCTATGAGGATGTAGATAATTGTCTTAGAAATCCAACGCCGTAAGAATAGACTCAATCGGATGTCAGACGGAAAAGATATGAGCAAAATGGTGAACAAAGGTCGGATTAAAGGAGGAATCAAGAAAACAAAAAGGGCAAAACGACGTCTTATTAGGGCGAGGATAGGGCGCGGTCGCTACGGCGACGCGTCGCCTTAGCGACGCGAGCCGAACGCCCGCCATTGCTACGGCGATGCGTCGCCCTAGCGACGCTGAAATAATGTTTCGCCATCGCTACTATGACGCGTCGCCCTAGCGATGGGGGTACTTCATTTTTTTTTTTTCACTTAAAATCCAAAACTTCCGAAATTCATAACTCTTAATCCCGAACTCCAATTTTGACAAACTTAATCTCTATAGAAAGCTTGAGGGAAGCTTTAAATCTTTCATGAAGGACATAAAACTCAATTCAACTCCTACGGAAGTCCATTTTCCGGTCAAAGATGCTATCTTCTAATAATCTTGCTAAAACCACAATATAGACTTGTAAAAATAATCTTGCTAAAACCACTCGGTTTAGGTCTAATAATCCGAGATAAAAAAATTACATACTTTATATCGAAATAAAGATCAAATCAAATCCTTCAACTTTCATGAAGAACATCAAAGCTCAATTAACCTCTAACTAGGTTAATTTCTCACCAAAGATTCACCATCATAATTAAAGTCAAAAGTCAACCTTATCAAACATAAACTTTGACTGATCATAACTTTCACTCCCAATATCGAAAAATTGTAAACTTTATGTTTACAGAAAGCTCTTAACATAATCTACAAGTTTCATGTAGATCACTTTATCAAATTTTACCTCAAACAAAAGTCAACTCTCAAAGTCAAACATTCTCTCTCCAAAAAGTCAAACTTTCTAAATCCTTCAAATTTTCACACTTTTTCTTTTTAATTCTTGCTATTTAACTTCATTTCAATCAACTCATCCACTTTCCTCTCATAATCCATAAAAATTCATTCAAATATCAAATTTCTCTTACCGAAACAATTCTTTTCTCCTACATTTTTCTTAAATTCATCACATTTCCTTAAATTCATTCTCATTCTCACCAATTCTTTCTCACTTAAATTCATTGTAATATTTCTATTATCCTCAAAAGTTCGGGGTCCAACAACTACACTTGTGTAGCTCGTCAGTTATTGTGGACTTATCTTACCATCAGCTGTGTGTTATGTGTTAGCATGTATTTGCAAGAATGATAGATGCATAAATCATGAAAGTTATGCTTTTAGCTTGATGAATTTGTGAAATGCAAAGATGTATGTTGTTGGATGAGAGAATTTCTAACAGTATGAATAATGAAAAGAATTCAGCTTATTTGCATAAATATAAACATGTTACCCACGAGTTTAAAGCTCACCCTCCAATTCAAATTCCATCTCCAAAGTGAGGAGCACGAGATCGACCACCGAGCTTAAAGGCATTACTCCGGAAATGGATAACTTTTTGTTTTTCAAGTTAAATTTTGTAAATCAATGCTTTAGATGCATTTTGGGCAAGTTTACTTTTGTTAGTTGTATTTTGGATTTTGGGATGCAAGTGGCTTAAAATGCCTCTAAAGCCTTCAGAATAACTCATATCTTCATATGAATGCAAGAATGTTAAGTTCTAATGTAATTTGTGCAATTCATGTATGTTTTATAATAATGCATCATGGTGTGGTTTGAATTTGACAAGAGGAGGAAATGAAATTGCTTTATAGTTTGGGTTTGATTAGAATGCTAGGAGTGTGTTGTTGCTATCAAGATCCATCGATAATTAGGTTGGTATGTGTTGTGGGATATGGAGGATTTAGGTTTTATGTAGGTACTGGATTGAAGAGGGTTTAGAGGGTGAAATGTTGTTGTTATAGAAAGTTACACGACTGTGTGAAAATTCACATGCATCGTGTAAATCCAATCTTGAGGAGACGTAAGTGGTAGAAGTTACACACTGTGTGAAATTTCACACGATGTAAATCCAATCTTGAGGAGATGTAGTTGGCGAAAGTTACACGACTGTGTGAATTTTCACCACGATCGTAAATCCAGTGCAAGATGTTTTCCGTGGGTTACACTGTGTGAATTTTCACAGATTGTGTAAACCCATTTTAGCCCATTCAAGGTTACATGATGTGGTCGACAAGATAAATTTCACGCACTGTGCTTTTCGGGATATGAACATAGTGGGTTCTTTTGGTCATAACTCCTTTGTTTGACCTCTGATTGAGGCGATTCTTATGGCGTTAGTTTTCAACAATATTTTACTACCTTCCCTTAAAAAAATTTCATGGTCATTGGTTTCAAATCCTAGGAGTTCGATCTTTGGAAGTGAGTGGTGGGTTGGAGAGTCTTAGGGCTATGAACCGACTTGGATTTTACGCATATCTTGAGCTATAGAGCTCCAAATGAGGTGATTCTTAAACCATTAGATTTCTAAGACACATATCTATCTCTCCATGAAAAATTATGTCATTGGAGTTAAATTGAAAAAGTTGCTTTAGAGCAAGAAAGAGGTTGGGTGAGAGAATATATTTGGGGAATGAGCACCTTTGGTATTCTAATGATATCTTGAATTAGGAAGTCTGATTGAAGTGAATTTTATTGCTAATTATATAACGGTAGGAAATTTCATATCACTTAGGAATTAGATTTTGATTTTGGGTCCTAAGAAGTTTTTTTTATTGGAGGTTAATTACGATGAATCTTACTTAATTTTCAGACGGAGGACTTCCATGACTTTGGAGTTGTATATAGGTATGAGGGTTTCAGATTAAGTAGTTGGGTTCCAGATTCGGGCCCCAACATCCGTGGTATCGAGCGACTCTAGGTTTATGATTTCGTAGGAACCTAGTGGGTAGCCTCAATGGTATAGTCAAGATGCATCATGTTACATGAACCCTATGCATTGTTTTAAATACAAGACATGCATCATTGGTTTTGAATTGTTTTACATGATTTGAAGCTGGTTTCACAAAGCATGAGCTAAAGATTTGAAATGTTTTTCATTTAAAGGAGTAATATACGCCTCAAGAAGAACTCGAGGAGCTCAATCTCGATCGAGCTCTCAACGGAGAAGTGCGGATGAATCCCATATTCCCTGTGATGCGAGGACCATCCCCATTTTAGATTCAGAGGCACCAAGTGTGCAGCATGAAGTGCCTCTCCAGCCCCCTCTTATGCCTCAAGTAAATCCAGAGATCCCCGTTCTTTCAGGCTTCGCCGTGCTTTTATCCATGCCATGGGCCAAGGATCACAAGCTCGTGTACCGGCTCAGTGGAAAGGAGTAGGCGATGACAAGCTCCGAAAGTATGGGGTGTCGATTTCAATGGACTACTAATCCCGAGGAAGTGAAGCATGGCTGAAGCGGACCGAGAGGGTCTGAATCGATGAAGTGCTCGAGATGAAGAGAGGTTAGAATATGCGACTAGTTTATTGCAGGGGATGCCTCAGACTTGGTGGGAGTCGTGCCCACGATCAGCAAGACCTCCAAGTGTTGACATGGAGGAGTTTCGGAAGTATTCGGAAGAAGTACTTCTCGAGGGTTGACATCCAAGAGAAGGCAAGGGAGTTTCTGAGCCTCACGCAGAGCGAGTTGAGCGTAAGTGAGTATAAACTGAAGTTCACTCAACTATCACGGTATGCAGCAAACATTGTGGCTACTGAAGAGGATAAGTGCCGCAAGTTTGAGAGTGGATTGCACTTAGGGATCAGGGAGAAGGTGCTGATCCATAATTTCCATGACTACCAGTAGTTGGTAGATGCTGCTCTCCAGGCCGAAAAGTTGAAGAACATCAAGTCGAGGTAATGTAAAGAGGAAGACGGGGAGCGGTCTTCCAGAAGGGAGTGAGTGCTCCAAAGACCGAAAGGAGCACCGGACTTTTCATTCTCGTGGATGGTATGGGCAATAGTGGTCTTGCCAAGAGCCCGGCGATCAAGGCGGTTTCGAAAGGTGTCTCTAGTGTGGGAGGCCCAGGAAGACATGGAAGGAAAGTATACAAACCCTCGGTGTGATCAATGTGGGAAGTTTCATCCAGGGAAGTGTCTCGGGGGTTTGGTGGTTGTTTCCAATGTGGAGAGAAGGGCACATGATGAGAGATTGTCCTCGAGAGGTCAAGGCAAGAGGGCTCTCAATTTCAAGTCCAGAGGCGACGGAAGCAGAGGGAACCGGACCGATTCTGAAGTAGGCGGTTTAGGAGGCGTGAGGAAGGCAAATCCTGCAGGAGGCCAAGGGCACAGGTCGAGCACCGCCTAGAGTATTTGCCATGACAGAGAAGAAGCGCATGTTGCTCAGGAGTTGTGACTGTATGGCTCAATTATTTAATTCAATAGATTTATGTTCGATTGATCTGGCTCTACACATTCATTTGTGTCCTCAAGTCCGAATATGCATCTTGTGAATCCCGAGATTATGGATAATTTTTTAGTTGTTAGTACTCCTTTAGGGAGTAAGGTGGTGATCAGTTTAGTCTATAAGAAGTGTGAGCTCGAGATCGATGGTGCTAGATTGGTAGTAGACTTCTACCTCTATACCTAAAGGGCTAGATGTCATACTAGGTATGGATGCCATGGAAAAGTACCGAGCAAAGGTAGATTGTAAAAGTAAGGAAGTGGAGTTTGACCGGGAAATGGAGAGAAGGTGGTCTTCAAGGGGGACAGGAAGATGCCAGCACCGAGGATCATTTCAGCTTTGCTAGCTAACAGGATGATGAGCTAGGGGGCTGAGTCCTTTTTGGCACATGTAGTGGATCCAGAGGTGGAAGTAGGAAGGTTGGAGGATTACCCTATAGTGCGGGAGTTCCCGATGTATTTCGGAGGAGTTACGGGTTTGCCGCGGTGAGGAAATTGAGTTTGCAATTGACTTGATTCCCAGAACCGCAGCCATTTCAATACCACCATACCGGATGGCTCCAGCTGAGTTGAGGGAGCTTAAGGAGCAATTGCAAGAATTATTAGAAAAGCAGTTTATCAGACCAAGTTCATCACCTTGGGGAGCGCCAGTTTTATTTGTTAAGAAGAAGGATGGAACATGGCGAATGTGTATTGATTACAGGAAACTCAACAAGGTGACGATTAAGAACAAGTATCCTCTGCCCAGGATAGATGATCTGCTTGATCACCGCAGGAGAAAAGGTCTTTTCAAGATAGATCTCAGTCGTTATCATCAACTCCGAATCGGAGTCGATGTTAGGGGATCGCTTCAGACCCGTTATGGGCACTATAAGTTCGTGGTCATGCCATTGGATGACCAATGCTCGGTGCATTCATGGACCTTATAAGCGTGGTTTTTCAGAGTTTTAGATCAGTTTGTCATAGTATTTATTGATGACATTCTGGTCTATTCCAAGGATGAAGGGGAACATGTAGAGCATTTCAGAATAGTGTTGCAAAGATTAAGGGAAAGAGAGCTATACGCCAAATTCAGCAAGTGTGAATTTTGGCTGCATGAAGTGGTTTTCCTTGGACATGTGATTTCCAGCAGAGGGATCCATGTTGATCCGAGAAAAGTAGAGGCAGTGGTGAATTGGCAAGAGCCTAAGACAATAAAAGAGGTACGGAGTTTTCTAGGCCTGACAGGTTATTACAGGAGGTTTGTGGAGGGATTCTCCATGATAGCTGCGCCGATAACAAAATTATTGAGGAAGAATCAACAGTTTATCTGGAGCGAAGAATGTCAGAAGAGTTTTGAGGAACTCAAGCATAGATTAACGAGTGCTCCATTCCTAATCACCTTAATGGAGATCGGGGGTATCTGGTGTCTGATGATGCTTCGAGAAAAGGTTTAGGTTGTGTGTTAATGCAGAATGACAAAGTGATAGCCTATGTGTCACGGCAGTTGAAGCCATATGAGTTGAACTATCCTACTCATGATTTAGAGCTAGCAGCAGTAATTTTTGCACTAAAAATTTGGAGACATTATTTGTATGGGGTACAGACTAGGATCTACACGGATCACAAGAGCCTTAAGTATTTATTGAGCCAGAAAGAGCTGAATTTGAGGCAGAGAAGGTGGATTGAGTTACTTAAGGACTATGATTTGATGATTGAGTACCATCCAGGCAAGGAAAATGTAGTAGCGGATGCATTGAGTAGGAAGTCATCCATAGCTCATGTCCAGGCAGTTTACTTGCCTTTGTTAGAACAGATGGCTAAGCTTAAGATAAGCTTGAAGCAGGATAAGTCAGAATGCATTCTTGCTCAATTCAGGATGAGGCCGATACTTAGAGAGAAAGTCAAGGAGTTGCAGGAGAAGGATGCAGAATTGAGTAAGCTTTTTGAAGAAATCCAGAATGGCAAGCAGTCTAAAGTGGTAGTGAGAGATGACGGACTTATGGTAGTCGGAAGCAGATTGTGTATTCCGAATGTTAAGCAAGTCAAGGATGAGATCTTGGATGAGGCACATAACGCGCCTTATTCCATGCACCCAGCAAAGCACTGTGGATGTCTGAGGATTTGAAGGAGCATTTCGTGGAAAAGCATGAAGAGGATGTAGCGAGTATGTGAGCGGATGTCTAGTGTGTCGCAAGTCAAGGTGAACACCGTGCACCTTCAGGCATATTAAGGCCATTGTCCATTCCTGAATGGAAGTGGCAAAGGATCACTATGGATTTTCTGATGGGTTTACCCAGAACTAGTAGGAAGCATGATGTCATATGGGTTATTGTAGATCGGTTAACAAAGTCAGCCCATTTTCTGGCAATCAAGCAGACAGATTCGTTGCAGGTGTTAGCAAAGAAATACATTGATGAGGTAGTGAGGTTGCATGGAGTTCCAGATTCCATAGTATCTGACAGGGATCCTCGATTTACGTCGAGATTCTGGAGTAGTTTGCAGGAAGCTCTAGGGACTAAATTGAGTTTCAACACAGCATTTCATCCTCAGACAGATGGTCAGTCTGAGAGGACCATTCAGACCCTAGAGGGAATGCTCAGAGCGTGTTTCATGGACTTCAAAGGAGCATGGGATGAACATTTGCCGTTGGTCGAATTTGCCTATAACAATTCGTACCATTCGAGCATTCAGATGGCTCCTTATGAAGCGCTGTATGGCAGGAGATGCAGGACTCCAATATGTTGGGATAAAGAAGGTGAGAGGAAACTGGTAGGACCAGAATTGGTTCAGATGACAATGGATAAGGTTAGTTTGATCAAGCAGCGGCTTAAGGCAGCTCAGGATAGAATGAAGAGTTATGCAGATGCTCACAGGAAGGAGATGGAGTACGCAGTAGGTGACAAAGTATTCCTGAAGACGTCTCCATGGAAGGGAGTCATAAGATTTGACAAGAAAGGAAAGTTAAGTCCTCGGTATGTGGGTCTGTATGAGATTCTAGAGAGGATCGGGCCGTTAGCTTAAAGGTTGGCATTGCCTCCAGAGTTGTCTCAGATCCATTATGTTTTTCAGGTTTCCATATTGAGAAGGTACAGATCAGATCCTTCTCACATTATTCAGACCTCGGAGGTTCAGCTGAGTGATGATCTGAGCTATGAGGAGATGCCAGTGACAATTCTGGATAGCAAGGAGAAAGTTCTCAGGAACAAGACAATTCGGCTAGTTAAAGTCCTTTGGAGGAATCATGCAGTTGAAGAGGCGACGTGGGAACCTTTGGATGCAATGCAGGAGAAGTATCCACACCTCTTCAATGAATCAGGTAAGAATTTCGAGGACGAAATTTCTTAAGGGGGGGAGAAATGTTAGCCCCAAATTTTTAAAAAAAAATTAAGCATGATTAGATTAATTGAGTAAGTTATGTTAGCATTAATTGAGTTGGGATTAATTAATATGTGATAGCATTAAAGAGTTAGGTGGTGAGTTAATGAGGTTAAATGTGTTAGTTGGGCCTTAATGAGGTAGGAAAGAAAAAAGAATAAGTGGGCTTGAAAGATAAGTGGGCTTGAGAAGTTTAAAGAGGAAAATAAGAAGGGAGGAAGAAGAAGTGAATGGGCTTGGGCCTATGGGCTTAAGTAATTAATAAGGAGTATAAAAGAGGAGGGAAATAAGTGAGTTAGTAGTAGAGAAGAGGGGAGTTACGAAAATTTGAGGGAGAGAAGAGAGAGGTTTCGTGGAAGATGAAAGAAGAAGGAGAAAAGGAAAAGAGCTTGGCTAGGGTTTGATATTCCAAGAGTTTGAGTGAGAGTTTGAAGAAGGTTCAAGAAGGAAAAGTGTAGAGGAGGAGCTAAGCTACATTTTGAACCAAGAAACTCTTGGGTTGAGTCAAGAATCAAGGTAAGTCATGAATTCAAGTGTTAATTTTTAGTTGGGTTTTGGTGTAGAAAGCTTAGAAATGAAGTGGGTTTAGTGATTTTAAGGTTGATTTCATGAAAAAGGTTATGTAGAATTTCAATTGAATTTGTGTTGAATTGGGTTTTTGTTTCTCTTGAAGTAGAGCAAGAGAGAGGAGAAGAGCAAGGAGAAGAGCACTCCTAAGCAAGGATTAAGCAAGTTATAAGGTGGGCTTCATTTTTATCTTTATGCTAGTAAGTTCTAAAGACTATCTCAACTAATAGAATTAATGTTTTTCAATTGCCTTGAGATGAACATTGATTGAGCTTTGATTGTGTACAAAATGAATTATGATTGCCATTATGTGAAAGCTTGAACAGTATATGACATTGCTTGAAAAGTCCATGAATTGAATGAGCATGAATATTAGTGAAATCATGAAATGTGAGTTAAGCATGAAATACAATTTCCAAAAAATCAGCTATGTGGATGCATGAAAAATCCATTTTCAGAAATCAGCCAGTGGACAAGAAACGTCCAGATTTTGATGCATGAATACATGTTATGTGGGTACTTAAGTCCACCCAGCAGATTCACGTGCACGTTGACGATAGATAGCTTCCCTTTGCCCGATTGTGGCATAGGATGTTCCTTTTTGGACTCCTCAGCATACGACTACACTTGTGTAGCTCGTCAGTTATTGTGGACTTATCTTACCATCAACTATGTGTTATGTGTTAGAATGTATTTGCAAGAATGATAGATGCATAAATCATGAAAGTTATGCTTTTAGCTTGATGAATTTGTGAAATGCAAAGATGTATGTTGTTGGATGAGAGAATTGCTAACAGTATGAATAATGAAAAAAATTCAGCTTATTTGCATAAATATAAACATGTTACCCACAGTTTAAAGCTCACCCCCTCCAATTCAGTCCCATCTCCAGGTGAGGAGCACGAGATCGACCACCGAGCTTAAAGGCATTACTCCGGAAATGGATAACTTTTTGTTTTTCAAGTTAAATTTTGTAAATCAATGCTTTAGATGCATTTTGGGCAAGTTTACTTTTGTTAGTTGTATTTTGGATTTTGGGATGCAAGTGGCTTAAAATGCCCTCTAAAGCCTTGTAATAACTCATATCTTCATATGAATGCAAGAATGTTAAGTTCTAATGTAATTTGTGCAATTCATGTATGTTTTATAATAATGCATCATGGTGTGGTTTGAATTTGACAAGAGGGAGGAAATGAAATTGCTTTATAGTTTGGGTTTGATTAGAATGCTAGGAGTGTGTTGTTGACATTGAAGATCCATTGGGATAATTAGGTTGGTATGTGTTGTGGGATATGGAGGATTTAGGTTTTTATGTAGGTACTTGGATTGAAGATGGTTTAGAGGGTGAAATGTTGTTGTTGGCAGAAAGTTACACAGCCTGTGTGAAAATTCACACAGACTGTGTAAATACAGGTGCAGGAGACGTAAGTGGTAGAAAGTTACACAGCCTGTGTGAAATTTCACTGGTATGTAAATCAAAGTGAGAGATGTAGTTGGCGAAAGTTACGGACTGTGTGAATTTTCACACGGTGTGTAAATCCAGTAAGAGTTTTCGTGGGTTACACACTGTGTGAATTTTCACACAGGTATGTAAACCCATTTTAGCCCATCCAAGGTTACAGTTGTGTGACTAATAAAGATAAATTTCACACAGCCTGTGCTTTTCAGGATATGAACATAGTGGGTTCTTTTGGTCATAACTCCTTTGTTTGACCTCCGATTGAGGCGATTCTTGTGGCGTTAGTTTTCAACAATATTTTACTACCTTCCCCTAAAAAAATTTCATGGTCATTGGTTTCAAATCCTAGGAGTTCGATCTTTGGAAGTGAGTGGTTGGGTTGGAGAGTCTTACCGGGCTATGAACCGACTTCAGTTTTTTACGCATATCTTGAGCTATAGAGCTCCAAATGAGGTGATTCTTGAACCATTAGATTTCTAAGACACATATCTATCTCTCCATGAAAAATTATGTCATTGGAGTTAAATTGAAAAAGTTGCTTTAGAGCAAGAAAGAGGTTGGGTGAGAGAATATATTTGGGGAGTGAGCACCTTTGGTATTCTAATGATATCTTGAATTAGGGAAGCTCCGATTGAAGTGAATTTTTATTGCTAATTATATAACGGCAGGAAATTTCATATCAGCTTAGGAATTGGATTTTGATTTTGGGTCCTAAGAAGATTATTATTTTTTTATTGGAGGTTAATTACGATGAATCTTACGAATTTTGTACGGAGGACTTCCATGACTTTGGAGTTGTATATAGGTATGAGGGTTTCGTATTAAGTAGTTGGGTTCCGGATTCGGGCCCCAACATTTAGTATCAATTTAAATAAAGCTCCCAGATCTTATAGATTTAATGCCTTTCTCTTTCAAAGGAAATGAAAATAGTTAGTGTTAGTCTCTAATAGCACTTTCGAGAAGGGGGGTAAATTAGGTGCTTATAAAAGTCAACAATTTTTCAATCCTATTGTCCTCAATTTAACAAAAATAAATATAAATTAGGATGAAGAAATTGCTTAATATAAATCAATAACAAAATTTAACAATAATTTAAAAAGATAGGAAAGAGAAAATATAAACTAATTTATGGTAGTTCGATAAACAACCCTTGCTTACATTCACTTATAAGACTCTTCTTAAAATTCCACTATAATTCTTCTATTAAGGCAAAAAATTAACTTTTTTACAATCTTTCTTAGAAAAGAGAAACCTTTTATAATCTTCTTTTAAAGCAAAGAGAAACTTCATTCTAGTTGGATCTCCCTCAAGTATAATCAAATAATGCCCTGACAAAATTTTAAAACTTAAAATACCTCACTTTGTCACTTGTAACTCCAAATAGACTCACTTACATAGATATGAAATAATGATGCTTAAATGATTGAAAAATAGTTAGAAATGTATGTAAAAAATACACTTAAATGCTTCTTGATGCTAAAATAACCAAAAAAAACTATTTATAGTATTTTAGGACCCCTACTAGTCGTTAAAGCTAAGAACTAGTCGTTAAAGCTAAGAACTAGTCATTATAATGACTATTTACAAATTATTGATCCACTAGTATTGCATGCTGATTGAACATTGTGTATTAAATGTACATATTCACTAGTCATTGAGAGATTGATGGACTAGTACATTAAATAATATTGTAATAAAATCTTAGTAAATTAAAATTAACAACTTTAACCTAAATTGGTTGGCCACTAACCCATATAGGTCAACCAATCTACCTAAAAACATAATTTTAACAACTTTAAATGTTTAAATCCAATTTGTTCAGAGTAATAATGATTTAAGCATTCTCTAAAATATTACCTAAAGTTTATTTGAAAGATTAAAAGGCTTTTATATTAAAACGAAAAGCTTTAATCTCTTTAGATGAATGAAAAGACTCATGCAATAAAATGAATGAAATGTTTGTACATGATGAGCCTTTTAGAACACTAAAGTGACTAAATGAGATTACAATTAACATTAAAAACTAAAGAGTGCTATTGATAAGTCTTGATCTTCTTTTGTTCTTTGTTTGATCTTTATTTTGACAGTTGTAAACTTCAACTTCTCTTTATTAACACCATAAACTATCTTCTTTAGTTTATGACTTCATTTTGTTCTTGTTTCTTTTCATCAAAATGATTAAATCATTAGTGATAATTATATTTTGTTATCATCAAAACATCAATTGGATTCTTCCTTGGTTTAATCTAGTAAGTTTACATAAAGGCACAAATCTAGTAAGTTTACATACAAGTCTTACATGAATATGATTAGGAAACACTTTTAGAGAATCAAATGATTATACCTACATAAAGTCTTATTCATCTTATAGCTAGCAACAAATAATTAAGTAAATACTAAGGATAAGGTTAAAGGGGACTGACCGTAATTGCCTATGTAATCTAGAACATGAGGCGAACTATCATCTCTTTTATATGAACGTCAATTTACTTCAGCTTTGTAGAGAAAATATGAATCAAATGCAATACTCTTTGTTTTGAGACAAATTAGTCTAGGATCTTAGAGTGGGAAAAAAGTTAAAGCTTTATGTCAAAGGAAATTTCTACATATTTAGACTTACTTTAAACACCATATATGTAGTATGGAAAGAGAGAAATCTTTAAGTTTTTCAAAGTGTTCTAATAAATAACTCATCATCATTTGCGAGGCTTTAAGATAAATTATGGAAATTATAATTAGTTGTGAGGATTATAAAAGGCAAACAATGTGATGAATGTTAGCTCAAGATTTATATTTAACGATTTTGATGATAACTATATATTATTTCAAAATTTAAATTGAATTTATTTCCTTGCATAGATAACAATCCTTTCTTACAGGAACCTTATAGTAAACTTTCCTTATTAACATTCAGGAGGATCTTACCATTTCGAACAATTAGCTCCAAAAATTTTTGTTCCAGCAGAGATGATATTGAAAATCTAAAGTTAACTCAAAATTAAGATGAAGCAATGGCTAGTTAAGAAATTGACTATTTAAATTAGGTGCTTATAAAATTCAACAATTTTTCAAACCTATTGTCCTCAATTTAACAAAAATAAATATAAAATAGGATGAAGAAATGGCTTAATATAAATCAATAACAAAATTTAACAATAATTTAAAAAAGATAGGAAAGAGAAAATATAAACTAATTTATGGTAGTTCGATAAACAACCCTTGCTTACATTCACTTATAAGACTCTTCTTAAAATTCCACTATAATTCTTCTATTAAGGCAAAAATTAACATTTTACAATCTTTCTTAAAAAGAGAAACCTTTATAATCTTCTTTTAAAGCAAAGAGAAACTTCATTCTAGTTGGATCTCCTCAAGTATAATCAAATAATGCCCCGACAAAATTTTAAAACTTAAAATACCTCACTTTGTCACTTGTAACTCCAAATAGACTCACTTACATAGATATGAAATAATGATGCTTAAATGATTGAAAATAGTTAGAAATGTATGTAAAAATACACTTAAATGCTTCTTGATGCTAAAATAACCAAAAAAACTATTTATAGTATTTTAGGACCCTACTAGTCATTAAAGCTAAGAACTAGTCGTTAAAGCTAAGAACTAGTCATTATAATGACTATTTACAAATTATTGATCCACTTAGTATTGCATGCTGATTGAACATTGTGTATTAAATGTACATATTCACTAGTTATTGAGAGATTGATGGACTAGTACATTAAATAATATTATTATAAAATCTTAGCAAATTAAAATTAACAACTTTAACCTAAATTGGTTGGCCACTAACCCATATAGGTCAATCAATCTACCTAAAAACATAATTTTAACGACTTTAAATGTTTAAATCCAATTTGTTCAGAGTAATAATGATTTAAGCATTCTCTAAAATATTACCTAAAGTTTATTTGAAATATTAAAAGGCTTTTATATTAAAACGAAAAGCTTTAATCTCTTTAGATGAATGAAAAGACTCATGCAATAAAATGAATGAAATGTTTGTACATGATGAGCCTTTTAGAACACTAAAGTGACTAAATGAGATTACAATTAACATTAAAAACTAAAGAGTGCTATTGATAAGTCTTGATCTTCTTTTGTTCTTTGTTTGATCTTTATTTTGACAGTTGTAAACTTCAACTTCTCGTTATTAACACCATAAACTATCTTCTTTAGTTTATGACTTCATTTTGTTCTTGTTTCTTTTCATCAAAATAATTAACTCATTAGTGATAATTATATTTTGTTATCATCAAAACATCAATTGGATTCTTCCTTGGTTTAATCTAGTAAGTTTACATAAAGGCACAAATCTAGTAAGTTTACATACAAGTCTTACATGAATATGATTAGGAAACACTTTTAGAGAATCAAATGATTATACCTACATAAAGTCTTATTCATCTTATAGCTAGCAACAAATAATTAAGTAAATACTAAGGATAAGGTTAAAGGGGAATGACCGTAATTGCCTATGTAATCTAGAACATGAGGCGAACTATCATCTCTTTTATATGAACGTCAATTTACTTCAGCTTTGTAGAGAAAATATGAATCAAATGCAATACTCTTTGTTTTGAGACAAATTAGTCTAGGATCTTAGAGTGGGAAAAAAGTTAAAGCTTTATGTCAAAGGAAATGTCTACATATTTAGACTTACTTTAAACACCATATATGTAGTATGGAAAGAGAGAAATCTTTAAGTTTTTCAAAGTGTTCTAATAAATAACTCATCATCTGTTTGCAAGGCTTTAAGATAAATTATGGAAATTATAATTAGTTGTGAGGATTATAAAAGGCAAACAATGTGATGAATGTTAGCTCAAGATTTATATTTAACGATTTTGATGATAACTGTATATTATTTCAAAATTCAAATTGAATTTATTTCCTTGCATAGATAACAATCCTTTCTTACAGGAACCTTATAGTAAACTTTCCTTATTAACATTCAGGAGGATCTTACCATTTCGAACAATTAGCTCCAAAAATTTTTGTTCCAGCAGAGATGATATTGAAAATCTAAAGTTAACTCAAAATTAAGATGAAGCAATGGCTAGTTAAGAAATTGACTATTTAAAGAAGAGCAACAACACTTGTGAAGTAATGAACATACACATACTTTTGAAACACTTGAGAAATATCTGTATTCTTGAGAATAATATCATTCTTATTGTGCCTTAGAAAGTGAAATCACTCTATCAAGAGAGAAATTATTATTTGAGAACTTATTTTTTATTTTACATTTTATTCTTCTTTGAGGTTTTAGAAGCTTATTACATACTTTGAGTGTGGAAGGTTGGAGAACCTTGAAAAATATGTACTCGTGAGCTTGAAGAGGCTTGTTAAATTACTACTTAGTTTTTATAGTAAAACACTCAAGTTAGATACTTGAGGACTGGACATAGGCTTAAGTTGTAAAACAAACCAGTATAAACTGACTACGTCCTTCTCTTTCTTCTCTTAAATTTTAAATTTTCACATTATATTGTGTGTGTATTTATTTCAGTAAGAGACTCCTTCACTTTATAACAGGCTCCTTCTATTTTCAACTTGCAAAAGGTTCTTTTCAATTTTAACGGATGCCTTTTGTTTTAAATTATTTTTAACATAACTATTCATTTAGGAGGCTCCTATCATTTAACAAGTTTTCTTATATCATTTAGCAAGCTAATTATGTTTATATAGGATCCTATCACACTTGTTGGCCCCTAAAATTTTTTTCTTGATAAATGAGCATGATTAGATAAATTTTGGGATCTTGCTAGATTAGTGTACGTTGAAATTAAGTAGTCTGTTTATGTTAATGAGATTATGTTACATAGGTGATTTGGATTAAAGTTAAAGTGATAAGTTGCATAAGGGGTATTTTGGGGAGATCACTTAAGTGGTAAGGCTTTAAGTGTTGGGACTCGATCTGGAAACCGGATCCCAGCCGGAAAACAAAGGAAAAACGAAGGACACAAAGCGAATTCAAATAGAATAAATCGAATCATAACATGCGGAAGCAAACGCGAAACAAATACGAAGGTATCGAATCAAAACGAATCGAAACCAATTTCCGATACGTAACAAAAACGGAGCCGACATCCGTGAACAAATATTTTAGGAATCACTGTCGTGTTGTGTTGGAAACCCTAAGACTGATCCAATTCAAAACCGGTATAATTTTTTTTTCTTCTTTTTCTTTTCTTTCTTTTCTCATTCCTTTCTTTTTCGTTTCTTCCACCTTCCTTAATCAATTTCTCAATTCATAATCATTTTCTTATGCACTCAAATAAATCTCAATTCTCATTCTTATACCCATTTCACCAAAATTTTGGCAGCATAACGACTGCCTTCTATTAAACCCAAAACCTGCAAAGTGTTCAAAATACACTTCTATATTTCTCACAATATAACCAGTATCATCGGACTCCACGTACAGAATCCAACACAACAAACGCAATCCTATATCTACATGTCCATATCCAACACACATTATACAAATCCAATTCCTATTAATTCCTCAATTCAATTTACAAACCATAATCATTATACATAAGGTCATAATCCAAATCTTTATACAAAATTCGTAAATCAAATCAATCCAAACCCAATAATCAATCATCTCTATATCCAGATCCCATTCATAACTTAAATCAATACACATGTCCAGAATTCATAATACGATCCCATAATAATACTTGTAATACAATAATTGACAAAACCAGTCTTATACAAACCGATTCCAAAATCCCATTTTTCATAAAATACAAACGATACAAAATCGAATAACACGTCTTGACATTCTTTCATCCGATCTCCTGCTCGAAAACCTGGAGATGGGGATAAAAGGGGGGTGAGTACAAAGCTCGTGGATAATATGTTTATAAAATGAATAGATAAGCAAAACCCTTGAAATCTTTTTCCTTCTCTGGTCTTAGAAAAACATTTCTTTGAAATCCGTAAAGCACGTTTTTAAAAGTTCTTTTCTTGCTGTAGTTAAACTCGCAGTTTGTAAAATGTATGATTCTTAGGCTTTCTGCCATAAATCCATAGATTACAAAACATGAATGCATCAACTTGATAATTTATAGATGCAATGACATATCACATATGCAATGCACACAAATGGCTCGAGAGTTCCGTAAACACGACGGATAAACCGAAGTTTATACCGTAAACACAACGAGTCCGATTTCAGATCTCGTATGCCCACAAGCAGGCAGTCGGGATAAGGCTAGACGTCGACGTGCACGTGACTAACACAACGTTCCTCTCTCGCCCACACAAAAGCACATATCATGCTCAAAATCATTTATCGAATGTGTTGGGCCCTGATTCGCATGAAGCATGTTTAAATTATGTTGAGGCATGTTTAATTTATTTTGTGATTTTAGTTTGAGAATTTTAATTTGGTTGGAATAAATTGAGGATTTTATTGTGAAGGTTATGATTATTAAATGAAGGGATTTAGTGAAATTGATTTGTTGAGAAATTTTATTTTGTGATGCATGGTTAGTAGTAAAAGAATTATATGAATTGAGGGTCTTACAATTTAGGTGATTGAGATTGTGTGGATTTAGTTCAATTAGAGCTTTATTAAATTGTTGATAATGAGGAAGATATAAATGTTTTGAAGGCTTAAGGTTTAGTAAGATGGGCCTTGTAATCTTTATATGCTATTAAATGGAGAAGAAAAGAAGAAATTGGGCTAGGTCCATTTTAAATTGTAAATAAATGAAGAGTAAAGGAAGTATGGGCTAAGGTCCATTTTCATTGCAAGTAAATGAGAAAGATAGAAGCTTGGGCTTGTAGCCCTTTTAAAATGTCATTTGCATAAAGAAAGAAGGACTTTTATGGTGGGTTGTAGGGGGCCCACGAAATTTTTGAGTTGGAAGGAGGGAAAGTTTGAAATTGGTGAAAGTTATAAGGAGGGAAAGATGGACTTTTGGGCTTAGGTATTGAATGAGTTGGTTAAATAACAAAAACAAACAAGACTTAGTCTTGTAGGAGAAGCTAATGAAAATGTAGGTTTAATTAAAAGAGAGGAAGCCCATTTACCTTGTAAAAGACCAAAGCAAGAGAAGCCTTGTCGTTTTTAGGAGGAAGGAAGTTTAAAAATCCATCAAATAGAAGAGAAGTATTCGAAATTTGAAGAAACAAAGGAGATGGGTTTCGGCTAAGACAAAAGAAGAAGAAGAAGATGAAGAGAAGAAGAAGAGAGGTTAGTTCATCTTGGTTTAGAAGTGTTTGTGAGAGTCTTGTAAGAACAGAGTGTCGAAAATTTCAAGGAGAAAAAAAGGAGAGTGGTTCGGCAAAGAGGAAGAAGAAGAAGAAGAAAAGAGTTGGGTTTTGTTGTTCTCTTGCTTGGGAGAAGTGGTTTTAGAGTTTCTTGAAGAAGAAGAAGAAGAAAGAGGAAGAGGTTTTCATCCATTGGAGATAAGAAGAGGAATTCGTGGGTCATCTCCCAAGGTAAGGATTGTCGAATTTTTATGGGTTTTATGTTAGAGTTTATGTTTCTTGCTTCCAAAGGGTGGTGTGAAGAGAGATTAATGAAAGAACAAAAAAAAAAGAGTTATGAAGCTAAGCTAAAATTCTGATTTACGTGGGTTTCTTATAGGTTAGAGGATTTTTGAATTTTATTAGTTATTTAGCTAAGTTTTGATGCTAATGGATTGGATAAATTATGGGTAAGATTTTATGGAAGTAATTTCATGTTTTTGTTTCCTAAAGTTTGTGAATTTTGTTATCCTTTAAGATGAAATTTTGCCTTTCATGTTAAAATTGGTGGTTTGAAGAGTGATTGGTGAAGGAAGAAGGAAAGAATAATAGATTTGAGGGCTTGAGATTTTGAAAGTTCGATGAGTTTTGAGGGGATTTTAGTTAATATAGCATAGAAAAGGCATAGGAAAAGTTTAAGTGAGGTTTTAAAGGTTGAAAGTCAAGTTTTGTACCATTCTTGAAAATTCCAGCATTGGTATTTGATGTTAAATTGGGATTATTGTGCTTATGAAGGTGAATTGAGGCATTAAAGAAAAGGAAAGAAGAAAGGTAAGGAGGTTTAAGAAAATCAGAATTTATGGGTCTCTTTAAGGCATGAGATTCTTGAAAATAATTGATATCATTGAGATAGGTTTTGAGTCATGTTTTCCATTCTTTTAAATTTTTCCAGCCTTAAATTCTCTTGGTAAATTGGGAATTTCTATGCTTGATGAAGGTTTAGAGAAGCTATTGGAAGTAGAGGAGAGGAGGTTAAAAGAAAGGTCATCGGTCCGAGAATAAAGCTTAAGGAAATTCAGGTGGGTAATGCGTTTATTCTTTGAATTAGAGGCCAAGTTGTGTGATTTTGAAAAATCAAAAAACAAAGTATTTGGTTGAAAATTATGATTTTCAAATGACTAAATCCAATTTTTTAAAAATGATTTGAAATTATCATTATCTGAAATGTTTCGACAAATTTGAGAAAATTGAACCTTATGTGACTAATTCGAAAGTGTTGCATTCTTTGTGTGATTAGATTATGTGTGATTAGATTATGCAATGTGCATGTTATGTGAAATTGTATGGCAAGTGAATGTTATGTGAAATTGTAAATGCCATTTTGCAATATGACATAATATGCGAAAGTTAAGTTTCGAAATGTGCCTTCGGGCAATCCGATTTGCAAGCATGAATTAAATGATTATGTGTTTTGTTTAGGCGAGAGAGTAACGTCCTGTTAGTCATGTGCACGTCGACGTATAGCCTTCTCCCGGCTGCCCGCTCGTGGGCCTAAGAGATCCTGAGAAATCGAACTCGTCCTGTTTACGGTATAACCTTCTGGTTATCCGTCACTTTCTGATATAACCTTCGGGTTATCCGTCACATTCTGGAACTCTCGAGCCAATTGATTGTGCACAGCATCTTTGCATGATGATGAATAGTGCATGCATTGATATATGTATTATGTGTTACATTCAGAAAAGGTGCTGCATTCATATGTTGAATTGTTCCAATTGCGAAGAATTTGAGATTTTGAAGAACTAAGTATTTGAGGTTTTCGCCTGAGGAATTATGAAATTATTTATGATTATTTTGGAAAGTTGAAAATGTTTGATAAATTTCTACTGCGAAATGTTTATACATGGAAAATAAGTTTAAAAGTGTTTTTGCTTCTGCTCTATTATAAACTTATTACCCACGGAGCCGTCGAGCTCACCCCCCATTTTCCCGTCCATAGGTTTTAAGCAAGAAATTGGGTCATCGCATCGGGATTGAGGCAACTCCGATGTATTTTGATGGTTTAGAAGTCATATGTTAGAAAACTAGATTTTAGATAGCATTTTTGAAGCTAAAGAAGTACCTTGTGTTTTGTTCTTCTAGACTTTGACGCATTTGGGCTAAAATGCCTTTGAAGCATTGTATTTGCTTATTTATGTGAAAATGTAAGAGTTCGAAGTGAAAGTGTAGTATATATGTTTCCTTTAATATTTGAGGTGTCAAAGGTAAAGTGTGTTAAGCATGTATGATTGTATGTTTGGAATTGATAAAAGCAAAGATGAGAGGTGAGTTGATGATTATTTTGAGAAATGTTTAGAAGCCTAGGAATGTGTTGTTGCCTTTGGATATTGAGTTTTATGCAGGTTTGGAGCTTAGATGAGAAAATTGAAGATTTTGGCTAGAGCATTTTTAGGGGAGGTGTTGTCTTTTTTTTTAAATGGGCAGCGACTTGTTTTGGAGTTTTAGACCATGTTAAGATGTGAATTTGAATGGGAAGTCTTCTGGAAGTTCGTAGAGAATGTTAAGATCTTTAAAATGGTATAAAATGGGTCATTTTCGGACTTAAAATGAAGAAGTTATAGGGTTTGAAAGTTTTGATTTCTATTCAGCGGATCTTGTTCATTCTGCATTTTGCAGAATCTTTAGAGGCGTTTTCACCTTCATAGAGACAGTTTCAAGTTTTGCTTTCTTCATAGAAAATGTAGCTTATCTTTTCCTCTTATAATTTGATGTATGATTTGCGATGTTTGAATTACTGTTTATGCTGCAAAATTACTGTTTCATTGGTTTTTCATTTTAGCTGAAACTTCAAGTATGTTTTTACCTCTCCTAATGATTGATTTGGCTTTTCCTTCCTTCATAAGAGTTGTAGATAATCTTTTTCCCTTTCCAACGAAGTATGGTATGCCTTATTTGGAGCTAGGAATAAACAGTATGAACAATTGGAAATTTGCTGCCACTATTCATTTGGTCAAAATTCTATTTATTTGGTTTTTCATTAGGTTGAAACTTTGCTACAACTCATGACCTCCTTAATGGATGAATTTGTTTTTAAATCATTCTAGTGAGTTATAGAGTTTCCGTTTATGTTTCGATAGGCACTAAATCTTCAAAATTCGGATTTAGAGGTGAAAGGTTATAAAAATGCAAAGTTGGTTTTAAATCAAATATAACACCCTTTTCTTATTTTCTTTGTTTCCTCTCCGTTTGACCTCCGATTTGTGAAATTTTCGAAGCATTAGTTAACTAGTGAATTTTTCTATCCCTTTTTGGTAAAAAAAAATTAGAGTGTTAGGGTTTAAGTGGATCTATGAAGATCCGATTGAAGCGTTTTCTGTTTTTTATTAGACCTAGTGACATGAACTTCCATTTTAGCTAGGGAATTTGGCTTCTATTTTGGGCCCTAAGTAAATCAATTTTATTGACGGAAGTTAAGATGAATCTTACACGATGTGTTCGGAGGACTTTAATTGAGCTTCTAATTATGTAGAAGTATGAAGGTTTTCGGATTAAGTAGTTGGATATCCGATAATGGGTTCCAACATTTATGGTATCAGAGCCCAGTAATATGATCTTACTTGGGCGCATGTATTTGAGTTACACGCATAAGCTTTTGAGGTGATAAAATGAGTGAAGAAAAGGATGATACTCTTTCAGGATATGAGAAAATGAAACTTTGTGGATAATTAGAGAAGCCCAGTAGTAGGATTTTACTTGGACTATATATGTGTTAAGATTGAATTTGGGAGAATGTGCTAAGTGATTGTTTGATTTAGATGACGAGAATGATGATTTTACATGGGCAATCTTCGGATTGGTGTCAGAGCGCCAGTATTAGGAGCTTTCATGGGCACATGTGTATAAGTTACACACATAAGAAATTGTTAAGAGTTTCAGTTGATAGAATTAGTAAAAAGAAGAATCAGTGCATGGGTAAATATGGTAATTAGAGATTCAATGCCATTATATTGAAGGTGTCGAAAGTCTTTGGTTAAGAATTGGAGTCTCGGATTGTTAAGTTGACGTCCTTAATGGTCGGATGATTTCGATCTCGATCAGAGTACGTATCGACATTCCTTTCGATGTTTGGAATGAACTGAGCACAGAGTTTGATAGGATTAGGCATCGACGATTTCAAATTGATTGAGGAAAAGAAGGGGGATAAATGGAACTTCATGACAATAGTATTTTTTTTTTGGGTTTTACAAAGATGAAATCGGAACCTATGTGGGTATATGTTTATAATAAATGCAGTAAGCCATTTTGTTTTCGATACAAGAAAAAGTTAATGTTTTACATTGCATCACGATTCTTGCATAAAGTGTGTCTTAAATACATTAAGAAATTGTTACCTGATCGATGTGTGATATATGATTTACGTAATGAATTTTGCATGTACACAATTGAATTAATGGCTCATAAAGATATATGTGAGGTTAAAGGGAAGCTAATATGAAGAGTAATGATATTAGTACTAGTCCAAGAAGGTTAAATTGGTTGGTTATTGAGAGTATTTATGGGATGATCCACTAATTGTGGTATCACCATATGAAAGTGTTCATGATGATCCTTGATGATCAAGCAAGGATAGACTGAGATTTGTTAATAAAGTCAAGATAAGAACTTCAATGATAAAGAGAAAAATAATATCTAGGATTAATGGAGTTCAAGTAGCAAGAAATAGCATTAATAAGTGGACAAGAAGGGATAAATTTGATGATGTCACCCAAGTATATACGGCAATAAGTAAGGTCATTTCTCCATTGAGTTTTGAATGATTTGAGCATTTTAACCTTGTGAGGATGATAGAAATAGGTCCTTAGAGATATTAAGAATAGCCAATACTGTGATGATGATAATAGGTGATTGATCAGGATTGCATGCATAGTATAGATGATAGTACAAGAAAGCCGTTTTTCAAGAAGAATTTGATTAAGTTAGAATAAGTAGATCAGAGATTTTTATATTAAAGATGATCATTGGAAGAAGCGATCGAAAGGAATAGTTAATGGTTAGAAAGTGAGTGCACTCCTGAACGGAGATTTAAGTAAAGAGGTCGAATAGGTCATTAAAAGTATGTATGATGATGACGTAAAGATCGCATGAATGAATTTCTGAAATTGAAAAGATATTGATTTCTAATACGAGGAGTAGATATATAAGTTCATGTAAATAGAATGTGAAAGTATGTTGGGAGATCCCAATTTGACTTGATGAATATAGAAGTTGAATTTGCAAATAAGCTACAATATGAGGAGAAATTAGTGTGAATAAGTCAGCATGAGAATAAGTCCAAGTGAGGTATGAGGGAATGCAAGAAATAGAGAAAAATTATTTGAGGAAAGAAATCATTTGGGAAATAAAAAGGAAAGTGAGACAATGTATGGTATGAAGGAATCAGTTATTTAAGGAATCATGAGGGCTAATGAGGAGACACATGGAAATTGCTACAATTTGTTTATGTTAACACATGTCTAATAGCACCATGGTATTGGAGGCCAACATGATCCAAGATTTGAGGATGTATGGAAGAATACATGAAGAAAAATGTTTAAAGCGTATTAGGAATGTAAGTAAGACAAATTTCGAAGGATTCTATTGATGCAAACTATGTCATATGGATGTGGAGATTTTTATAGTGTACATTGATGATGTATAAAGGATTAGGATAAAATCCAATACAGCATGATAAAGTGAGTTTGTATGCATGGAGGCAATTGCAACCGTATGAGTTGATAATTTGATACATGCTTTAGCATTGCTATATGAATAACTGTTTTGAAGGTTGGAAGTCAATATATGTACAGGAACATCTGAGAAATGAGCAGGCATGTACAAATTGTAAACGTTTGGGGCAATCATTGAATTGAGAAAATTAAATATGAGAATCAGGAAATTTACATAACTATCGAGGAATTATGATTGTACAAGTAAGAAATTCCAAGTGAAGCTAAGTTGTATATTTGATGCATTCAGCATAAATCCGATGTTGAGATTATCAGAACTAGAACAAAAAGAAGCATAACACGTGGGACTTAATTAAAGAGTAAAGATTGTGAATTATATTGCGAGATTGAAATCAGATAATAGGAAGAATGATACATGGTGAATGAAATACGACATATATGAAATGAAGAAAGGTGATTAAGAAAGGGAAATGTTAACAAGTACAATTGGTGACATAAGTTATGCAACCTAACAAGAATAAATTGAATGTCGTGTAAGCACGCAAATGTTTAAATTGATGGTTTTAACCATCAAGGATATGCTTAAGGCTTATCGTTGAAGTTCATAGGACCATGAGATCCAATGGTAGTTCTAGATGATAGAAGAAGTCATCGCTTTAGTATTATGGTAATGAGTAAGGCCTACAAGTTATAGAAGGCCAGAATTGAGAATCTTATTAATAGGTGAATATGATTGAGTGATAAAACTTCAGTGAATTATGAAAGATGCATGTGTTTAAAGGATCAATGTCAAGAGCATGAAAATTAGCAAGAAGAGGTATAAGAGTTAAGTGTGTTAGCACATAGTCATTTAGCACGACCCCGATGTAAATCCTCACGTATAGGACAAGTTACCTCTGTGATACTCTAAGAGCTACATGTTTATACTCATTATGAGTACAAGAGGAAGTAAACCCTTCCACACTAGATCAGTAAGATATGAATTTCGAGGATGAAATTCTTTTAAGAGGGGGAGAAATGTTGGGCCCCGATTCGCATTAAGCATGTTTAAATTATGTTGAGGCATGTTTAATTTATTTTGCGATTTTAGTTTGAGAATTTTAATTTGGTTGGAATAAATTGAGGATTTTATTGTGAAGGTTATGATTATTAAATGAAGGGATTTAGTGAAATTCGATTTGTTGAGAAATTTTTATTTTGTGATGCATGGTTAGTAGTAAAAAGAATTATATGAATTGAGGGTCTTACGAATTTAGGTGATTGAGATTGTGTGGATTTAGTTCAATTAAAGCTTTATTAAATTGTTGATAATGAGGAAGATATAAATGTTTTGAAGGCTTAAGGTTTAGTAAGATGGGCCTTGTAATCTTTATATGCTATTAAATGGAGAAGAAAAGAAGAAATTGGGCTAGGTCCATTTTAAATTGTAAATAAATGAAGAGTAAAGGAAGTATGGGCTAAGGTCCATTTTCATTGCAAGTAAATGAGAAAGATAGAAGCTTGGGCTTGTAGCCCTTTTAAAATGTCATTTGCATAAAGAAAGAAGGACTTTTATGGTGGGTTGTAGGGGGCCCACGAAATTTTTGAGTTGGAAGGAGGGAAAGTTTGAAATTGGTGAAAGTTATAAGGAGGGAAAGATGGACTTTTGGGCTTAGGTATTGAATGAGTTGGTTAAATAACAAAAACAAACAAGACTTAGTCTTGTAGGAGAAGCTAATGAAAATGTAGGTTTAATTAAAAGAGAGGAAGCCCATTTACCTTGTAAAAGACCAAAGCAAGAGAAGCCTTGTCGTTTTTAGGAGGAAGGAAGTTTAAAAATCCATCAAATAGAAGAGAAGTATTCGAAATTTGAAGAAACAAAGGAGATGGGTTTCGGCCAAGACAAAAGAAGAAGAAGAAGATGAAGAGAAGAAGAAGAGAGGTTAGTTCATCTTGGTTTAGAAGTGTTTGTGAGAGTCTTGTAAGAAGAGAGTGTCGAAAATTTCAAGGAGAAAAAAAGGAGAGTGGTTCGGCAAAGAGGAAGAAGAAGAAGAAGAAAAGAGTTGGGTTTTGTTGTTCTCTTGCTTGGGAGAAGTGGTTTTAGAGTTTCTTGGAGAAGAAGAAGAAAGAGGAAGAGGTTTTCATCCATTGGAGATAAGAAGAGGAATTCGTGGGTCATCTCCCAAGGTAAGGATTTTCAATTTTGTGGGTTTTATGTTAGAGTTTGTGTTTCTTGCTTCCAAAGGTGGTGTGAAGAGATTAATGAAAGAACAAAAAAAGAGTTATGAAGCTAAGCTAAAATTCTGATTTACGTGGGTTTCTTATAGGTTAGAGGATTTTTGAATTTTATTAGTTATTTAGCTAAGTTTTGATGCTAATGGATTGGATAAATTATGGGTAAGATTTTATGGAAGTAATTTCATGTTTTTGTTTCCTAAAGTTTGTGAATTTTGTTATCCTTTAAGATGAAATTTTGCCTTTCATGTTAAAATTGGTGGTTTGAAGAGTGATTGGTGAAGGAAGAAGGAAAGAATAACAGATTTGAGGGCTTGAGATTTTCGAAAGTTCTGATGAGTTTTGAGGGGGGGGGGGGATTTTAGTTAATATAGCATAGAAAAGGCATAGGAAAAGTTTAAGTGAGGTTTTAAAGGTTGAAAGTCAAGTTTTGTACCATTCTTGAAAATTCCAGCATTGGTATTTGATGTTAAATTGGGATTATTGTGCCTATGAAGGTGAATTGAGGCATTAAAGAAAAAGGGAAAGAAGAAAGGTAAGGGAGGTTTAAGAAAATCAGAATTTATGGGTCTCTTTAAGGCATGAGATTCTTGAAAATAATTGATATCATTGAGATAGGTTTTGAGTCATGTTTTCCATTCTTTTAAATTTTTCCAGCCTTAAATTCTCTTGGTAAATTGGGAATTTCTATGCTTGATGAAGGTTTAAAGAAGCTATTGGAAGTAGAGGAGAGGAGGTTAAAAGAAAGGTCATCGGTCCGAGAATAAAGCTTAAGGAAATTCAGGTGGGTAATGCGTTTATTCTTTGAATTAGAGGCCAAGTTGTGTGATTTTGAAAAATCAAGAAACAAAGTATTTGGTTGAAAATTATGATTTTCGAATGACTAAATCCAATGTTTTTAAAATGATTTGAAATTATCATTATCTGAAATGTTTCGACAAATTTGAGAAAATTGAAGCTTATGTGACTAATTCGAAAGTGTTGCATTCTTTGTGTGATTAGATTATGTGTGATTAGATTATGCAATGTGCATGTTATGTGAAATTGTATGGCAAGTGAATGTTATGTGAAATTGTAAATGCCATTTTGCAATATGACATAATATGCGAAAGTTAAGTTTTGAAATGTACCTTCAGGCAATCCGATTTGCAAGCATGAATTATATGATTATGTGTTTTGTTTGGGCAAGAGAGTAACGTCCTGTTAGTCACGTGCACGTCGACGTATAGCCTTCTCCCGGCTGCCCGCTCGTGGGCCTACGAGATCCTGAGAAATCGGACTCGCCCTGTTTACGGTATAACCTTCTAGTTATCCGTCTGCTTTCTGAGTATAACCTTCAGTTATCCGTCTGTTTCTGGAACTCTCGAGCCAATTGATTGTGCTGACATCTTTGCATGATTATGAATAGTGCATGCATTGATATATGTATTATGTGTTACATTGGAAAAGGTGCTGCATTCATATATTGAATTGTTCCAATTGCGAAGAATTTGAGATTTTGAAGAACTAAGTATTTGAGGCTTTCGTCTGAGGAATTATGAAATTATTTATGATTATTTTGGAAAGTTGAAAATGTTTGATAAATTTCTCTTTGCGAAATGTTTATACATGGAAAATAAGTTTAAAAGTGTTTTGCTTCTATTCTATTATAAACTTATTACCCATTTTGAGTGTCGAGCTCACCTTCATTTTCCCCTCCACAGGTTTTGAGCAAGAAATTGGGTCATCGCATCGGGATTGAGGCAACTTCGATGTATTTTGATGGTTTAGAAGTCATATGTTAGAAAACTAGATTTTAGATAGCATTTTTGAAGCTAAAGAAGTACCTTGTGTTTTGTTCTTCTAGACTTTGACGCATTTGGGCTAAAATGCCTTTGCAGCATTGTATTTGCTTATCTATGTGAAAATGTAAGAGTTCGAAGTGAAAGTGTAGTCTATATGTTTTCTTTAATATTTGAGGTGTCAAAGGTAAAGTGTATTAAGCATGTATGATTGTATGTTTGGAATTGATAAAAGCAAAGATGAGAGGTGAGTTGATGATTATTTTGAGAAATGTTTAAAAGCCTAGGAGTGTGTTGTTGCCTTTGGATATTGAGTTTTATGCAGGTTTGGAGCTTAGATGAGAAAATTGGAGATTTTGGCTAGAGCATTTTTAGGAGAGGTGCTGTCTTTTTTTTAAAACGGGAAGTCACTTGTTTTGGAGTTTTAGACTATGTTAGGATGTGAATTTGAATGGGTAGTCTTCTGGAAGTTCGTAGAGAATGTTAAGATCTTTAAAATGGTATAAAATGGGTCATTTTCGGACTTAAAATGAAGAAGTTATAGGGTTTGAAAGTTTTCAGATTTTTATTCGCGGATACTGTTCATTCTGCATTTTTGCAGAATCTTTAGAGGCGTTTTTCACCTTCTTAGAGACAGTTTCAAGTTTTGCTTTCTTCATAGAAAATGTAGCTTATCTTTTCCTCTTATAATTTGATGTATGATTTGCGATGTTTGAATATGGGAGTAAGAAGTTATGAGCATTTAAAGATTGCTGTTACTGTTCATGCTGCAAAATTACTGTTCCATTGGTTTTTTATTTTAGCTGAAACTTCAAGTATGTTTTTACCTCTCCTAATGATTGATTTGGCTTTTCTTTCCTTCATAAGAGTTGTAGATCATCTTTTTCCCTTTCTAACGAAGTATGGTATGCCTTATTTGGAGCTAGGAATAAACAGTTATGAACAATTGGAAATTTGCAGCCACTATTCATTTGGTCAAAATTTTATTTATTTGGTTTTTCATTAGGTTGAAACTTTGCTACAACTCATGACCTCCTTAATGGATGAATTTGTTTTTAAATCATTATAGTGAGTTATAGAGTTTCCGTTTATGTTTCGATAGGCACTAAATCTTCAAAATTCGGATTTAGAGGTGAAAGGTTATAAAAATGCAAAGTTGGTTTTAAATCAAATATAATACCCTTTTCTTATTTTCTTTGTTTCCTCTCCGTTTGACCTCCGATTTGCAAAATTTTCGAAGCATTAGTTAACTAGTGAATTTTTCTATCCCTTTTTGGTAAAAAAAAAATTAGAGTGTTGGGGTTTAAGTGGATCTATGAAGATCCGATTGAAGCGTTTTTTGTTTTTTATTAGATCTAGTGACATGAACTTCCATTTTAGCTAGGTAATTTGGCTTCTATTTTGGGCCCTAAGTAAATCAATTTTATTGACGAAAATTAAGATGAATCTTACACGATGTGTTCGGAGGACTTTAATTGAGTTTCTAATTATGTATAAGTATGAAGGTTTTCGGATTAAGTAGTTGGATATCTGGTAATGGGTTCCAACTGCATGATCTTTTCCGAATATACGAAATGACATGTAATCTTTCGAGGCATAACACAATGTATGTTGCAATTCATCCAAAGTCCATGTATTGAATCAAAAATGATTTTTCAAATCATTCATACAATGATGCAACATTTATGATGCAATTGAAATCAGAAAAAATCTCTTTATTTAAAGAAAGCAATAGTGGCTTATAAATTCAAATTATAAACACATTACTCACCTCGAATCGATGCTAGAAACTTGTTCCTCACTCCAATTTGTCCATTGATTCCTTATTTCTTCCAATTTAACTTTACCTAAAGCAATTTCACCCAAATTCAATATCATAATTAACTTAATCCCCAAATTGAACTTAGAAACACTAACCCCCATATATTCAAGCTTTCTAAATCACAAATTTCCAAAATCCCCAAATTCTAAATTTGAGCATAAACCCTAATTAATTTCCATCCAAAATTAAACTCATAATAATTAGCAATCAAAAAAATTAACTTCATACTCCACAAACCCATTCCATTTTCCATGATTCTAAACCACAACTTCAAGAGAAACTCAAATCTTAAAAATTGCTCTTACCTCATTTCTCCTCCATTTTCGAATTTTCTTGGTTCAAGATGAAGCTCTCTTCATCCTCCACCTTTTTCTCTCTTGAAATGACATTGAAATCTCTCTTCAAGTGGTAGAAAAATCGAGCCCTAGCTCTATTTCTTTTCTTTCTCCTTCTCCCCCACCGAATGCTTCTCTTGTCTCCTTTCTCTTCTTATTTCTTTCCTTCTTTTCTCTTAAGTGTCGTGGGTTGCCTCTTAAAATGACAGCCCACTTGCTTTTATAGTGCCATGTCATTAAATGAATTAAAATTGACCCATTTGCCCTTACTCATAAGCCTAAAACTTAACTCTTTAAGTAAACTTCCAAACTTTCCCCTTCTTTTTTGCATTAAAAACTTTAGAGAAATGTCCCTCTATGTCTTACGAATCCATCGCTTCAAGAATCAGATGGTTTGGAGCTCTATAACTCAAGATATCTCCAAAATACTGAAGTTTGTTCTTCAGACATGAGGTTGAACACTACACCTAACTTCCGACCTGAATTTGAAAGTCTTGGAGGCTAAATTATAGCTCAGCTTCTTCATAACATTTGAAGCACCATGTCTCTATTTTAATTAGCAATAAGAATCAACTCAATCAGAGCTCTAGTGATCGAGATATATCCAAAATACTGAATACTGTTCAGCCACTACAACACCTAGACTGAACACTACACTGAACTTCCGACCTATATTTGGAAGTCTTAGAGGCTAAATTATAGCTTAGCTCCTTCATAACATTTGTAGCCTCATCTCTCTAGTTTAATTTTCAAAAAGAATCAGATTGATTGGATGTCAGACAAAGAAGTTATGGCCAAAAGAGTGAATGGAGGTCAGAGTTCGGCCAGAAAATCAAAGCTCAGCCAGAACGAAGATCGGTCGGTCAACAGAGGTCGGTAGGCCATCAGAGGTCGGTCGGCCAACAGAGGTCGGCCCACAGAGGTCGGCTGACACCTAATTCGACCTTAAAACTTCCAACTCTCATAACTTTTGACTCCGAGCTCCAAATTGGACAAACTTGCTACCGTTGGAAAGCTAAAAGAGAGATCTACAATTTTCAAGAAGGACTCACAAACAAAATCGGTCTTTAAAGGGGTCAAAAATGAGCTCGAAGATAACCGATCGATAATCTCCTCAAAACTTTACACAGTACCTCAACTTGAAAACATCATAACTTTTGAACCAGAACTCCAAATTTGACAAACTCGGTGTCTATAGAAAGGTAAAATAACCCTCTACAACTTTTATTAAGGCCTTAAACATCAGATTGACCTCTAAATGGGTCAAAAACTCCACATAAAGTGACTGGTCGATCAGCTTCATACTAAACAACATCAAAACTTCTAACAATCATAACTTTCTACTTCCTTTTCCAATATTTTCGTGCTTTATATCAATGGAAAGATAAAAACAAGCTCTACAATGTTCATGAAGAACTCCAAAACAACTTTAACCTCTATCTAAGTTAATGTTTCAATCAAAGTTTCTGCCCTGATAGCAATCACCTAAGCAATATCCAAATTTCACATTATCATATCTTTCAACCTCCACAACCAAGAATCGCATATTATACATCATTTTAAAGCTATTTATGTAGCGCCCCCTCATCGTAGGGTACACACCGGGATGCCCGTGGGTCGTTCCGACGCATATCCCACAACAAGGAAGTGCTACGATCACAAAAGATCACTAAACATTCGCATGGCATCAATATAAATAAACTGCATAATGAAATTCATTGAAAATTAAAACCACAATCATAATCTTTCATTTCCTAAAATTAGTCCAGAATATAGACCAGTCTATCAGTCCCCTACAAGCTAAATACAACAGTCCAAAAAGGGAAACTGATACAAACTTCTATACTAGGTCATCCAAAAAAAAATCAACTCAAAAGTCACCCCAGCTGACCGACCTGTGATCCATCGCTGCACTTGATCACGAACTCTCGCAGCAAGAAGAACTATCTCGGGAGCTAAGGTCCTACTGACGTTGTCCTGAAAAATATATTGCAATGTTGGGTGAGTTTGCGAACTCAATGAGAAACCATCATCGATGGTTCACCCAACTCATGCATATACACAATATATCTCATAAATATATTTTAGCACAATTTATAACTCTATACACAATTTACTCAATTAAAAACACTGCAAACACTTTACACATGTATACTACATCACAGTTCACACATATCGCTTCACAATTTACACTATCGCGTACTCAGACATATCGCTTCATATTTGTCACATATAACACACTCTCAACTTCACTGCACACTCAGATGCATATGAATGCAATTTCTCTTTTTATGGCACTGTTGTGACTGAGCGTTAACACTGTCCCGATACGGGCACTTATCACGTTGATCACATTTTTCGGCAAGTAGGAGAGCCCTCTGGGTATACACTACTGCCCACTCACTTTAGGAATAGGAGAGCCCTCTGGGTATGCACTATTTCCTTTTTCATTGGCCTTAGGCCCATTCACTGATATCGAGCTTATAGCTCTGATCACTAATTGCTCCAGTCACAACTGTTTAGATTACCGCTTATAATCATGCTAAGCATGCACTAACACTTGCACAGTCACTAGCACTTATATATATATGTGTATCGCTCCACTCGCTTATCACAAGTATTCACATTTGCACAATCACTATCACATATTTATCTTATTTAGTTCACTCATTTCACATTCGCATCACTCACTTTATCGAATCTCAAAGCACTACTCTAATTCACATTTACACTAAACATGCACTTGCACTAACATAGCCACTAACACATGTATATCACTTTATTCGCTACCTCAAAGAATACTCAGTCATAACTCTTTACACTGATTCACATTCACTAATGCTCACACTTCTGTTTATATATATATCACTCTATTCGCTTATCACAATGATTCACATATACTCGATTAATCACATGTATCTCATATAGCTCATTCACTTTGACACATTCACAGCACATTTAATCACATAAAAGCTGAGGAACCAACTAGGTTACTCACCTGTAACTTCCGAGCTACTGCTTGGAAGTCCCAGCAATGTCCGTGGTCTGTCGATCCAACGGCACCTCTATAATAATTCAAAGGAATTCTCATCACTATATGCTCAATTAATTGAAGTCACTGATGCACATGTCTTAATTCGAAATGATATGATGCATGTTCATGATTTCCAGCTCTCTAATCCAATCCCGTTATCTCTCACTTCACAACCACAATTCACTATTCACTAGGCCTATCTCAATCATGAAGTCCTCACTTTGAACTCTAATTGTCACATTATATCACTTAGGTCACATTTGATACTAGAATTGATTCACACTTCGATAATTCACGATCCCTCTAGATATAATTCAACTCTCAAATTATACCACACTTGTAGACCTCTCTCTAGTTCACAACGAATCAAAGTTCATCTCAATTGAGGTCTACACTAAAAGTTATGCTCAAAAGACTCAACTAATCCACTTCAAACATTTCACTCCCTCGTCATGACGCATGTCTCTTCGTCATGACGTATGTGTCATTTTCTCCGCGCCTCGCAGTAACGCCTACAACCACACGTCGCGGCGAATAAAGCCTTCCGCTCGTCGCGACGCCTCATGAAGCTCGTCGCGACGTACCAGTTTTCACGCTCATCGCAACGCATTATTAAATATTTAATTCCTACGTCGCGACGTGCGACTGGATCGTCTTCTCCGATTCTCATTTTCCGCCATTAATACTCTTAAACCTTAACATTAACTCTCTCAACTACCATATCAACACATAAATGCCATACATAACCATTAATTACCATAAACACAGCATTAAACACATTAACACTTACCAATCGACGATTTTTCCACCGATTTTACCAAAACCCTAAAATCCTCTGCAACCCACGATTCACACTCTCTAATCTCTCAATCCTTCATCAATCATAATAGATCAATTAGCTAAGCATAATGGAAAGAAATCCATGAGAAAAGATTGAAAGATCCTTACCAAGGGAAGAAAATGAAGACATCGCAGAAGAGAAGAGAGAAAGGCGGTGAAAATGTCAAGCCCTAACTCCCAAATCTCATATATACACACTCGGGGTTGATTTCAACTGAGATTCAAAATCTATCAGTCCTCAAATCACTTAATTTCAATCTCTAATTTCATTGACTCTTCACAAAAATTCTCAAACTCACAAATCAAAATTTTCAAACCATTAATCACTCACTTTCGGAACCGAATTCACAATTATCAGTCTCTAGATTAATTTTTTCGGTCCGAACTCATATCTCTAAAAATTTCGAAAAAATTCCCAAAATTCCTCAAAAATATAAAACACTAGATTTTGTACTCAAATCTCAATTTCCAATTCCACAAATTCGATTCTCACTCTAAATCAACTATACGACTCAATACTCTTTAAATTCTCAATCCAAATCACAGTTCAACTAATTCAACCACTCAATTCAATTTATTTCTCGATCCTCAATAAATCAATTTCACTCAGCTCTAATTTTCCAAACTCTAAAATCATATTTCACACTTAATCTCAAATTTCACAATTACTCATAAACACAATTAAATCTTTGGATAATCATGAATGCATGCCACTATGTATGCATGTGCAATTAACTCATGTCATCGACTGAGAATCACCATGCGTGCAATTCAATTATGAATGCACTCACTGCTCAGTCCATCCAAATTACCGATATGCTCTCACATCGGTAACAGGATGTTACAATTCTCCCCTCCTAATTAAAATTTCGTCCCGAAATTTACATACCTGATCGGTCGAAGCAGAGGGTATCGCTGCCTCCTCGTGCTCCTCGCCTCCCAAGTCGCTTCTCTCAAGAATGGTTCTTCCATAGGACTTTCACCAATGGAATCACCCTGCTCCTCAACTGCTTGACCCTCGATCCGATAATCTGCACCGGCTCCTCAACATAACTCAAATCACTCGCTATCTCAATCTCTTGAGCCGGGATTACATGAGTTAGGTCTGAACGGTATCTCCGGAGCATACTCACATGAAACACATCATGTAACTGGGACATCTCACTGGGCAATCTCAATCTATACGTCAACGGTCCAATCCTCTCAGTAATCTCATATGGACCGATATACCGGGGACTCAACTTACCCCTACAGCCAAATCTCAATACTCCTCTCCAAGGTGACACTCGGAGGAACACTCTATCGCCTACACTGTACTCCATCTCACGCCGATGCTGATCCACAAAGCTCTTCTGTCTATCTTGAGCCGCCTTAATGCGACTCCGAATCACTCTCACTTTATCCACTGTATCCTGGATCAGCTCGGGACCTTCAAGCATCCTCACACCCTCTTCATCCCAGTAAAGAGGTGACCTGCACGGTTTGTCATACAAGGCCTCATAAGGTGCCATCCCAATACTGATCTGGTACTGATTATTGTACGCAAACTCAATCAGAGCCAAGTATTGATCCCAAGCACCTCTGAACTCTAATACATAAGCTCTCAGCATATCCTCAACAGTCTTGATCGTCCTCTCACTCTGCCCATCTGTCTGAGGATGAAATGCGGTACTAAAGTTCGATCTCAACCCAACGCCTGCGCAGCTCCTCCGTAACCTCAAGTAAATCGGGATCCCTATCGACACTATCGACATCGGGACCCCATGCGGCCTCACTATCTCCGACACATACTTGGGCTAAGCGATCGAGAGTGTTATTCTCTCTTTGGCAAGAAATGAGCCGACTTGGTCAATCGGTCCACTATGACCCAGATCGCATTACAACTTTTCGGCGTCTAGGCAACCCCATAATAAAATCCATAGTAATCCGTTCCCACTTCCACTCCGGAATGGGCAACGAATGCAATCTCCCATCTGGGGCCTGGTGCTCAGCCTTAACCTGCTAGCACGTCAAACACTGAGAGACAAACTTTGCCACTTGGCTCTTCATACCCGGCCACCAGAAATGCAACTTAAGGGTATTATACATCTTAGTCACCCCCGGGTGCATCGCATAAGCGGCCACATGCACTTCCTCTAAAATCTCTCGTCTCAGCTCATCCACATTTGGCACACACAATCTCTGACCCATCCAAAGAGTCTCATCTCTCAACTCAAACTCAGTAGTCAACCCTGATCTGACTCTATCTATCAGTCTCACTAACACTGGGTCCTGATCCTGCACTCTCCTGATCCGATCCTGTAACATCGGCCTCAGCCTCAAAGTAGCAATCAAGGCTCCATCCTGAGCCAAATCCATCTCGCACATTAAGCGCCTCAATGAATCAAAGCTAGTAATCTCTCAATCTGAATCGAATTTGACCGATATGAGATCTCCTACTCAACGCATCTGCCACTACATTGGCCTTCCCTGGGTGATACTCAATCGTGCAGTCATAATCCTTCAACAACTCAATCCATCTCCTCTGTCTCAGATTCAACTCTCGCTGACTCATCAAATACCGCAAACTCTTATGATCAATGAAGATCTGGAACGTCTCACCATACAAATAATGTCTCCAGATCTTCAGGGCAAACACAAATGCAGCCAACTCTAAATCATGCACTGGATAATTCCTCTCATGAGACCTCAACTGCCTCGAGGCATACGCTATCACTCTCCCATGCTGCATCAAAACACTGCCTAAACCCTGCTGCGAAGCATCATCGAAAACCTCAAATCCTCCAGGACACGACGGCAAAACCAACACCTGCAAGAGTCAATCGCTGCCTAAGCTCCTCAAAGCTCCGCTGACACTCATCGGTCCATCTGAAAATCACATTCTTCCTCAGAAGTTTGGTCAAAGGGGCTGAGATCACTGAGAACCCCTCGACAAACCTCCGGTAATATCCTGCTAGTCATAGAAAACTACGCAACTCTGATACGTTCCTCGGAACCTGCCAACTCCTGACTGCCTCAATCTTGTGAGGATCCACCGATACCCTCACCGACATACAATATGCCCTAGAAACACTATTTCATCCACCAAAATTCACATTTCGTGAATTTGGCATACACCGCCTCTCTCTGATGATCTGCAATCGGTCCCTCGATGCTTCGATGATCCCGCCTTACCTCGAATACACTAGAATATCATCGATGAACACTATCACAAACCGATCAAGGTAGGGCTGAAATACCTTATTCATCAAGGCCATGAAGGTCGCTGGGGCATTGGTCAACCCAAATGGCATCACTAAGAACTCAAGTGCCCATACCGCTCTCCGAACGCACTCTTAGGCACATCGCCTCCGCTATCCTCAATCGATAATATCCCCGACCTCAAGTCCAACTTGGTAAACACTCGAGCTCCTCAGAATCGATCAAATAGATCATCGATCCTAGGCGGTGGGTACTTGTTCTTGACAAGGACCGATTGTCGCCTATAATCGATACACAATCTCAACGCCCCATCCTTTTCTTCACAACAAGACCTGGAGCTCCCACGGCGAAACTTGGGTCTGATGAACCCCTTATCTAACAACTCCTGCAACTGAGCCTTAAGCTCCCTCAATTCTACCGGTGCCATCCTATATGGAGGAATAGATATAGGAGCGGTACCTGGAACGAGGTCTATCCCAAACTCTATCTCCCGATCCGGCGGCAAACCCGGTAACTCATCGGGGAACACATCCGGAAACTCCCTGATCACAGGGACACCCTCCAACCTCTGCTCAACTCGGGAATCCACTACGTGAGCCAGATAGGCCTCACATCCTCCCTGCATCAACCTTAGGGCACTCATAAAGGAAATCATCCTAGCTGGCACTGCCTGACTAATACCTCGAAAAACAGCTCTCGGCTGACCAAGAGATTCTAACACAACCTCCTTGGTAGAGCAATCCATCACAACTCTATGGGCAGTAAGCCAGTCCATCCCTAGGATCACATCAATCTCTCTCAGGGATAACACTATGAGATCTGCACTCAACTCTGCCTGATCAATCACTATCACACATCCCTTGCAGACCTCTCCCAACACTGTCGTACTACCTAGAGGTGTACTCACCTCTAGCCCACACTGCAATCTCTCTCTATCACAATGCAATCTACATGCCAAATGCGGTGCAATGAATGAATGAGTGGATCCAGGATCCATCAATGCATATGCTTCAAAACCAGAAATTAGAAGCATACCCGCAACGACATCTGGAGACTCCTGCGCCTCTGCCGAGTCATAAGATAGACTACGGCACGGGACGACCACGCCTGTCCCTCTCGATCTCACCATCGACCCTCGGCTCGGCCTCGGCCTCTGCCTCGGCCTCTGAACCCAAATCCGCCTCCACGGCTCTGCTGCACTGTAGAACCACTGCCTGATCCTCCAGTCCTAGCCGACTGGGCCTCCACAGTGAAGGGACATTCCCGGAGCTGGTGGTCCATCGAACCACACTTAAGACAAGCTCCTAGTAGCCTCCAACACTCTCCACTATGCCTCCTCTCACAAGACTCACACAACGGATACTCGACCGCACCTCCGACACCACCACGGCCACCACTAGCCTGAGCAAATCTGGCCCTCTGTCCAGATCTGGACTATCTTCCTCTGCCCGCTGATCTAAAAGTCTGGCCCGGTGCTTACTCCCGCCTCACCGCCTCGACTACTCGATGCTACTCGGTCTCTTGCCATCATGCCTCGACTAGTCTCGGCCGCCTCTGCCTCAAAAGTCGCTCTACTCTCATCAGAATGCCACACCAATAAAGTCGCCCATATCCGATCGGGCCAACCGAACGAATCTCAAATTGAGTCCGCCTCAAATCTGCGACATCTATCGACTACGAGGCAATCAAAGAAGGAGCATATCCCACTAACTCATTAAACTGCACCTCATAGTCTGCCACTGACATCTGCCCCTGTCTCAGCTCAAGAAACTCCTGCATCTTCATCTCTAGATAATCCTTGGGCATGAAATTATCTCTGAATGCCCGCAGGAAATCATCCCAAGTCAACAAGCAGGGCCTGATGGAACTGCCCGGAACAGTCTTCCACCATCGATAAGCAGGACCCTGAAGCAATGACACTGCGGTAATCAAAACGCTCCTCACATCACAGCCCATCTTATCGAGGACTCTCTCTGTCCTCTCCAACCATCCCTCACCTCGGCGAGGTTTGGATGATCGCCATAGAAATCGACCGCTCCCTACTGCCTACGCAAGCTATCAAACCTCCTTTCCCGTCTCTCGGGAACTCTGGGAGGCAACTCATCAGGATGAGGCATAGGGGACTCTCTACTAGCTCCCACGGATCTAAGGTCAGCTGATTGCTCCACTTGATCCCCAAACACGGATGACCTACAATAAAGTCACAATTCTGATCAATTACCGCTTTTCGCACTGAAATTCAGGCCTAAAATACACTATGCCCAAAAGATGCCAAACCATGCTCTGATACCACCTAATGTAGCGCCCCCTCACCGTAGGGTACACACCGGGACGCCCGTGGGTCGTTCCGACGCATATCCCACAGCAAGGAAGTGCTACGATCACAAACGATCACTAAACACTCGCATGACATCAATATAAATAAACTGCATAATGAAATTCATTGAAAATTAAAACCACAATCATAATCTTTCATTTCCTAAAATTAGTCTAGAATATAGACCAGTCTATCAGTCCCCTACAAGCTAAATACAACAATTCAAAAAGGAAACCGATACAAACGCTCATACTAGGTCATCCCAAAAAATCAACTCAAAGTCACCCCGGTGACCGACACATGATCCATCGCTGCACTTGATCACGAACTCTCGCAGCAAGAAGAACTATCTCGGGAGCTAAGGTCCTACTGACGCTGTCCTGAAAAATATATTGCAATGTTGGGTGAGTTTGCGAACTCAATGAGAAACCATCATCGATGGTTCACCCAACTCATGCATATACACAATATATCTCATAAATATATTTTAGCACAATTTATAACTCTATACACAATTTACTCAATTAAAAACACTGCAAACACTTTACACATGTATACTACATCACAGTTCACACATATCGCTTCACAATTTACACTATCGCGTACTCAGACATATCGCTTCATATTTGTCACATATAACACACTCTCAACTTCACGGCACACTCAGATGCATATGAATGCAATTTCTCTTTTATGGCCTTTGTTGTCGTGGCGTTAACATCGTCCCGACACGGGCACTTATCACGTTGATCACATTTTTGACAAGTAGGAGAGCCCTCTGAGTATACACTACTGCCCACTCACTTTAGGAATAGGAGAGCCCTCTGGGTATGCACTATTTCCTTTTTCATTGGCCTTAGGCCCATTCATCGATATCGAGCTTATAGCTCGATCACTAATTGCTCGATACTGTTGTTTAGATTACCGCTTATAATCATGCTAAGCATGCACTAACACTTGCGAAATACTAGCACTTATATATATATGTGTATCGCTCCACTCGTTTATCACAAGTATTCACATTTGCACAATCACTATCACATATTTATCTTATTTAGTTCACTCATTTCACATTCGCATCACTCACTTTATCGAATCTCAAAGCACTACTCTAATTCACATTTACACTAAACATGCACTTACACTAACATAGCCACTAACACATGTATATCACTTTATTCGCTACCTCAAAGAATACTCAGTCATAACTCTTTACACTGATTCACATTCACTAACGCTCACACTTCTGTTTATATATATATCACTCTATTCGCTTATCACAATGATTCACATATACTCGATTAATCACATGTATCTCATATAGCTCATTCACTTTGACACATTCACAGCACATTTAATCACATAAAAGCTGAGGAACCAACTAGGTTACTCACCTGTAACTTCCGAGCTACTGCCTGGAAGTCCCAGCAATGCCCGTGGTCTGTCGATCCAACAGCACCTCTATAACAATTCAAAGGAATTCTCATCACTATATGCTCAATTAATTGAAGTCACTGATGCACATGTCTTAATTCGAAATGATATGATGCATGTTCATGATTTTCAGCTCTCTAATCCAATCCCGTTATCTCTCACTTCACAACCGCAATTCACTATTCACTAGGCCTATCTCAATCATGAAGTCCTCACTTTGAACTCTAATTGTCACATTATATCACTTAGGTCACATTTGATACTAGAATTGATTCACACTTCGATAATTCACGATCCCTCTAGATATAATTCAACTCTCAAATTATACCACACTTGTAGACCTCTCTCTCTAGTTCACAACGAATCAAAGTTCATCTCAATTGGAGGTCTACACTAAAAGTTATGCTCAAAAGACTCAACTAATCCACTTCAGCATTTCACTCCCTCGTTGCGACGCATGTCTCTTCGTCATGACGATGTGTCATTTTCTTGGCGCCTCGTCGCAACGCCTACAACCACACATCGCGCGAATAAAGCCTTCCGCTGTCATGACGCTCATGAAGCTCGTCGCGACGCACCAGTTTTCACGCCGTCGCGACGCATTATTAAATATTTAATTCCTACGTTGACGACGCATGGATCGTCTTCTCCGATTCTCATTTTCCGCCATTAATACTCTTAAACCTCAACATTAACTCTCTCAACTACCATATCAACACATAAATGCCATACATAACCATTAATTACCATAAACACAGCATTAAACACATTAACTCTTACCAATCGACGATTTTTCCACCGATTTTACCAAAACCCTAAAATCCTCTGCAACCCACGATTCACACTCTCTAATCTCTCAATCCTTCATCAATCATAATAGATCAATTAGCTAAGCATAATGGAAAGAAATCCATGAGAAAAGATTGAAAGATCCTTACCAAGGGAAGAAAACGAAGACATCGCAGAAGAGAATAGAGAAAGACGGTGAAAAATGTCTAAGCCCTAACTCCCAAATCTCATATATACACACTCAGGGTTGATTTCAACTGAGATTCAAAATCTATCAGTTCTCAAATTACTTAATTTCAATCTCTAATTTCATTGACTCTTCACAAAAATTCTCAAACTCACAAATCAAATTTTTCAAACCATTAATCACTCACTTTCGGAACCGAATTCACAATTATCAGTCTCTAGATTAATTTTTCCGGTCCGAACTCATATCTCTAAAAATTTCGAAAAAATTCCCAAAATTCCTCAAAAATATAAAACACTAGATTCTGTACTCAAATCTCAATTTCCAATTCCACAAATTCGATTCTCACTCTAAATCAACTATACGACTCAATACTCTTTAAATTCTCAATCCAATCACAATTCAACTAATTCAACCACTCAATTCAATTTATTTCTCGATCCTCAATAAATCAATTTCACTCAGCTCTAATTTTCCAAACTCTAAAATCATATTTCACACTTAATCTCAAATTTCACAATTACTCATAAACACAATTAAATCTTTGGATAATCATGAATGCATGCCACTATGTATGCATGTGCAATTAACTCATGTCATCGACATAGATCACTATGCGTGCAATTCAATTATGAATGCACTCACTGCTCAGTCCATCCAAATTACCGATATGCTCTCACATCGGTAACGGGATGTTACAATTTAAATTCTCTATAACTTTCATGTAGACCATTTACTCCAATTCAAACCACATCAGTACGGAAATCGTCTCAAAACACAACATATACAATCCTACACTTAGAGCATTTTCCAAAACCAAAGCAAAATACACTTAACTTTCAAAGATCATAACTTTCAATCCCGATATCGAAAAATAGCGTACTTTATGGCTATGAAAAGCTCTTAACATAAGCTACAATTTCATGAAGATCATTTCCTCAAATTCTGCCTAAATCAAAAGTCAACTCTTTACTCCAAAAAGTCAAACTTTCTAATGTCTTCAAAATTGTACACTTTCACTTTCTATTTCTTGATTTCAACTTCCATTTCAATTAGCTCATTCACTTTAACTTTCATAACTCATACAACTCTACTCAAATTTCAAAGTCATCAAAACCAATCATTTCATTTCTCATCAATTTCCTCAAGGCATAAAAACTTCTATAACACAATTCCTATACAAACACACTCATTTAATTCCATTTAATATTTCTAATTTCTACCGAAAGTTCGGGGTCCAACAATTCTCCCCCTCTTAAAAGAATTTCGCCCTCGAAATTTCTACAAAGACATTATCAAGTAACACAATCTCTTAACTAATTTCTTTCGAAAAGAGCTTAATCAATCACTTTTCTTTTCTAATATCACCATAATACATATTCTCAATCTCTTCACAATTTTTTAATTCTTAAGTCACATAGCACTCATACCATATCAATACATATATCCCTATTATTAAGCTCATCTTTCAAGTATTTTGCTATTGCATCTCCTATATATTCGAAGTCAAATCATCCAAGCTCATTATGAATTTCTATTCTTAAGTTCCATACACACAATCTTAAATCAATCATACTCTTGACACTTAAATCAAATAGTCCTTTGAATTCCTCGAATAATTCATGAACACTTATTCACATCAAGATCACACTCTCACTAATTCAGCTTATATAACTCATCACCTCAATCATACAATCATTTAGATTCATCGAATAATTCATGAAAGATGTATACGCCATGCTCACATTCCCACAAGATCAATCGTATCCTCACAAACTCTTATCCATTTCTTACTCATACACGCCCAAGTAAGATCATATTATCGGGCTCGATACTAAAATGTTGGGACCCGATCCAAAAGGATCCCAACCGAAAAACGAAGGAAACACGAAGGAAACAAAGCAGATTCAAATAGAATAAATCGAATCACAACATGCGGAAGCAAACGCGAAACAAATACGAAGGTATCGAATCAAAATGAATCGAAACCAATTTTCGATACGTAACAAAAACGGAGCCGACATCCGTGAACAAATATTTTAGGAATCACTGTCACGTTGCGTTGGAAACCCTAAGACTGATCCAATCCGAAACCGGTATAAATTTTTTTTCTTTTTTTCTTTTCTTTCTTTTCACATTCCTTTCGTTTTCGTTTCTTCCACCTTCCTTAATCAATTTCTCAATTCATAATCATTTTCTTATGTACTCAAATAAATCTCAATTCTCATTCTTATACCCATTTCACCAAAATTTTGGCAGCATAACGACTGCCTTCTATTAAACCCAAAACCTGCAAAGTGTTCAAAATACACTTCTATATTTCTCACAATATAACCAGTATCATCGAACTCCACGTTCGGAATCCAACACAACAAACGCAATCTTATATCTACATGTCCATATCCAACACACATTATACAAATCCAATTCCTATTAATTCCTCAATTCAATTTACAAACCATAATCATTATACATAAGGTCATAATCCAAATCTTTATACAAAATTCTTAAATCAAAATCAATCCAAACCCAATAATCAATCATCTCTATATCCAGATCCCATTCATAACTTAAATCAATACACATGTCCAGAATTCATAATACAATCCCATAATAATACTTGTAATACAATAATTGACAAAACCAGTCTTATACAAACCGATTCCAAAATCCCATTTTTCATAAAATACAAACGATACAAAATCAAATAACACGTCTTGACATTCTTGCATCCGATCTCCCGCTCGAAAACCTGGAGATGGGGATGAAAGGGGGGTGAGCACAAAGCTCGTGGATAATATGCTTATAAAACGAATAGATAAGCAAAATCCTTGAAATCTTTTCCTTCTCTCGGTCTTAGAAAACATTTCTTTGAAATCCAGAAAGCACGCGTTTTAAAAGTTATTTTCTTCTGTCAGAGTCAAACTCGCAGTTTGTAAAACGATGATTCTTAAGCTTTCACCATAAATCCATAGATTACAAAACATGAATGCATCAACTTGATAATTTATAGATGCAATGACATATCACATATGCAATGCACACAAATGGCTCGAGAGTTCAGTAAACACGACGGATAAACCAAGTTTATATCAGTAAACACAACGAGTCCGATTGATCTCGATGCCCACAATGAGCAATCGGGATAAGGCTAGACGTCGACGTGCACGTGACTAACACAACGTTCCTCTCTCGCCCATAATAAAAGCACATATCATGCTTAAAATCATTTATCGATGATCTTTTCCGAATATACTGAAATGCCATGTAATCTTTCGAGGCATAACACAATGTATGTTGCAATTCATCCAAAGTCCATGTATTGAATCAAAAATGATTTTTCAAATCATTCATACAATGATGCAACATTTATGATGCAATTGAAATCAGAAAAATCTCTTTATTTAAAGAAAGCAATAGTGGCTTATAAATTCAAATTATAAACACATTACCTACCTCGAATCGATGCTAGAAACTTGTTCCTCGCTCCAATTTGTCCATTGATTCCTTCTTTCTTCCAATTTAACTTTACTTAAAGCAATTTCACCCAAATTCAATATCATAATTAACTTAATCCCCAAATTGAACTTAGAAACACTAATCCCTCATATATTCAAGCTTTCTAAATCACAAATTTCTAAAAACCCCAAATTCCAAATTTGGGCATAAACCCTAATTAATTTCCATCCAAAATTAAACCCATAATACTTAGCAATCAACAAAATTAACTTCATACTCCACAAACTCATTCCATTTTACATGATTCTAAACCACAACTTCAAGAGAAACTCAAATCTTAAAAATTGCTCTTACCTCATTTATCCTCCATTTTCGAATTTTCTTGGTTCAAGATGAAGCTCTCTTCATCCTCCACCTTTTTCTCTCTTGGAATGACATTGAAATCTCTCTTCAAGTGGTAGAAAAATCGAGTCCTAGCTCTCTTTCTTTTCTTTCTCCTTCTCCACCACCAAATGCTTCTCTCTTCTCCTTTCTCTTCTTATTTCTTTCCTTCTTTTCTCTTAAGTGTCGTGGGTTGCCTCTTAAAATGACAGCCCACTTGCTTTTAAAGTGCCATGTCATTAAATGAATTAAAATTGACCCATTTGCCCTTACTCATAAGCCTAAAACTTAACTCTTTAAGTAAACTTCCAAAATTGCCCCTTCCTTTTTGCCTTAAAAACTTTAGAGAAATGTGCCTCTATGTCTTACGAATCCATTGCTTCAAGAATCAGATCTTTTGGAGCTCTATAACTCAAGATATCTCCAAAATACTGAAGTTTGTTCTTTAGACCCTAGGTTGAACACTACACCTAACTTCCGACCTGAATTTGAAAGTCTTGGAGGCTAAATTATAACTCGGCTCCTTCATAACATTTGAAGCCCCATGTCTCTATTTTAATTAGCAACAAGAATCAACTCAATCCGAGCTCTAGTGATCGAGATATATCCAAAATACTGAACACTGTTTAACCACTACAACACCGGGACTGAACACTATACTGAACTTCCGACCTGTATTTGGAAGTCTTAGAGGCTAAATTATAGCTCGGCTCCTTCATAACATTTGTAGCCTCATCTCTCTAGTTTAATTTGCAAAAAGAATCAGATTGATCGGATATCGGACAAAGAAGTTATGGTCAAAAGAGTGAATAGAGGTCAGAGTTCGGCTAGAAAATCAAAGCTCGGTCAGAACGAAGATCGGTCGGCCAACAGAGGTTGGTCGGCCAACAAAGGTCGGTCGGCCAACAGAGGTCAGCTAGAAGAGGTCAGCCAACAGAGGTCGGCCCACAGAGGTCGGCCAACAGAGGTCGGCCAAAAGAGGTCGGCCGACACCTAATTCGACCTTCAAATTTCCAACTCTCATAACTTTTGACTCCGAGCTCCAAATTGGACAAACTTGGTACCGTTGGAAAGATAAAAGAGAGATCTACAATTTTCAAGAAGGACTCACAAACAAACTCAGTCTTTAAAGGGGTCAAAAATGAGCTCGAAGATAACCGATTGATAATCTCCTCAAAACTTTACACAGTACCTCAACTTGAAAACATCATAACTTTTGAACCAGAACTCCAAATTTGACAAACTCGGTGTCTATAGAAAAGTAAAATAACCCTCTACAACTTTTATTAAGGCCTTAAACATCAGATTGACCTCTAAATGGGTCAAAAACTTCACATAAAGTGACTGGTCGATCAGCTTCACACTAAACAGCATCAAAACTTCTAACAATCATAACTTTCTACTCCCTTGTCCAATATTTTCGTGCTTTATATCAATGGAAAGATAAAAACAAACTCTACAATGTTCATGAAGAACTCCAAAACAAATTCAACCTCTAAATCAATGTTTCAATCAAAGTTTCTTCCCTGATAGTAATCACCTAAGCAATATCGAAATTTCACATTATCATATCTTTCAACCTCCACAACCAAGAATCGCATATTATACATCATTTTAAAGCTATTTAAATTCTCTATAACTTTCATGTAGACCATTTACTCCAATTCAAACCACATCAGTACGGAAATCGTCTCAAAACACAACATATACAATCCTACACTTAGAGCATTTTCCAAAACCAAAGCAAAATACACTTAATTTCAAAGATCATAACTTTCAATCCCGATATCGAAAAATGGCGTACTTTATGGCTACGAAAAGCTCTTAACATAAGCTACAATTTTATGAAGATCATTTTCTCAAATTCTGCCAAAATCAAAAGTCAACTCTTTACTCCAAAAAGCTAAACTTTCTAATTTCTTCAAAATTTTACACTTTCACTTTCTATTTCTTGATTTCAACTTCCATTTCAATTAACCCATTCACTTTAACTTTCATAACTCATACAACTCTACTCAAATTTCAAAGTCATCAAAACCAATCACTTCATTTCTCATCAATTTCCTCAAGGCATAAAAACTTCTATAACACAATTCCTATACAAACACACTCATTTAATTCCATTTAATATTTCTAATTTCTACCGAAAGTTCGGGGTCCAACATTAAGGCTTTAAATGAGGGGCAAAAATAGGAAGAGGAATTTATTGTCTTGCATTTTTAAAATCCAAAAACGTGGTGAGGAAAAAATCAAAATGGAGAAAGCATAAAAGTAAGAAAGAAAGTAGAGAGAGTGTCGTAGGTTTAGAGGGAAAAAAGAGTTTCAAGCTAGGTCTTGATTTTTCTCAACCTTCAAGGGGATTTTGAGAGTGATCGAGAAGGGGAAAATATAGAGAAAGATAAGAGCCTTCTTTTGAACCAAACATTTCTTCATTTGAAGAAGATTTGAGATAAGAGCATTTTAAGGCTTTGGATTTTTGGAAGGGGTTTTGGTTTCAAGAGCTTAGAAAATGCATGAGTTTAAGAGCTCTAAGATCAATTTATACTTTAGCTTCTTTGGTTTCTCATATGAAAATCTCTTTTGATTTGAGGATTTTATTCATGTTAAAAAGGAAATCAAGAAAGATAAGAGGAGCAAGAGGAGAGGCTCATTTGAGCAAATTATCAATAAGAAATTCAAGGTGGATTAAATTTTGTAGTTGACTAATAAGCCATAAATATCTTCTTTCAAGAAAAGTGATATAAATGTTTTCAACTACTTTCAAATGTGCATTTAAGTGTTATTTAAATGCTTTGAAAAAGTGTTGCATATTTTGTGCATAAACTTTGTAAATGAAAAATGAAATGATTTTGAAAAGATATCATGCCATGAAAAAGCAAGTTTCTGATCTAGTGCCATTTTGGGCAACAAGTTTACAAGTCATGAAATTACTTGTTATGTGGGTTCGTGGTGATCCCCTAAATATGTCAACTGCACTTGTCTAAAGGCTTCTCCCGCTTGCTCGCTAGTGGCATGGAACTCCTTCATGGACTCCCATAAGTTCACGGCTACGTAAGACCGTTATCGCAGAAATATGTAGTACGTTCTATTTTGGATCCACCCGAACCAATTTGATGTGTCTTGTGTGTTCATGATATGTTGACAGTAATGATGTACCCATGTTATGTGTTGGGTCCGGGTCCCGGATCCCTAAATCCCGAGGTGGCCTCTCGGGCTGCGCCGACGACGCGTTCCTAAACCTTGGACCCGATCCCAACATCCATACATAATTCGATACATACATACATACATACATACACACGCATTCCATCTATAAATTAACACCCCATAAACCAAGGGCTTCATGCCATTACAATCCGAAGAATTTAAAACAAGCATTCTCAAAATAGCATAATACAAAATAAAATTTAAATCCAAAATACAGGAATATGCTCCATGATGATATGCTCGGAGGGCCAACCAAATACTAACTTAATACAAAGCTCCTAACTATCTTGGAGTTTCCGATGCCTTGCAAGATCAACGATCGTCCCGCTCTGCACCTGAGGACTGGGAGATGAAGGGGTGAGCTGCGAAGCTTAGTGGCATATACATTTATATCCATTGACAACGAGCCACACATTCAAGTATATATATGTATATATACAAGCATTGCAAGTCAACATTTATCATTTAATCATCACAAGAATATGTCACATGATTTCACAATACAATAATTCATCATGCATTATGCCCAATGAATCAATAATGAATGCACACAAATGGTTCGAGAGTTCCGTAAAACGATCCGGATAAATCGAAGTTTATACCGTAAACTATCTATCCGAGTCCGATTTCTCAGGATCTCGTGGCCTCAAGCGGGCAGCCGGGAAAAGGCTATACGTCGACGTGCATGTGACTATCCATCCGTTACTCTCTCACCCAAACAAAGCACATAACTATTCGTTTCATGCTCAAAGCATCTTATCAAAACTTTCATACTTTTCATTCTTTTCATTCTTGCAAAAATGCCATAATGCCTATCAAGGCAGTACACAATCATGATCACAGTGCATTTGTAATATTTCTCATAATTTAACACAAGTAAAAACATATACTCATGCAAGCAAGCAGAACGTTTTACCCATACACACAACAACCATAAATATATTACCCACCTAATATCGCTTGAGTATCTGACTCACTGTTGTCCTTCCTCTTGCGATTGTATCAGGTCGGCTTGGTTTCCTATAACAAACCAAGTTCTCATTCAATAAACATTCAAAAGAAATAGTCAAAAAGCTTGAAAAGTAAAAGTACTAGCTTTAAAAGTCTACACTCGACTTCCACCTAAATTCTCGAACTCATAAAGGCTAATTTCGAACTTCCTTTCTTCATACAAATTGTAGCCCTTTCTTCCTAGATCACAACGAATCCGAAATCACCTTGTTTGGACATCTACACCAAAATGTATGCCCAAAAGACTAAAATTCATCGCTGCTGGAAGCAGGGGGCTCGCCGCGGCGAAGACTCGCTCGTCGCGGCGAATGTCGCACTCGCCGCTGCGAAGACTCGCTCGTCGCGGCGAACGCCGCACTCGCCTCGGCGAGCACACAAGTGTGCGTCGTGGCGTGCACCATCCTCTCGCACGTTGCAGCGTGCTCCTCATGCTCGTCGCGACGTTGCCCTTCCCACACGTCGCAGCGTGTTCATACGCACGTCGCGACGTGCGGGACTGGAGAACGACTCCGAACCTGATTTTCCTGCATTTTCACACTTCAATCCTTCCCCAAACACAAATGCAACACACCTAAACCTTGATTCAAGTCTCAAACTACATTTCTAACTCAATCAAACCTCAAAATCAGTCACAAATCTAACAACCCAAGGAAATCTATCCATTTTGCCTTTAAACCCTAAACCACCGATTTTCACACATACAAATCGATTATAGAGTTTAATCCAACTAAAACAAGATGAAAAGAAGCTAACTTACCAGGAATGAGCTTCAAATCTGTCGGAAATCACAAAGATCGCAAACTCTCTTTTTCTTCTCCTTCCTCCTCACCCACGATACTTTCCTCTTCTCTTCTTCTTTCTTTTCTTTCTTCTATTTTCTTCTAACTCTTTCACTTAAGCCAAATGGATTAGACAAGGACTAAAATGCCCTCCTAAGCAATGCCTTAACCTATCCAATTTAAGCAATCTTCCCAAAAAGCCCTCATAAACTTTTATCCTTTAATTCCTATTTAAATCACATTAAACTCAACTGAAACCTCAATTATCCACTAACACTCCCAATTTAATCAAACTAAGGCATAAACACATAATTAACACAATTCATGCTTAATAACATCATAAAGAAAATTCGGGGTCCAACATTTCTCCCCCTCTTAAAAGAAATTTCGTCCTCGAAATTATTACCTGAATCATCGAAGAGATGCGGATACTTTTCCTTCATGGCTTCCAATGGCTCCCATGTAGCCTCCTCTACCGAATAATTCCTCTACAGGACTTTGACTAGCTGAACCGTCTTGTTCCTGAGGACCTTTTCCTTTGTATCCAAAATTTGTACTGAAAGCTCCTCATAGCTCAAGTCATCCCTCAGCTGAACCTCACTGGTCTGAACAATATGAGAAGGATCCGATTCATACCTCCTCAACATGGAAACATGGAAAACATCATGAATCTGAGACAATTCCGGAGGTAACGCCAACCTGTAGGCGAGTGGTCCAATCCTCTCAAGAATCTCATAAGGACCCACATACCTCGGACTCAACTTACCCTTTTTGTCGAACCTCATTACCCCTTTCTAAGGAGATGTCTTAAGGAACACTTTGTCACCGACTTCAAACTCCATCTCCTTTCGGTGTGCATCTATGTAGCTCTTCATCCTATCCTGTGTTTGTTAGTAGTGTGCCCTAGGCCAATGGATATTTGTGATTCATGTATTAACATTATGACTTGTTAATAATATATTATGAGGTATTCCTTTATATATGCATGTATTTCGTTTATGTAATGTGATTTACATTCTATGAATAGTATTAGACTTATGTCATCAAGTATGTGACTTGATAGTAAAACCATAAGTGTTATAACACTATTCTAGATTGTCTCTGGTCGATCATTATTGGTGGAACAATAATGAATTAAGACTAGTATGTGTTCTGATTGATGATCACGTTTTATTGATCATGGATATGAGATATCAAATCGAAACATAGATATATGTTAGAGAACATATATTGACCGACCCACATAAAGAATACTACATGGTTTCATGTCATTCTCGATTCTTTATATGGTTTGAATTTAGTCCTTTGATTCGAAGTCATCATAGTTCCTTACATGAGGAATTTAGTGTTTTGATATTAGACTAAGTTATTTTAACCAATAATAAATAGTCTTATGTTGGACACTAAATAAATCATGCGGAGGGACGTGAATGACGAGATGGGATTTGTACCTCTCTTAAATGAGAGAGATATCATTTGGGCCTCTTGACAAGTGTGACCGAAGAAATGCATGGTTGTGCTCAAATGAATTGATGAAGAGTCATCAATGTCATTTGTTATAATCACCAACTTGGGATCAAGAAACTATGATTAATCAAAGGTTGATATGTACCATGCCTTGTGATTAATCTTGATATCGTGTTACAAAGGATGAGCCTATAACCATAGTTCTGAGTTAAATCGGATTATCGATCCTCGCTTGATTTGGGTAGTCATAATGTCTTGCTAGAGGCCGTCTATGACTTATGGGCCTTGAAGTGTGATCAAGGCCATTGCCAACATCAAATGAGCCTACAGGGTAGCACACAAAGAGTAATGTGATATGGGCTTATTCTCTTGGGCCTAATTTATTAGGTGTTGAATAAATATATTTAGATATATTTATTGGGCTAGATTGAATTAAGTTGTCGGGCTTTTATTATATATGATATAATGGGCCGAAACTTAATAGGGCCTAAATGGGATTAGGGTTTCTCTATAAATAGAGAAGCTTAGGTCTCATTAGGTTAAGGAAGAAGAGACAAAACCTTAGTCGTCATCCGAGAGAAAAATCGTGCGGCGTTCGGAAAAGAGTTTCAGAACTTACTAGCACACCACAGCTGCAACCCGGATCGTGCATACTCGTGTGGATACCGGTAGAGGGCATTCGCGTTTTGCAGTGTCTCGGAATCCTAAAAAGAAGCAACCTATCCACGAAAATAAGGTATTTCATACATCTTTGGTATTTCGATTATACTTCATGTTGTTGTATGGTCTTTTTCCGCAGTGTATTGTGAATACTCGAACCGTAAGCGATCCAACAGTGTTGCCTTAAGTCGCTGCTTAACCAGATTAACTTTATCAACTGTCGACTGAATCAATTCTGGTCCTACCAGTTTCCTCTCTCCTTCTTCATCCCAACAGATCAGAGTTCTATATTTCCTCCCATACAAAGCCTCATATGGAGCCATCTGAATGCTCGAATAGTACGAATTATTATAAGCAAATTCGACCAATGACAAATGTTCATCCCAAGCTCCTCTGAAATCCATCACACATGCCCTGAGCATTCCCTCAAGTGTCCGAATAGTCCTCTCAGATTGACCATCCATCTAAGGGTGAAAAGTCGTACTAAAATTCAGCTTAGTTCCCAAAGCTTCCTGCAAACTACCCTAAAACCTCAAAGTAAACCAAGGGTCTCTATCAGACACAATCGAATCCGGAATCCCATACAATCTTACTATCTCATCAATATACTTCTTTACTAGCACATGCAAAGAATCAGTCTATCTAATCGCCAAAAAGTGAGCTGACTTCGTCAACCGATCCACAATAACCCTAATGGCATCGTGCTTCCTACTAGTCTTAGGCAAACCCATCAGAAAGTCCATAGTCACCCTCTGCCACTTCCATTCAGGAAAAAACAATGGCCTCAACTTGCCTGAAGGTGCCTGGTGTTCAGCTTTGACTTGCTGACACACTAGAAACTTACTAACAAACTCTGCTACATCCCTTTTCATGCATTTCCACCAAAAATGCTCTCTCAAATCCCTGTACATCCTGGTGCTACCTGGATGTATGGCATAAGGCGCATTGTGTGCCTCATCCAAAATCTCATCCTTAACCTCTTGCACATTTGGGATACATAGCTTGTTCCCCACAGTCATAAGTCCATCATCCCTCACTACCACTTCAGAAACCTTACCACTCTGAATTTCCTCTCTGAGCTTACTCAAATCTGCATCTTGTGCCTGCAATTCTCTAACTTTCTCCCTGAGTAAATGTCTCACTCAGAAGTTAGCTAGAAGACAATCCGACTCCTCCTGCTTCAAGCTTATCCTAAGCTTGGCCATCTCTTCCAATAAAGGAAGATAAACTGTCCGTACATGAGCAATCGAAGACTTCTTGCTCAAGGCATCCGCCACTACATTGGCCTTGCCCGGATGATACTCAATCAACAAGTCATAATTCTTATGCAATTCGATCCACCTTCTCTGCCTCAAATTAAGTTCCTTCTGGCTCAACAAATACTTAAGACTCTTTTGATCGGTAAAGATCCTCGTTTGAATTCCATACAGATAATGCCTCCAAATTTTCAAGGCAAAGATCACAGCAACCAACTCCAAATCATGCGTCGGATAGTTCAACTCATAAGGCCTCAACTACCTCGAAGCATAAGCAATCACCCGGTCTCCCTGCATCAATACACAACCAAGACTCTTCCTCGAAGCATCACTATACACGGTATAACCCTCATCACCAGAAGGTAAAATCAAAATCGGAGCACTTGTCAATCTGTGCTTGAGCTTCTCAAAGCTCTTCTGGCATTCATCACTCCAAATAAACTTCTGATTCTTCCTCAACAATTTAGTCATCGAAGCGGTTATCATGGAGAATCCCTCCACAAATCTCCTGTAATAGCCTGCCAAACCCAGAAAACTCCTCACCTCTGCTATATTCTTCGGGGCTTCCCAATTAACCACAGCTTCTATCTTCTTTGATCCACATGCACTTCTTGTTCAAATCACATGTCCAAGAAATGCAACTTCCTCACCAAAATTCACATTTATCGAATTTGGCATACAACTCGCTCCTCCTCAGAGTCTCCAAAGCAATCCTCAAATGCTCTTCATGCTGCTCATCACTCTTGGAATAAACCAATATATCATCAATAAAGACAATGATAAATTGGTCCAAGAATGGCTTAAAGACCCGATTCATCAAATCCATAAATGCTGCAGGGGCATTCGTCAATCCGAAAGGCATAACCAAAAACTCAAAATGTCCATGCCGTGTCCTAAAAGCAGTATTGGGCACATCCGACTCCTTTATCCTTAATTGATGGTAACCTGATCTCAAGTCTATCTTGGAGAAGACTTTCGCCCCTTGCAATTGATCAAACAGATCATCTATGCGAGGAAGCGGATATCTGTTCTTCACCGTGACCTGATTCAGCTTCCTGTAATCCACACACATCCTCAACGATCCATCTTTCTTCTTCACAATAAGAACCGGAGCTCCCCAAGGTGAAGAGCTTGGCCTTACGAACCCTTTCTCCAACAACTCCTCCAACTGCTCCTTCAGCTCCTTCAATTCCGCCAGAGCCATCCGGTAAGGCAGAATTGAAATCGGCGCAGTACCTGAAAGAAGCTCAATGGGAAACTCAATTTTCCTAGCTGGCGGTAGTCCTGGCAATTCCTCGGGAAAGACATTCGAGAATTTCCTGACTACTGGAATATACTCAAGCTTCCCTCTATCTGCTCTGGTGTCTACCACATAGGCCAAAAATGCCTCACATCCCTTTCTCATCATCTTCTCTGCTGTCAAAGCTGAAACAATTCCGGGTGAACTTGCTTTTCTGTCCCCAATAAATACTACTCTTTTGCCATCATCCAATTCAAAGTCCACTGTCTTCTGCTTACAATCCAGACGAGCATTGTACTTCTCTAACGTGTCCATACCCAAAATCACATCTAATCCTCCCATCTTCAGTGGCATTAAATCCACCACTAGAAGTTCTCCACCAATACAAAGCTCACACTCTCTATATACTTGACTGATCATAATATACTGGCCAATTGGAGTACTCACCATCAGCGAAGTATCCAAAGGGCTCAAATGTCTATCACACACGGGTCTACTCGAAGAAACAAACGAATGAGTAGAACCTAGATCAATCAAAGCAAGCACATCATTAGAAAATAACTTAACCGTACCAGTGACAACATCTGGAGCCATCTCTGCATCCTCCCGAGTCATCGCAAACACCCTAGCCTCGTGCCGCCTCTCCGGCCTACTCCGAAGATTCACCTCTCGACCGCATCGAATCGCCCACTTACATTTGTAGTACTCATCCCCGATCTGTTCTCCCGAAGCTTGCATCTGCTTCTCTCTTACGGACGGCTTGGGACACTCTCTAGCCAAGTGTCCTTTCTGTCCACAATTGAAACATGATCCTGTCAGTCTGTAACATTCGCCTCCATGAAAACTGTCACAATGCTCACACTTAAAGACGGATGACCTGTCCCCATCACATCTAATCCTCCCATCTTCAGTGGCATTAAATCCACCACTAGAAGTTCTCCACCAATACAAAGCTCACACTCTCTATATACTTGACTGATCATAATATACTGGCCAATTGGAGTACTCAACATCAGCGAAGTATCCAAAGGGCTCAAATGTCTATCACACACGGGTCTACTCGAAGAAACAAACGAATGAGTAGAACCTAGATCAATCAAAGCAAGCACATCATTAGAAAATAACTTAACTGCATCAAAGGACAACATCTGAGCCATCTCGCATCCTCCCGAGTCATCGCAAACACCCTAGCTCGTGCTCGCTTCTCTCGGTCTACTGGAAGATTCACCTCTCGTTGCATCGAGCGCCCCACTTTGTAGTACTCTATCCCCAGTCTCTCGCTCTCCCGAAGCTTGCAGATCTGCTCCCTCTCTTCGGACGACTTGGGACACTTTCAGCCAAGTGTCCTTTCATCCACAATTGAAACATGCTCCTGTCGACCAGTAACATTCGCCTCCATGAAAACTGTCACAATGCTCACACTTAAAGACGGATGACCTGTCCCCATCCCCCTTTCTGTTGCCTCCTACCGTAGAGGCCTGATGAGAATAAGCAGGAGTCCTCATCGGTCTAGGCCTACTACGCCATCGCTCCTCTCCTTCGATCAAGATAGGGAAGCTCCTAGCACTCCTGTCAGGCATAGGAGTACTAGTGCTACCTCCCCTCTTGAACGCTTTCTTCCTTTTCTCTTCTTGTTCACAGCATTCTTGATATTCTCTATGTTCTCAACCCTCAAAGCTGCTTCAACCAACTGCTGAAAATCACAGAAGTTCTGCACTATCACTTTCTCTCTGATGGCCAAATGCAGTCTCGACTCAAACCGGCGACATCTAGCTGCCTCACTCAACATCAGCTTGGAAACATACCTCGCCAACTGAGTGAACCGACGCTCATACTCACTGACTGACATCTCCCTCTGAGTGAGACTGAGGAACTCCCTCTGCTTTTGCTGAATGTATACCTCAGACTGATATTTTTTCCTGAAAGCAGCAAGGAAGTCCTGCCATACCAACCCTACTGGTCTCATCTGACTCCCTGGCACAGTCTCCCACCAATGCAAAGCATCTCCCTAAACCAGTCTGGCAGCATAAATGACTCTCTTGTCATCCTCACACTCCATCTGATCCAGTACCCTCTCGGTCTTCCTCAGCCATGTCTCAGCTTCCTCGGGATCAATGGTCCCATAGAAGTCCACTGCTCCATACTTTCTCAACTTGTCGAACCGTCTCCGCCTTCTTCTTAGGGGTCAAGGGAAGGTCGTGGCATCTGACCCATAGCCTGAACAAACACCTGAAACAATCTCGGATCCAGCGGAGGCACTTGCTCCTGCGAAATCGGAGACTCCTGTGTCTACGATGGCATAGACTCACTACCAAGCCCTACAGAAGCCTCAGCATTTCCTGAGGCTACTGACTCATCAATCCTCTCCTCTCTAGTCGGAGAGTCAGGTGCAACGGATCCTTGCATAACTCCTCGTGTCCTTCTACGAGGTGGCATCGTACTCCTTCAATTACAAACACTAAGGATTAGCTATAAGTCAATCTAAATTCCTACATGTATGCATGATATGCATGTCACTTAATGAAATCAATCAATGCAACAATTAAGCATATTGCACACAATTCATCCTATTATGCATTCTAAGCCGAGGACACTAAACCTAGGCGCTCTAATACCAAATATGTTAGGCCCGGGTCTCGGATCCCCAAATCCCGAGGTGGCCCCTCGGGCTGCACCGACGACGCGTTCGTAAACCTTGGACCCGATCCCAACATCCATACATAATTTGATACATACATACATACATACACACGCATTCCATCTATGAATTAACACCCCATAAACCAAGGGCTTCATGCCATTACAATCCGAAGAATTTAAAACAAGCATTCTCAAAATAGAATAATACAAAATAAAATTTAAATCCAAAATACAGGAATATGCTCCATGATGATATGCTCGGAGGGCCAACTAAATACTAACTTAATACAAAGCTCCTAACTATCTTGGAGTTTCCGATGCCTTCAGAAGATCAACGATCGTCCGCTCGCACTTCGAGGACTGGGAGATGAAGGGGTGAAGCTCATGAAGCTCGATGGTATATACATTTATAGCCATTGGCAACGAGCCACACATTCAAGCATATATATGTATATATACAAGCTCATAGCAAGTCAACATTTATCATTTAATCATCACAAGAATATGTCACATGATTTCACAATACAATAATTCATCATGCACTATGCCCAACGAATCAATAATGAATGCACACAAATGGTTCGAGAGTTTCGTAAAATGATCCGGATAAACCGAAGTTTATACTGTAAACTATCTATCCGAGTCCGATTTCTCAGGATCTCGTGGCCTCAAGTGGGCAGCCGGGAAAAGGCTATACGTCGACGTGCACGTGACTATCCATCCGTTACTCTCTCACCCAAACAAAGCACATAACTATTCATTTCATGCTCAAAGCATCTTATCAAAACTTTCATACTTTTCATTCTTTTCATTCTTGCAAAAATGCCATAATGCCTATCAAGGCAGTACACAATCATGATCACAGTGCATTTGTAATATTTCTCATAATTTAACACAAGTAATAACATATACTCATGCAAGCAAGCAGAACGTTTTACCTATACACACAACAACCATAAATATATTACCCACCTAATATCGCTTGAGTATCTGACTCACTATTGTCCTTCCTCTTGCGATTGGATCAGGTCGGCTTGGTTTCCTATAACAAACCAAGTTCCCATTCAACAAACATTCAAAAGAAATAGTCAAAAAGTTTGAAAAGTAAAAGTACTAGCGTTAAAAGTCTACACTCGACTTCCACCTAAATTCCCGAACTCATAAAGGCTAATTCCAAACTTCCTTTCTTCATACAACTTGTAGCCCTTTCTTCCTAGATCACAATGAATCCGAAATCACCTTGTTTGGACATCTACACCAAAAGGTATGCCCAAAAGACTAAAATTCATCGCTGCTAGAAACAGGAGGCTCGTCGCGGCGAAGACTCTTCGTCATGGCGAACTCAGGTGCTTTCGCCATGACGAAAGCACACAAGTGTGCTTTGCGGCACCATCCTTCAAGACGTCATGGCGTGCTCCTCACGCTCGCGACGAAGCCCTTCCCACACATCGCGACGAACCTAAAATTTGCTTGTCGCGGCGTGTTCATACGCACGTCGCGACGTGCGGGTCTGAAGAACGACTCCGAACTCGATTTTCCTGCATTTTCACGCTTCAATCCTTCCCCAAACACAAATGCAACACACCTAAACCTTGATTCAAGTCTCAAACTACATTTCTAACTCAATCAAACCTCAAAATCAGTCACAAATCCAACAACCCAAGGAAATCTATCCATTTTGCCTTTAAACTCTAAACCAACCTAAACCACCAATTTTCACACATACAAATTGATTCTAGAGTTTAATCCAACTAAAACAAGATGGAAAGAAGCTAACTTACCAGGAATGAGCTTCAAATCTGTTGAAAATCACAAAGATCGCAAACTCTCTTTTTCTTCTCCTTCCTCCTCACCCACGATACTTTCCTCTTCTCTTCTTCTTTCTTTTCTTTCTTCTATTTTCTTCTAACTCTTTCACTTAAGCCTAATGGATTAGACAAGGACTAAAATGCCCTCCTAAGCAATGCCTTAACTTATCCAACTTAAGCAATCTTCTCAAAAAGCCCTCATAAACTTTTATCCTTTAATTCCTATTTAAATCACATTAAACTCAACTGAAACCTCAATTATCCACTAACACTCCCAATTTAATCAAACTAAGGCATAAACATATAATTAACACAATTCATGCTTAATAACATCATAAAGAAAATTCGGGGTCCAACATTATGCATTATCGTGAGTTTTTTTCCAATGAAAATGATTATTTCAATGGTTTTTGCTTGTTATCGATTATAATATTGTTAACCACGGGCTTTACGCTCACCTCCCAATCTCCTCCCACACATTCAGGTGATGAGCAGGATTTCATGTAGGTCAAGAGGCAAGACAACACTCCTAGTTTAAATGTTTCGTGTTTGAAGCAAGTTATGTAAAGCAAGGCTTTAGTTGTATTTTGAGCAAATCATGGATTATGTATCTTTTTGTATTTTGGGATTTAATGTATTAATGTATTTGTGGCTTGAAATGCCCGCTAAAGCTTTATAAAATCTTTATCTTTTTATGTAAATGGAAGATGCTTGCATATTTATTCATGAACCTCTCAAGTTCGTACGTTGAAAATTTTTTTGTGTCATAAAGGAAACTTCGCTTTCTGACTTCGGGAAAAATCTGGGTTAACTTAAGTTGATCTAGGCAAAGGTGTCTTATGGCAGGTCGTAAACCTTTCTGTCATCTTCTAACAGTAGTTAGCACAAAAATTTTGGACCCCTGAGCTGAGAGTTAGGGTCTTTTTAAGGGAAGATGTACAAGAGAGGAGATGCATCTTCTGTCTTTTTGCTTCTTCTGTGATGACATCATTTTCTTCTGAGTTTTCTTTGTAATGACGTCATCTCCTTCTGTGTTTTGGCTATCGCTGTGTTTGCTTCTTCTGTGATAACGTCATCTCCTTCTGCGTTTTCTTTGTGATGACGTCATCTCCTTGTGTATTTTGTATCGTTTGTGTTTTGGCTATCGTCTGTGTTTGCTCCTTCTGTGATGACGTCATCTCCTTCTGGGTTTTTTTTGTGATGACGTCATCTCCTTCTGGGTTTTCTTTATGATGACGTCATCTCCTTCTGTGTTTTGTATTGTTTGTGTTTTAGCTATCGTCTGTGTTTGCTTCTTTTGTGATGACATCATCTCCTTATAGGTTTTCTTTGTGATGATGTCATCTCCTTCTGTGTTTTGTATCGTCTATGTTTAGACTATCGTCTATGTTTTTGCTTCTTCTGCCTTTTCGTTTCTTCTGTGTTTTTGCTTCTGTCTTTTCGCTTATTCTGCCTTTTTCGTTTTTTCTATGTTTTCGTTTTTTCTGTGTTTTTACTTCTGCCTTTTCGCTTCTTCTGTCTTTTCGTTTCTTCTGTGTTTTTGCTTGTCTTTTATTTTCTTCTGCCTTTTCATTTCTTTTGTGTTTTTGTTTCTACCTTTTCGTATCTTCTGCCTTTTCATTTCTTCTGTGTTTTTGCTTATGCCTTTTCGCTTCTTCTGTCTTTTTGTTTCTTCTGTCTTTTTGCTTCTTCTACCTTTTCGCTTTTTTTGCCTTTTCATTTCTTTTGTATTTTTGTTTCTGCGTTTCTTTTGCTTTTTCGCTTCTTCTGTGTTTTTGCTTTTGCCTTTTTTGCTTCTTCTGTTTTTTCGTTTCTTCTGTGTTTTTGCTTCTACCTTTTTGCTTTTTCTACCTTTTTGTTTCTTCTGTGTTTTTGTTTTTTCCTTTTTGCTCCGTCGGTCTTTCGTTTCTTCTGTTTTTTTCTTCTACTATCATTCGCCTACCCTTATCTTCTGTTCCATTTATGACCCCTCTTCAAAAAGTAGAATCCGACCTCAGGATCTTCTTCAAAGTTGTAGGTCTCTAAGCCTTCTTTGAAATCGTCCTAAGGGAATCTCCACCCGATATCCCAATTATCAATTAGGCTATTTTATCTCAAGGCTGTGTAAAATGATTAAGGTCAACGTCGATTAGGAAAAAGTAAAAGTAAGTCTTCCTTGTGGGGGCACGCCACCTTTGCGGGACACACGTCCAGATGTCCCTTAGGCCATCAAGCTCGTGACCCTCAGGGGCGGGGTATCCAACAACACTACAGGCTTCTTTTGTTTTAATTGTAGATATGATCATGTCATTTCCTTTTGAACTAATAGTAACTTGTGTTTATATAGGATCCTATCACACTACAGACTCCTTTTGTTTTAATTATAGACACGCTCATGTCATTTCTTTTTAAACTAATAGTAACTTCTATTTATATAGGATCCTATCACATTATATGCTCCTTTTGTTTTAATTATAGACAGGCTCATGCCATTTCTTTTTTTCTTTTTGAACTAACAGTAACTTATAATTTTTTTTAAGTCAAACACAATTCACCGGCCTCTTACGTATGTTTGCTTTATTAGTAAAGACTAAATGGGATTTACCAAAAGTTCTAAGCTAATGAACTCTAGCAGCTTATTTGTCGTTGAGTTAATTGTTTAATTCCTTATTTTTTTGGATTGAAGTGCAACTTAGGGGAGGGATCATTGCGTATTTTTTCTTCTTTTTGTTCAGTTCTTGTTAGTTTACTTCAAAAAGGTTTTGGTACTAAGATTAAGGAGTATATCCTTGATTTTTACTTGCGATATTACTATTTGTAATTGTTAACCCCTTTAAAAGCTTTTAACACAAATTTGCTTTCAATTTCCAGAAGAATGATTTTGTGATGCGAGAAATGGTTTAAAAATCTTTAAAAGTTCTTAAATTTTGATTATTTAAGATATAATTTATATTTGAATGATAATTCATTTATTTATTTTAAAATATTAAGGAGTTAACAAAAACAATAAATTAGTGTTAAAAGATATTAAATTTTAAATTTATTAGTTTCTTGTAATTTTTTTATTTTTCATAGATTTCAAATGAGCTTCTAACAATTAAAGTAAATTTTATTCTTCGTATTTAACATTATAAAATAAATAATTTATAATGTTATAAAATAAATAATTTTATAAAACAAATACTCATTCAATTGATACCTAAACATTATAAAATAAATAATTTAGTATTTGTTTAAATAATTTTTAAATTAATTAAATTTAAGTAAAAATTGGTAAACAAGGCCTAATATTAATATCTTCATACCATTAACTCCTGACGTTTTTATGTTACTCATTTTAATTTTATTTATTTATAGGTACAATTAAATTATTAATACAAATCATTCGTTTTAAAATAATCAATGAATTACATATTTTCAACTATATCATATTACAGAGGTATTTTAGTTATTGACATTATTTTTTATGTTTTATCAACTGCAATCAAACATATTTTTATTTTCAAGACGGGCATAATTTTATGTGTTTTATCCAACATAATTAAACACCTTTTTATCTTATTCTATTTTTAAATTTTTATTTCATTCCGTCGTAATATATGGATAACAATAATTATACACAGCGTTAAAATCAACGCATGTCAGAACTTTGGTCCGATGACAAAAGGCCACGGAGGTTCACCAAGTTAGTTCTCTAACTTCATTTTGATTTCAGTTACATGCTCGTAATTCCAATCTCAATTCTCAAGTCGACATTTAAAAGCGACTCAAAGAAGCTTACGTGTTTGAGTTGAGGCTGAGCAATTGAAATTGGTTATTTATGACGTGCACAAAACTTGACCTTTTGTCATCGATGGCCTTTGCCACTTTGCCACTCTCTTCTCTTCTTCTCCTTCTCTCTCTCACTCCACCTGTTCAGTTCAGTCGTTGATTTAAATAACAGACATGTCGAAGTTACTGCTGCTTCATGCTCCTCACTTCACTCCTCTCCGCTCCCTCGCCATTGCTTCTGTCCTCTCAAAGCCCCATTTATCCTTCACTCTCCTTTCGTCCGACCTCCGTCACCACCACCACCACCACCACCGCGTCCTTATCTCCAATTCTCCCTCTCCCTTTTTTTCCGCTCCGTGCTTGCTTCACCGCAGAACCTTCTCTCTTCACGCTTTCGACTCCTCCACCTCCGAAGAAGAGAAAGCGAAAGCGAGTGTAGAATCTGAAGCTAAACAAAATGAAAATGATGAGAGAAGTTCTGATGGGGATTATCCAAGCGGTGATTTTCAGTTTAGAGAACTCGGAGCTTGGGAACGTTTTCTTGTTAAGCTTCGAATGCTCGTCGCCTTCCCTTGGGAACGGGTTCGTAAAGGCAGTGTCTTGACTATGAAACTTCGAGGCCAGGTTTTTTTTCTTTCTTTTTTTCCCTACTTCCTTTACAGTTGGAACTGCCACTTTATCACTTACAGAGTGTTTGATTCTCTAATTTTTCTGAGTTTTGTTGCGGTTCGATGTCAGATAAGTGATCAGCTAAAGAGCAGGTTCTCTTCGGCCCTATCTCTGCCTCAAATTTGCGAGAATCTTGTTAAAGCTGCATATGATCCTCGTATTTCTGGTGTTTATCTCCACATTGAGTCCTTGAATTGTGGATGGGCTAAAGTCGAAGAAATTCGGAGGCACATTCTCAATTTCAAGAAATCAGGTGGCAGACAAGAATAAGTTATAAATATTTTCTAGTTTAATTCTCCAGTTGTTAGCTGCAATAAATATTTTTTTCTCCCATTTGTATGCAATTCTTTTGGAAATATACCAACTGGTGTTTTATGCATTGAAGCTCCATGCAATGCCTGGTGGGCTTCCATTAATGAGTGTTAGAATATGGTTGTCATCATCTTGTTACGACTTAAGCTTTTCTTCCATGTTTATGATATTTGGGCATTTGTCAGTTTCCTGTGTGAAGATATCAAGCATTGTGATGAGATATTGTTTTCTAGGACCAGTATTTTTTTTTTCGTGCATTATTTCAGTCAACTACTTCTGGATGTGTAGATCATCGAAACCTTTTAGGATATGTAAGATTTTTTTTTTTGGTTCTGAATATAAACGTTTTTCAACTTCATAAATATATATGCCATTCTTTATCAATGGGTGGAAAAATATGACTACTACTCTGCGAATGGCTAATAGCTGATAGACATACTCCTGCAACAACGATAACAAAATGTTCCATGGTACTGCTAGGTAAATTCATCATTGGATATGTCCCTGCTTGTAGAGAGAAAGAATATTATCTTGCCTGCGCCTGTGATGAGCTATATGCCCCGCCAAGTGCTTATTTTTCTCTGTATGGATTGACTGTTCAAGCATCTTTTCTCCGAGGTTAGTAAAGCAAGCTTTTCTTCTTCTTTTCTTGTTTTATTTTTATATTTCCAAAATGTTGGAGACATGATGGAACCTTAATTGTCTGCGGTGATCTTCAAGTTGGGAAAAGGTTGAAACCAGTTGTTTGCAGTGAAGTGATCATATGCTGCTGAAAATGATTTAAGTCTGCTGCATCTTGTCATTTTTACGATTAAACATAGGTCCATAGCTTCATTGTTGGAAGGCTATCATTTGAAAAAGGGTATCATCTTATTACTGTTTGATCACTTAATCAAACGTGGGTTTATGTTGTTCACAAGGTTAGTCTTGTCAATTAACTGCCCTTTGTGCAGGAAATTTGTATTTTCTGGTTGAAATATTTTTTCTTTATCATATAGTATGAGTCATTCAGCGAGCTTGCTACGCCTGCTGGCATACCATTACTTGAAGTGTCACTTGAAGCCTGCTGGCAGATCATTACTTGAAGTGTGTTAGGACCGATCAAGGAAGGGGTAGAGAGGGGAATAAGCCTAGTGTGTGGAGAGTGTATTCTAGAAGGAAGAAAGAGAGCAGAGAGGGGGAGTTAGTTAGAGGGAGTGAGTGGCATATGAGAATGGTGAGAAGGGTGAGAATTGGGGGTTTTAGTTGTCTTTGGAGGGGAGCAGTGAGAGGTTAGCGTAAGTAAGATATTGAATTGGGCGGAGAGAATAGATATTCTCCCGAGGAGCAATATAGCTCTGGTTTAGACAAAGTGTTTCGAGTATTTTACTTGTACTAGCGGTGCCGACCTGAGTTTACTAAATAATATACAACTCTTAAGCTGATTAAGCTAGAGTTTTCTATCAATTGGTCCGACCTGACGGATACGTCAGGGAGAGATTAATTCGACGGTTATTCATGCCACCTAAGATGTCCGACAGAGTAGATGTGCTGGAGTCTCGTATGGCGAACTTGGAGGCAGGAATGGAGGACATCCAATCTTCCATGCGATTGGCGATGGGCGAAATGCAAAGGGCACTCTTGTTGGAGATGAGTAAGGTTATGGGTAAGAGACCCAGGAGGGCGGGGAGCGACATGATGAGGAATGAGCAGACGCCATGGGTGATCGAACACTCGGTTCGCAACATTCCGAGCCACTGGGAGTTTTCGACAGACATGGATGAGTATAGGATGTCAGGAAGAAAAGTGGAGCTACCCATGTTTGATGGGTCTGACCCCGTTGGTTGGATAACTCGAGTGAAGTATACTTTGAGGTCCACCATACTTGGAGGATGTAAGATCAAACTCGCCTCTTAAGCATGGAGGGCTCAACTATCCTTGGTTTAACCTTTTACGGAGACGGAACAAGCCTTGAGCGGGAAAATTTTAAGAAGGCGTTGATCGATCGTTATGGAGGAAGGAAGTTTGAAAACCCGTATGAGGAACTCTCTGATCTTCAACAAACCGAAACCGTGGATGAATACATTGAGGCCTTTGAATTCATCTCTTCTCAAGTCGGTCGACTTCCGGAAGAACAGTTCATGGGATACTTTATGAGTGGGTTGAGATCCGATATCGAGAGAAGGTGCGTACCTTCAACCCGCTTAATCGGTACCAGATGATGAAAATCGCCAGAGCAGTGGAAGAGGAAATGTGCGGTGAAGAAGGTTGGCGATTGCGTCATAGACCATGGGGTCAACGTCGGGAAGCTGGGTTTAAGAATCAGACCCATTTTCGGGCCAGCCTGAGTCGACTGGACCCGGTCACTCAACCACATGGGTCGAAAGCACCGATGGGAGGGGAATATGGGCAGGTAGAACCGTGGCGCTCCCTGGTACCGCTCCAATGTTGGGACGCGGATTCACCAACTCCAAATGTCGCAGTGAGGAGGGTCGACACCGAGCGGAGGCCTCCGGTGAGAGAATCGAGGTTGCGCCATATCTCTTACCAAGAGCTTATGGACCGCAAGGCAAGGGGTTGTGTTTTCGGTGTGGGGAACGTTTTCATCCTTTGCATCAGTGTGCCGAGAGGCAACTACGGTTGCTGGTGTTGGACGAAAATGAGACACTTAATGAGGATGGGGAAATAATTGCAGTGGAGATGGAGGAAGAAGACGAAGTGGATGATGTGGCTCTGGAGTGTCGGGTTATGGGAGTTTTCGGCGTATACAATGCTCCGACGTCTGAAACCAAGACCATGAGGTTAGAAGGGAAAATTTTCGGGGTTCCTATCGTGGTATTAGTGGATAGTGGGGCAAGCCACAACTTCATCTCTCCGAATTGGCTCTTGGTTTGGGTTTGACGACAGATGTACTAGAAACACAGGAATCGATTGGGTGATGGGCACAAGGTGATGACAAAGGGAAATGTGTTGGGTTCCTATTAGGTTAGCAAATGGATTGGAAGGTCGAGGCATATATCTTGGACTTAGGCGGAATGGATGTCATTTTGGGAGTTGCTTGGTCGCAAACCTTAGGGAAAGTCATGGTAGATTGGAAAGACATGACTATGCAGCCAAACATGATGGGCGATGGTAGAGTTGTGTGGTAAGGCGACAATAAAAGCGAGCAATGAGAAGAGGGAAGGAAGAGACAGATCCAAAGCACCCTTGCATGGGTTATTGGCAAGTTTCTGACGAGAGGGTGCCATCGGTGGAATTAGAAGGGAATAAGGAGGGTTTCAACTACCCATGGACAGGAGAGAACAGCAGGAATTGAAGCAAATTTTGGATAGCTTTCCAGCAGTTTTTAGAGAAATTCAGGGACTGCCTCCTCAGAGGAAGCACTATCATGCTATAGTTTTACAACCGGGACAAGGTCCAATTAGTGTGCGGCCTTATCGGTACCCTCATCATCACAAGGATGAGATTGAGAAGCACACCCGACAGATGCTTGTTTGGGAATTATCCGGTCTAGCTCAAGTGCTTATTCAAGTCCGGTAATTTTGGTTAGAAAAAAGGATGCGTCGTGGCGGATGTGCGTGGACTACAGAGCCTTAAATAAGGTTACAGTAGCGGACAAATATCCAATTCCGGTTGTGGATGAACTGTTAGATGAATTGCATGGCGCTTATATTTTCTCTAAACTAGATCTTAAATCGGGATATCATTAGATCAGGGTCTTGGAGGATGATATTCACAAAACCGCTTTCAGAACACATGATGGTCACTACGAGTTCCTCGTAATGCCGTTCGGATTGACCAACGCACCGGCCACTTTCCAATCGGCTATGAATGATATTTTCAGACCCTTCCTTCGAAGGTTTGTTTTGGTCTTCTTTGACGATATTCTGGTATATAGCAGGGATTGGGAGACACACTTGCTACATCTTTCAAACGTGTTGGAGGTGTTGAAGCAAAATCAATTTGTGGTGAATCGGGACAAGTGTGCTTTTGGGAGACGATCTGTTGATTATTTGGGTCATGTCATTTCTGGAGAGGGGGTAGCAGTTGATCCTGGGAAGATTCAGAGTGTAGTGAACTGGCCTGTTCCGCAAAATGTTAAAGGAGTAAGGGGTTTTTTGGGGTTGACCGGCTATTACCGTAAGTTCATCATGAACTATGGTAAAATCGCTAAACCATTGACGGATTTGACAAAGAAAGAAGGGTTCCATTGGAATGCAAAGGCTTTAGAGTCCTTTGAAGCTTTAAAGAAGATATTGACCACACCCCCGGTATTAGCTCTCCCTAATTTTGCCAAACCCTTCGAAATTGAATGTGATGCGTCGGGTAAAGGAGTAGGGGCAGTGTTAATGCAAAATCGGAGGCCCATAGCTTATTTTAGTAAAGCACTTTCAGAGGGGAATCTCTCCAAGTCAGCCTATGAGAAGGAGTTAATGGCTTTGGTACTAGCAGTACATCATTGGCGCCATTATCTATTAGGGAGGTCCTTTGTGGTGTTTTCTGATCAAAAGAGTTTACGTCACTTGCTGCAACAAAGGGTGACTACCACGGTTCAGCAATGTTGGATGGCCAAGCTTCTAGGCTATCATTTTGAGGTTGTTTATAAACCGGGCCCGTAAAATAAGGCAGTGATGCCCTATCACGGAGGTATGATGAAGGGAACTAAAGACCATCATTTCCTATCCTCAATGGCTTGAGAGCCGAAACTTACAGCTAGAGGTGTAACAAGACTCTACTCTATGTGATATTATTAAGGATATACAGCAGAATCCTCATGCAAGACCAGGATTTACATGGCAGCAAGGAGTATTAAGGCACAAAGGGAGAGTGGTGATTTCAGCCTCTTCGGTGTACATTCCCACTCTTTTACAGGAGTTTCATTCGTCTCCAATAGGGGGACATTCCGGGTTCCTAAGAATTCTTCATGTTTCCAAGTAGGAGAGTGGGTGTTCCTTAAACTTCGGCCTCATAAACAAGTGTCGGTAATCAAGCGCATTAACCAGAAGTTATCAGCTAGATTTTATGGTCCATTTCAGATTGTGGAGAAATATGGAGCTGTCACTTACAAGCTTCAATTACCTCCACATTCAAGAATCCATCCAGTGTTTCATGTATCACACTCAAGCGGGCGTTGGGCAACTATTCCGTGGAACCTACCCTACCGATGGGTTGGAGGTGGAATTGGAAGACATCATTGAACCATGGCGGTGCTAGCTAGCTAGGGGAACTCACTAAGGCTGGAACTTGATCCGTCGTGGCTGATCCAATGGAAAGACAAACCTATAGAGAATGCTACTTGGGAGGATGAGATGATTATCCGCAGCCAATTTCCTCATCTCAACCTTGAGGACAAGGTTGCTCTTTTAGAGGGGAGTAATGTTAGGACCGATCAAGGAAGGGGTAGAGAGGGGAATAAGCCTAGTGTGTGGAGAGTGTATTCTAGAAGGAAGAAAGAGAGCAGAGAGGGGGAGTTAGTTAGAGGGAGTGAGCTGGCATAACAGAATGGTGAGAAGGGGTGAGAATTGGGGGGTTTTAGTTGTGCTGGAGGGGAGCAGTGAGAGGTTAGGCAGAAGTAAGATATTGAATTGGGCAGAGAGAATAGATATTCTCCCTGAGGAGCAATATAGCTCTGGTTTAGACAGTGTTCTGAGTATTTTACTTGTACTAGCAGTGCCCGGCACTGAGTTTACTAAATAATATACAACTCTTAAGCTGATTAAGCTAGAGTTTTCTATCAAAGTGTCACTTGAATAAATGGATTAATAGTCATTGGATATCTGATCTTCATGCTGGAGTTTATCTTGGATTATGATAAATAATTCATTAGTGCTTTGAAAATGATCATAAAGATGGAAAGAACTAGGACCATTGAAATTGTGGTCACTGAAACAAAAGTTAGTTGTATGCTCTCACAAAATTTCAGTTCTGAAGTGAAGTTTCATCTTGGTGTGAGCCATGATGATGGAAGCTTTTGATATTAGATGCTTATAAATTGCTATTAGGTTCTAAGATTCTATTATAAGTCAGATGTTGCAGAAATGTTGACAGGCCATTTTTTAATTTTCTTAGAAACTAATCGAAAGGAATTTGACCATCAAATATCAAGAGCTAAGATTTCATTGCTGAGAAATGATCCTTAACATATGAAATCCATGGTGTTTGCATTTTCTCTTCATCTTTTGGGACTGCTTCTGAATACTTGTGCACCTTGTAATTCTTCTAATCTGTTTTTGCTCCTGAGGTGCTCCCATACATCCATTCTGCATTGACAGTCATGTTTAGAGTAAATTTTCTTTACTGTACTTTCCACTCTCTCAAACTTTTTTTCATATGAAGACTGTGACGCACATTTGCAGCTGATCATCATTACACAATCATTCTGTAGGTGTTTTGGAGAATGTTGGAATTGAACCAGAAGTGCAAAGGATTGGTAAATATAAAAGTGCTGGAGATCAACTAACACGCAAAACTATGTCAGAAGAGAATTGTGAAATGCTGACTGCAATTCTTGATAATATCTATGGGAATTGGCTGGATAAAGTTTCTTCCACAAAAGGTTCTTCTTATCTTAGTGTTTTCCTTGATCCCATAATATGTGAGATTCACTGCTTCTTCAAATTTTTGCAGGGAAAAAAAGAGAGGATATGGAGAATTTCATCAATGGAGGAGTTTATGAGGTAGAAAAACTAAAAGAAGAGGGGTTTATAACAAAAATACAATATGATGATGAGGTACACAAAATCTTTTCCTAGGTTTTTCAGAAGTGTGATGTGTTTTCAATATGAGTTAGTCTCTGTGAAACCAAAAAGAGTTTCCGAAAATTTAAAGTGTGAAAATGCAGTTTTACACTAATGGTTGGTACATTTTTCTCTGCACCCCCAACAGTGTTATGCTTTGTGCCCAATGAGAACTTATGTATCTGTGATAATTGAAGTTCTTGTAAACTTTTCTATACCTTGAAAATACATGGCAAAGCATGTGACTATTTTTTACATTTGACAAGTCTGTCCAGCTGGATAGGAAATGCTTGGTTTCCTTACGTTTATACAAGAAGCTTTTGTTTCATGTTAATTCTAGCATCTTAATGAAACTTATTTCATGCAGATTATCTCAATGTTGAAACAAAAACTGGGTGTCCAAAAGGAAAAAATTCTGCCTATGGTTGACTATAGGTATTTCTGCATTTGTATAGCTTCTATTGCATGCAAGTCAGCTAGGGGACCATTTTAGTTCCCTGAAAATTTTATTGCCCCAATATTTGTGAGCAGTGGAAATTAAAATTTGGGATCTTCCGGCTTTATATTTGTCAATGCAGTTGTTCTTGAATCATACTCAAGGTCTTATGCTAATGCTGGCTGTTTTTTAACCTTGTCTAATATTTCTATTTTTATTTTTGAATAGTAAAACGTGCATAACTGCTGATATGACATCCAAATATCTCAGGCAAACACTGATTCTTGGTGCAATATCCTCATTTATTAACTTCTATATCTGTACTTTTCTCAATTACAAAGTTGCAGTCTCTGTATTTTTGTGAAGTCTGCACTTAGAACAAAGTTTATGTAACCTGTACTATTGGTCAAATGTCCTTACTTTTTAAAATTAGAGAGTCTGTCGCTTTATGAGCACAAAGCTGTTGCAGATCTTGTACTTGTTTATGCTTAATGCATGATAATCGCTTTGTATTTCTAAGTGTGATCTCGTGTATCTGTAAACATGTGGATGTAAAACCTAAATTATTTTTTTCATCCCTTACTGTATATGCAGGAAATATTCACAAGTTAGGAACTGGACTCTTGGTTTAACAGGCAGTAAAGATCTAGTAGCTGTGATCAGAGCCTCTGGTAGCATTACACGAGTTCGGAGTCCTTTAAGTTTCCCTGGTTCTGGTATCATTGCAGAACAATTAATTGAGAAGATTCGAAGTGTCCGAGGTTAGAATATTTCTTCTCAGCTAACTCATTTCCTTTCTGTTTATTGTGAATTGTGATGCAAAGTGCAAATTCTCCACATACTTGAATGTTGTTATCTAAGCAAGGATGGCATTTTTCTTTCTTTTTATTCTCTCTCTTTCCTAACATAGATTCATGTTTCTGGATACATATTCCGCATTGGAAAATGAGCTTTTCAGTTGTTTGGGTAACTTGTGTGGGTAAAGTTTAGGTATATGGATGTTGATTGAGCCCAAGGCTTGTGCAAATGTATAGAATTCAGATTTTATCCAAGGGAAGAAAATGCCACCTATATTTTAACAATTCCAATCCTTCCTTGAATTAAGCAACAAGGCAATGCGATCAATCTGAATGCTTATAACAGGTACATCTTTCTTACATTAAAAAACATATTGTTATACAGTCATAGGGAATTGGATTCTCAACAGTTAAGCATATAAAATTAGGCCTTCATGGCATGTCAGCTTTGGAATTAATTATTCTGAGTTTCTTTTTGGGTTACCGATTGTACATAAAGCTAATGCTGGACTGTCAATTAGAGTCAGTTAAATATGGGTTAGATGCAAATGGTCTTTAATTATTCTATTTGGGTTATAGTAGACTAGTAGTATTAGAAAGATTTAGATTTTGTGCTTAACTAATAATTAGTTTTATATCTAGCTTAGAAGGAATTAGGCAAAACATTGAAAATAGAGGGGTTAGCTTCATTACTACATTGCATTAAAACTTCTTTGTCCGTTGTGTCTTCCTGTCTTTGACCTAAGCTTCAATCATTTATTTCATTCTGGATTCTGCTACTATCCTTGTTCTCATCAAACGATAGAAAACATAACCCAAAAAAGGAAAAGAAAGTGGTTAAAAGCATCTCTACATCCTGCATTTTTTCTTTGCCACATTAACTGCTATATCTTTACAACTAGAAGCATACCATTTCATTTCTGTGCTTGGGTGATTTTCATTCACTTCATTGTTTTAATTCTTTTAAACTTTGCTAGAATCAAAAAGATATAAAGCTGCCATTATTCGAATTGACAGCCCTGGGGGTGATGCCCTTGCTTCTGATTTGTAAGTTTGCTACAATTGAATCTTTATGTTACAGTTTTAATTCTTATTCCCTTTTCTTCTTCCAGTTGATGTGTAAATATTTTAATTATAATAATTTGACATTGTTGCTGAGTTATAACGCTCATTTGAAAGTTTGATCTCAGTGACATTATGTCATAAATGTCATCTTGTAGTTAGAATCAATCGCTCTTTCCTTTTATTTAATGTGAGGATTTGGAAACATGTAGAACACACATCTTGGTAGCGGTGTCTTTGTTAGAAAGACACTTTGTTGTCTCCATAGGAAAGGATTGCCTGAATGTCAGATTCAGTTTTTGTGCAACAACATTATTTTTGGATGATGGTCTTGTCCTGACCACCATTTCGTAGCTAATGCTGCTGACAGCTGTTGAAAGGAATATGGGCTTGTTCACCCACTTAATGTGTTCACCATGCCTTATCCTTCTAGAATCTCATATTGGGTAGTCCATTTCAATCAACTCTATGCTAGCATTTCCAAGCCTCTTATGCCATATCAAATGGGTAAACAAATAATTGCATCTTTGGTAGCTGTCGCGTTTGGTTTGAATTGGCAGCTTACCGCCAAAAGTCATACACTATTTGCTGCCAAAAGTCATACACTATTTGTTAACCTGTATTTGCAGAGTAACATACACAATGAATATGAGACGATGTCTTACTAAATTATGATGTCTTCTGATTTGATAAGTATCAACTAGGTCTTTATTGAGCCCTTCAAGTTTATCATGTACAGAATGTGGAGGGAGATCAGACTCTTGGCTGAATCAAAACCTGTTATTGCATCAATGTCTGATGTAGCAGCAAGTGGAGGATACTATATGGCAATGGCTGCAGGGACCATTGTCGCAGAAAAGTTAACTTTAACTGGTTCAATTGGAGTTGTTACAGGTGAATCTAATATCAAAAGTTAACTTTAACTGGTTCAATTGGAGTTGTTACAGGTGAATCTAATATCAAACGTTTAGTTAAGTATAACTAAAAGATATGTGAAAACCACTAGATAATATTCTTTTCCTTTCCCTAGATCCAGTAGGAACAATGGTCTGTATTTGGTTTGGTTTTCTTTTAGAAAATCCTCACTATACTTGAGCTTAGAGTTGCTGATGTAGAGGATAACTGATACGACCCATAGGAGGCCAACAATTCAGTTCACTTACCATAGGCGAAAGACCAATGTCGTAGAAGGGTAGACTTTGTCATATGGGGGGAACCAAGTGGGGGTAAAGTTGTCATAGGAAAGAATAGTTAGTTATTCGACATGGGGAATAAAACAAGATGGGAGGAAGGAGAGGGCATGCAATATTCTGTCGTGTTCACGTAGAATTGAGCCTAAGGTGGAGGCGTTAGACCCTCGAATTCTAGCATAGTTACTCTGTCATTTTCTGGTCTTGGTGAATTGATCAATATAGAGACTATTTCTGCCATTGTGTCTTGATATATCTGTGTTTGTTGTTTGTGAGTTCTGGTTGTGGAAATAGAATCTGTGCAGGTTCTACCATGTACTGATACGACCCATAGGAGGCCAACAATTCAGTTCACTTACCATAGGCGAAAGACCAATGTCGTAGAAGGGTAGACTTTGTCATATGGGGGGAACCAAGTGGGGGTAAAGTTGTCATAGGAAAGAATAGTTAGTTATTCTGACATGGGGAATAAAAACAGTACGGGAGGAAGGGAGAGGGCATGCAATATTCTGTCGTGTTCACGTAGAATTGAGCCTAAGGCTGGAGGCGTTAGACCCTCGAATTCTAGCATAGTTACTCTGTCATTTTCTGGTCTTGGTGAATTGATCAATATAGAGACTATTTCTGCCATTGTGTCTTGATATATCTGTGTTTGTTGTTTGTGAGTTCTGGTTGTGGAAATAGAATCTGTGCAGGTTCTACCAATAACCATGAAAACAATTTGGGGACAATGGGGAAGTTTAAATTACTACTTATTAGACCATGTAAATTATCCGTGTTCATGGTCCTCCTGATTGTCTCTTGTAGGGAAATTTAACTTGGGGAAACTGTATGAGAAGCTTGGCTTTAACAAGGAGATTCTGTCAAGAGGTAAATATGCTGAGCTCCTTGCTGCTGAACAACGGCCTTTGAGGTAGGAGATCTTATTCTCTTTCATCTAACCCTTCATATTATGTTGCCAGTCTTTTAAAAACACAAATTTGGGTCCATCTTTACAAGATAGATTGAGATAAAATTCATTTTACATGTTTCATTGACTTCACTTACAGAGGCAAGAGCAATTTCCTCTGCTTTTTGGTTTGTCCTATGATACGCTATAATGCTTGTAGAAAATTAACTAGCATAAATTTCCAGACCAGATGAAGCTGAACTTTTTGCGAAGTCTGCTCAGCATGCATACGAGCAATTTCGAGACAAGGCAGCATTCTCAAGGTCAATGCCGGTATGCTTTACACTTGCCTACAAATTGATACTATCAAAGCAAGAGAAAACATTGGTGTTCGAGAGGGAAAATTGTATGAAGTTATGAAATGAAAGATAATGGGAGTTTATGCTTCTTCTTGCAGGTAGACAAGATGGAAGAGGTGGCACAAGGCAGAGTCTGGACTGGAAATGATGCTGCTTCACGAGGTCTAGTTGATGCCCTTGGCGGGCTTTCTCGTGCTGTTGCCATAGCAAAACAAAAGGCAAATATTCCCCAGGACAAGCAGGTTGGTTTGAACTTCTTCAGCTTCATCAACTCCATGGATCTAGTACACAATTTAGATAATATATTTTGGATTCCAAACTTATTTCAATTGAATAAACTAGGTTTTATTTTTGACACAAGTGTCCCCTTGGATTGATTGTTCAAAATAGAGCTGCAAACTAGCACAATAAAGATGTTAGTCTACCAGTGCTTGCATACTGTTAATTGGCATACTGTTTCTTGATTCCTCCTAAAGTGGCGGCCAAGGTTAAAAGGTCATTGCCCCCATGTCCTCTTAGTTGTTTTGGGCACAAGATGCTTTTGCATGCAAATGAAGCCACTTTCCACTTGTTGGCCTGTTAAGCAGCTGTAGGTCTAGTGGATTAAGAATATTCAAGGAACTAGCCAATTTCTGCGTACGTGTGTGTTAATGTGTTCGGAAACAAATCCTGACTATTCTTTCACTGCCTAGGTCACCCTTGTTGAGATGTCAAGACCCTCCCCTACTCTTCCAGAGCTCTTGAGTGGCATAGGAAATTCTGTAGCTGACGTAGACAGAAGTTTTAAAGAACTGCTGCAAAATCTTTCACTTTCTGATGGAATTCAAGCCCGGATGGATGGAATCTTGTTCCAGAGATTGGAGGGAGCATCTTATGCTAACCCCATCTTGAATTTGATAAAAGATTACTTTTCTTCCATCTAGTCTTTTCTCATAACTTTTTTTTTTTTTGAAAAATGAAAGAAATTATATTAATCATAGCAAAAGTTATCACATTATTACAATGATTCACATTGTCAGACTGCAATCAGTATATACTGAAGTGTTTATAGAGAATTAAATTGATTAAAAAAAACAATGAATTACAACTTCCAGCTGTTTTTCAAGACATTGCTAAGTGAATTGTGCTTGTTGTGAGCTATAAATGCGGCTTGAGCCCAATTGACGATGTGTTCAATGATTTGATTTTTTTTTTCTTCGATTTTCTTGTATAATCTCTTGTAATTACCTTCAAAAAATAAATGATTCTAATTTTCCGCTGTAAGTTTACTGATTTCTTTGTTTCTGTATCAATTAGATTTTGTAGATATTGTTATAGAAAGATCAACTATATTGATTGGATCCTACCTCGGCTAATAAAGCAGATTGGGGAGGTCCATTGTAGCTTTCACGTTTTGTTTTAATCATTTTATGTTAAACCGTGTACAAGATTAAGGTTTATTGCAAAATGAAGGATCACAGCTTAGCACTTTTACAGCAGTGAAGAAACTTCAAATGCCTGAAATGTCTTGTGATGATTCTGATATTACACGAGCTCGTAACAATTTCCTCGCCATTTTTTTTTATATTACATTAGGTATCTCGGCCGTCAGCTTCTAGATTTTCTAATAGTTTCAACTTTCTCGTGGTTGCTGGAAGCGAGACGTCCATAATTGATCTGATCAAGAAATTTTGCTTAAGAAATTAGAGGATCATCAATAGGAACAATTTCTTTTTCTCTTCTTTTAACGTAACTCGAAGTCAAGACTTCCTGAAAAAGAGAGTTTAAGTGAAGAGTTGAAACTATTTAAGCCACTCCTATTTGTCGTGGACTATTTCTAACCGCATTGACCGCGGCATTTGCAGTGATTTCACAGCCACAGCGGTACAAATTTTCGTGATTTTGTTCGTGGGGAGATCGAACACAAGGACTCCATTGCAGCCTTATGTGCAACTGTGAGTGTGTGCAGAAAACTCGTAACCAGGACAAAGCTGGAGTCTGATAGCCAACAAATTTATTATTTATACATTCCTGGTCCCACATATCACAGATGAACTGGCTAGCCGTAGGATATTTTTGTCGAACTATAATCAGTCTTGGAATTGGAAGGTGCCACTTGCTTACTTGCTATTTGCTGAGCTCATTATCCAAAACAACTCTCAACCACTTGGCAGTGTGACCGAACAGCCTCGTCTTGTCTCAAATGTCTGCTCTGCGGTCATCTGCTGCTTGCTCCGTTTAACCCCAAATTTTTAACTTCTTGATGGAGTTGAGGATATGGTTTACAGTTTGACTTATGTTTGGTATTTGACTACATTACCTAAACAAACCATGCATCGTCTTGACTAGGTAACCAACTGTGATCTTTTGTTATCACTTGTGTTCAGAGAATTTCACCTTTTTTTTTTTTTTGGTTCAATGGTTCTGCTTGATTACACGTATATGTTGGGTGTGCTTCTATCATGAAAGTGTCTGGTTCTTGACGTTTTCGAAAATCAACAACCATGGCCTCGCTGGAACAGTTAAACACCGGCTTCGCCTTTACGCACTTGCGTGGTTATACGACAAGACCACATGAGTTTCACACCCGTCGTTCAATTGCCAAGCCAAGAACATTCCTCTCATTATCTTCACAAACTCACCAAGACCACTCTTCAACTCTAACCAGTCACTCTGGTCATAAGCTACCATTTCTGGAAGAGATTACCAACCTCTGCGACAGTGGTAATCTTCATGAAGCTCTGGCCTTTCTTCAAGTAGACCCCCAAAAGGATGCTCTTTCGAATTCGTTAACAATAAAAGAAGCACTGGGGATGTTAATCCAAGCCTGTGGCCAAAGATATGATGTTGAAACTGGCCGAGAACTTCATGAGCTTGTTAGGAAGTCCATCCATTATTGCAATGATTCCGTACTTAATACCCGTCTCATTTCCATGTATGCCATGTGTGGATGGCCCAAGGATTCTCTTCGTCTGTTTAGAAGTTGTCAGAGAAAGAATTTGTTTATGTGGAATGCAGTTATTAGTGGGCTTACGAGGAATGAACTTTATGGTGATGCTATTCTTATGTTTGAGGAAATGATTTCTAGTACAGAGTTCCTGCCTGATAATTTTACTTTCCCTTGTGTCATTAAGGCTTGCAGTGTGCTTGTGGATGTTAGCTTGGGGAAGGTGGTTCATGGGATGGCGATAAAGATGGGTTTGGTTTTTGATGTGTTTGTGGGTAACGCATTAATCACAATGTATGGGAAATATCATTTTGTTGAGGAAGCATCAAAAGTTTTCCATCTTATGCCAGAGAGGAACTTGGTTTCATGGAATTCAGTGATTTGGGGGTTCGTTGAAAGTGGTTTTTCTAGAGAGAGTTTTAAAATGTTGACAGAGATGTTGGAGGGAGAGGATGAATTGTTGCCGGATGTGGCGACAACGGTAACTCTGTTACCTCTCTGTGCTAGAGAATTAAATGTTGGAATGGGCAGGGGGCTTCATGGCTTGACAGTAAAACTTGGCCAGTCTGCAGATTTGAGGGTAAGCAATGCGTTGGTTGACATGTATTTAAAATCTGGCTACTTGCTTGAGGGTCAAATGCTATTTGATAAGAATGTTAATAAAAATGTGGTTTCTTGGAACACTATTATTGGGAATTTTTCTGCAAAAGGAGAAACCTGCATAGTGTATGATTATTTGCGAAAAATGCAAAGCCAATGGAAGGAAGTCAAGGTCGATGAGGTTACTGTCTTAAATGTCTTGCCAGTTTGTTCGGACAAATCACAAGTACTGAGCTTGAAGGAACTGCATGGTTACTCTCTTAGACATGGGTTACATCATGATGAACTCGTTGCAAATGCTTTAGTTGCAGCCTATGCTAAGTGTGAAATGCTTCGTTCTGCTGAGCTTGTTTTCCAATATATTGAAACACAGACAGTGAACTCTTGGAATGCCCTTATTGGTGGATATGCACAGAACAATGATCCTGGAAAGGCTTTAGATTCTTTCATTCAAATGACAAACTCCCGTTTACAGCCTGATTCGTTTAGTGTAGGTAGCCTACTTTCAGCTTGTAGCCGCCTAAAATCCCTGAAACATGGGAAACAAATCCATGGATTTGCAGTGCGAAATGGGATAGCAGATACTTTTATTGATATATCACTACTCAATCTTTACTCACAGTGTGGGAAGCCTCTGTCTGCACGATTATTGTTTGACAGGATGAAAGACAAAACTTTGGTATCATGGAATGCGATGATTACGAGTTACTCACAAAATGGACTACCAAATGAAGCTCTGGATCTCTTCCGCAAGTTGGTTTCTGCTGGAATTCGACCTTTTGAAATTGCCACGGTGAGTGCTCTGGGAGCTTGCTCTCAACAATCAACTTTGCTTTTGGGAAGAGAGGTTCACTGTTATGCAATAAAAGCCCTCCTCGCAGAAGATGCTTATGTGAGCTGTACAATCATAGATATGTATGCAAAATGTGGCTGTATAAAAGAATCTCGAAGGGTTTTTGACGGGTTAAGATTTAAAGATGTGGCCTCCTGGAATGCTGTTATAGCAGCTTATGGAGCTTATGGAAATGCAGAAGAGGCTGTAAAACTGTTTGAGAAGATGAGCAATGAACTCGACCAAATTCCTGATGACTTAACATTTCTTGGAATTTTAATGGCATGTAGCCATGCCGGATTGGTTGAAAAGGGATTGAAGTATTTCAATCAGATGGACATGTACCAGATAAACCCAGAATTGGAGCATTATGCTTGTCTTATTGACATGCTAAGTCGTGCTGGAAGATTGGAAGATGCTATGAGAATTGTGAATGATATGCCTATGGAACCGGATGCTAGAATCTGGGGCTCCTTGCTCAGTTCCTGCAGGACTTTTGGAGCACTAAAAATGGGAGAGGAAATTGCCGATAAGTTACTGAAAATGGAACCAGACAAAGCAGAGAACTATGTCTTGCTCTCTAACTTGTACGCTGGGTCAGGGAAATGGGACGATGTTCGTAAGGTTAGGCAAGTGATGAAAGAGAAGAACTTGCACAAGGATGCTGGCTGCAGTTGGATTGAGCTTGGAGGGAAATTATACAGCTTTATTGTTGGTGACAACTTACTGCCAGAAGCACAAGAGATTAGACGAATGTGGAGAAGATTAGAGGAAAAAATAAGCATATTAGGATATAAACCAAACACAAGTTGTGTGCTTCATGAACTTGAGGAGCAAGAGAAAATCAAGTTATTGCAAGGGCACAGCGAGAAACTTGCAATTTGTTTTGGATTACTGAAGACAAATAGCGGTACAGTACTGAGGGTTTACAAGAACTTGAGAATTTGTATAGATTGCCACAATGCTGCCAAGTTAATATCCAAAGCAGTTCAGAGAGACATAATAGTGCGAGACAATAAACGGTTTCATCACTTTAGAGATGGATGTTGTTCATGTGGGGATTATTGGTGAACTGAAATGGACAAAGACCACTGTTCCTTCCACATTTGCTTGAGATCAATTGACTTGGAAACCAAGGAGATAGAAGCTTTGAATGAATCTGATCTCTCCCCTTTAGTGCTAGTGCTCAAGCTCAAGCGTCGGGTAACAAAGACATTGCCTAGAAGTTCACAAAAAACAATGGATGCAACAGCCTTGATCATCAGATAAATTCCTGCAATATGCTAATGGCAGTGTCATGTTCTCCACTCAGACAAGTGTATGATGCATATTTAACAATCCTGATCTACAAATGTTACTAATAAGTTGTTAAGAAATTGAAAGGACAGAAACTGCACTGAAACCAAATGTAGTTTTTGATGAGAGTTCTAATTTCCTTATTTAAGCAACACTCATAGGAATTAAAGACTTAAAGTAAATAACTTCAATTGGATTGTATGAAACTCTATCTGTGAGATTTGTTTAATTACAACACATTAAGAAACAAGGGCCAAATTAGGTTATAACAATCACAATCTAATCCAAGCCTTCATAAATTTGTTCCATCTGGCAATCACATAAATCTTGCAACAATCTCATATCACAATTAATTATGAGTATGATAGCTTTTTCAATTTAGGTAGAATTTTCTAATTTTGAATTGAAATTCATATTAAACTTTGAGTATAATTTCATAGTTAATAGTTTTATCCCTTATTTCCTTCTTCAATTGCAATTTATCTTTATTTCATTTATTAAATCATAATTATAATTTTCTGATTTTTGGGTTCGACCAATTTTGTATATATATAATTAATTTTGTACATTATTTGTGAAATATAGTTTCAATGTTTCTATAATATGGATATTGTTGTGAATCTCTATTCTCTTTGGTGAAAAGTGGATCACTATCACTTTTTGATGTTTTAGAATTACTTGAAAAATAAAAAATAGATTATGAGTATGATTGCTTTTATCATAAAAGTTTGCTCTTTTTTTTCATTTTCAATATAGGATATTAAATCTTGCTCTTTATGTAACATCCTATCACCGATGAGAAGAATAAAATGGTAATTCGGGACGAGTTATGAGTGTGTAAACTAGTCTCGACATGTTCATGCATAATATGACCTCCATATATGCATAAATTGTAATTTTTGTATATGCACATGATTGTACATGCATTCATGACATTTCTCGGTATATGTGTTTATTGTGAAAACATATGATTTAGTGTTTGAAAATTTAATTGGAGTGGATTTTTGTACGTTTTACATTTTTCTGAAATTTTTCGGGTGAAATTTTCGGACCGAAAAAATTGACAAGTGACAGACTGATTTAGTTTTCGGTACCGAAAATGACTGTCCAATGACACTGGCAATGTAGATACATGATTTTAGGAGTTATTACTTTGAGCCATTAGAATTTTGGGAGAACTTGGACTAGAAATTGGAAGGAAATTAAATGAAAATTTGAGGGATTGACATGTGACAAGTGACATGTGTCACTTGCCTAGCATGCCTTGCTTTGTTTTAATTAAAAGCCCCTTCTTTTCTAGTCATTCTCGAGACTTCCACAATTAAGACACAAAATCCTTGTTTCTTCCTCCTGCAACCGAAACTCTCCATTTCTCCTCCTTTCTCATTGATTTTTTTCTCCTTCTTTTTAGTTGGAATTGCTATCGCCTTCACCCACACAAGAAACCTCTCCTATGTTACTTGCTTTCTCCTCCTTGTTCACAAAGAAACACCAACTTAAGCTTTGAGGGTGATAATCGTGTATGTGGGGAGGAAGAGAAATTGTAGTTGTGGTTGAGAAATTGAAGAAAATGGGAGCTTAATTAGGTAAGTACTATGTTGTATGTTGGTTAATGCATTAATTGTGACATCTTGTTCATTAATTGCATGAAGTTGTGCTTTGACTATTTGAGTATGTTAAGTCCTTGATTGATTGATGATTAGTGAATGATGAATTAGAAGTTAATAAATTAGATGAATTAAGTTGTTTGGATGGATTGTATTATTGTTAGATGAGTGTTTATTAATGGGAAATGATTGTGTATGAGTGTTGGAATTATGTGGGGTTATGTTTAAGGGAATGTCTTGATGATTTTGTGGCTGAATTAGTGATTAAATTGGATGCTTATTGATGTAAGATTGGTGTTGGAATGAAAGAGGTTGAGTTTGATATGAAATCTGAAAAATTTTACTTTGAGTAGGTTTCAGATTTTTGCTCATAACTTTTGACAGGGTGGTCCTATTAAGATGAGCTTTAGCTTAAATTAAACTGAAAGAGTTTTTTTTTTCTAGATTTCACATGAAGGAAGTTTTGTCCAATTATGGCCTTAAGGGTTTTAAATTTTGCTTAGGAATGTGAGTTATGTGTACTGTGTGAATAGTGTCCTGATGTTGGGTCTAACATTGAAGACCAGAAACTTTGAGAATTTTTCTAGGCTAAAGTAGACAGATTTTGTAGAATTGGTATTCATGAAAGTTGAAGATTTGTTTGTTAGCTTTCTAACGCCACTAAGTATGATATTTTTGGATGTGTAGATTGAAAGTTATGGTCTGTTAATGTTTAGGTGGTAATTCAGCTCAAAATGTGTTTTGTGTGCAAATGGCTCTAATTGTATAGGTTTTGTGCTTTTTGTGTTCTGGTGCTAATTGTGGAGTGTTAAAGGGTGAAATTGGCTCAAGTGATCTTCTGGAAAGTTGTAGAGGATTGTTGTAGCTTTCTAATGAGGTATAATATGTTAATTGTGGATATAAGGATTTCAAGTTATGCATTTTCAAAGTTTGAACATGGTTTAGGTCATGTGCTGTTTTAATACTCCCTAACAAGATAGCCACATTAATGGGAGGATTTGACCTAGTTAGAGATAGAATTTGGTTCTAGGTCCTTCTTGAGAATTGTAGTATATTGTCTGAGTTTTTTATTGCTATATAATATGGAATTTTTCGCTAAGGGGATGTGGAGTTATGCATGTTGGAAGATTTGGGTTATTGTTGAGAATAATTTAGGTAGGCAGAAGTTTTGCTTGAAAATTTGATTTGGTTAGAGCAGGTATTGGCTTCCAAGTTGTTCATGAAAGTTGTAGAATTTGTTTCGCTCTTTTGATTGATATAAAATTTAGAATCTTTGGCTAAGGGGATGAAAAGTTATGATTTTTACAAGTTTTGGGTACTGTTTGTGAGGAGCATGTCGATTGGTCATCTTTGAGTGAATTTTTGCCCCCTTTAGAGGTCGATTTAATCTTTGAGTCTTTCATGAAAATGGTAGATCTGTCTTTTATCTTTCTAACGATACTAATTTTGTAAACTTTGGGGTGAGATCTAAAAGATATGAAGGTTAGAAGTTAGGAGGTCAGGATCTCGTGGCCGATCGCTCAGCCGCTCGGCCGCTCGGGCGAGCGCACGAGCGATCATCCGCACGCGTGCCCGCTCGGGTGAACGCCCAACTGCGCGCTTGTTGATCGGCCGCGGGGTCGATTTTTGACCGACCGACCTCTCTTCTTTCTTTTGGTCATAACTTTTTCATCCGACCTTCGATCGACCTGATTTTTGAAGCCTTAGATTCCTAAGACATTTATCTATCTTTTCTTACGAAATTATGATTTTTGAGATCAAAATGAGAAAGGTAGATCGGATTAAAGTGAGCAGACCGGTTGGAAAATTCTGAACATGCTTCAGTAATTTGGAGATATCTTGAGCTATAAAGCTCCAATCGATCTGATTCTTTTTTCTAATTAAACTAGAGACATAGATATACAAATGTTATGAAGAGGTCAGACTTCAATTTAGCCCCTAAGATGTTCAATTTCTAGAGTGAAGTTACGTGTAGTGTGTTAGTCTGAGCGTGTTTTGGGAATATCTTTTCCGTCCGACATCCGATTGACCTGATTCTCGAGGCATCGGATTCGTGAAATATTTAATTTCATTTATTTATGAAATTGGAATTTTTAGAGCTGAAATTGTCAGAGATTGGTTAGGGCGAAGTGAGAGGATCGGGTAATGATTTTTCTGATCCGTCTTTTATTATTAATTGGACCTATAGAGGTCCAAATTGAGTGATTTTGATGTCTATGGTTTTCTAAATTTTATAGGAAATTTTTTTGACGGGAATTTGTGAAATAGTGCCGGGAATGTCATGAACATGCATTGTACATCTAAATTTCTACATGTGCATTATTTAATATTTCTGATTATGCATTTGGTAATGTGTGAATATTTGGACTGTTTTAGAGACACATTTGAAACATCAACCCACAGACGTTGTCGAGACTTCTAGGCTTTAGCTTCGGAAACAAATGTGAGTGACCTAGATGGTTTCTCAATTATTATTTGTTTATTATTTTGCGTTTATAATTATGTGGAGAATAATGGTGGGCTTGTGCGTTTGTTTATGACTGGATTCCGGACCGAAGGTGTCCAATGTATTTGGAGATTATGACATAGAAGTGTTGTTGTCTGAGAATTTGGGAACTCTGTGTTTTAAATGTGATTAAATGTGAGTGTGATTTTAATGTGAAAAATTGTGAACTAATTGGTTGAATGTGATAATTGGGAATGATTGTGATGTTGATATGGTTTCATTTTGACCTATGCATTCCATGCATACAAGGCATGATCAGATAATAACAGTTATGACCGGAGCAACCACCGAGAGCTAGAAACTCAACGTTTATAATTGGGCCCCGAGCTCCACAGTGATTCAGAGCCTCGGGCTCAACGATTAATGCGCCCATATTGGGACAGTTCAGAGCCTCAGGCTCAATGATTAATGCACCCATATTGGGATAGTACAGATGCTTGGTCACAACACCGTGATAAATGAAAAAAAAAGGTGTCACATGTTGGACCCCGATTTTTGAGTAAAAATAAGAAATATGCAAAAGTGGATGAGTTGATTGAAATTGAGTTGAAAATCAATAAATAAAGAGAGAAAGTGTAAAAAAATGAAAATTTGTCAAAAGTTTGACTTTTTGGCCTTTGAGGGTTGACTTTTGATTTAGGCAATATTTGAGAAAATGATCTACATAAAACTTGTAGATTATGTTAAGAGTTTTTTGTGGCTATAAAGTTTGCTATTTTTCGATGTCGGGATCGAGAGATATGATTTTCTGAAGATATGCTTTGTTTTGAAAATGCTATTAAGTATAGATTTGTGTGTTCTATGCTTCGAGACCACTTGTCGTATGGATTTAGTCTGAATTGGAGTCAGTAGTCTTCATGAAAGTTTTAGATGATGTTTTTATCTTTCCATTGATATAAAGTTTGCAATTTTGCGATATCGGGGCTAGGAGTTATGAGCGATTGAAAATTGGAAGTCGTTTAGGAAAAGCTGTTTTGGACAAAATCTTTGATTGAGTTTTTGACCTCTTTCGAGACCTAATTTGATTTTGAGTACTTCAGGGAAGTTGTAGAGCTTCCTTTGATCTTTTTATTGACACCAAATTTGTCAAATTCTGAGTTCGGGATCGAGAGATATGAGTTTTGAAAAGTTCGATTTTGAAGTTTCGTTACTCTGTTTTTAATCCGATCCCTTTTGTAATCTTTTGCTTATAATTCCTTCGTCCGACATCCGATTGATTTGATTCTCGAAGCGTTGGATTCCTAAGATAATTAATTTCATTTTTATGAAGAATTATGATTTTTAGGAGATTAAATGGAAAGAGATTGATTGAACCAAAGTAAGAGATTTGGTTATAGGTTATAAGTTGGATAATTTTTTGAACATGGTTCAGTATTTTGGAAAATTCGGGAGCTGTACAACTCCGATTGAGTTGATTCTTGAGGCCAAATAAAATTAAGATATAGGGCTACAACTCTTGTGAAGGGATCAAAATTTAAGGGATTTTTGGGGGGTTTCTAAGAGATTTTCGTTGCTTTTCAAAGGGGAAGGAAGCAAGAAAAAGATAGTTACTTTAAAGCTTGAAAATGTCAAAAATGGTGGAGAAAATGGTAAGAGAGAGAAAGCTTTGAGTTTTGAATTTTCTTGAGAGATGTTGGTTGGTTTAGCTTTAGATTGTTATGAATTTAAGTTTTCTAAGGTTTATTGAAGAGATTAGGCTATGATTTTGTTGATTTTATGAATTTGGGGTTTATGTCAAAGTTTGAAATTTGGGGATTTTTGGAATTGTTGCTTTACATAGCTTGAATTAATGATGAATTTGAGATTTCTTAAGTCAATTTTGATGTATATGTTTTAGGTTATGTTTAATTTTAGATGGAAATTAATTAAGGTTTAGGCTTAATTTTTTGTTCGAGGATTTTGTGAATTATTGGTGTAGAATCATGGCAAATATGATGGATTGATGAAATATGAAATCAATTTTGAAGAAATTGTGATTTATGATATTGAATTGTGATAAATTGGTTTAGGCAAATTGTGGAATTTGGGGTTTTTAGGAATTTGTAATTTTGATAACTTGAAGATGTGGAGAATTGATGTTTTCTAAGCCCAATTTGAGGAATCATGTTGTTTATGATATTGAATTTTGGATGGATATGTTTAGGTAATTTTAGCGAAGAAGAACAACTGACGCTTTGGTCAAATTAATGATCGGGACGAGTTCCTAGCTTCATTTCGAGGTGGGTAATATATTTATTTATTGAATTTTAAGCTAAGCATGTTTATTTGAAAATTTCAAGAAGCAAATTGCGAAAAATTCAAGAAGCAATTGTTGAAAAGTTAATGTTTAGATAAATTTTTTGAAAAATAAAATTTCCGAATGATTAAAGTTAATGCTTTTGGAAGGTTTATAAGAAAATGCAAGATTTATGATAATCATGTTTTTGAATTATATGAAAAGTTTGAGCAATGTGTTCTGATATATGTTTGAAAGAAAGAAATTGCATTTATTGTTGTGCATTGATATGTGATTCAATTGGTGCATGTAAATTGAATGTGCATTCCAACACGATTTGGTGTGATTTATGTGTGTGAGTGTGTCTAGTTGACATTGTATGGAAATATGAAATTTTTTTTAAAGAAAATCAAGATTTTGAAAAGTGCCTACGGGCAACCTGAATTTCCGTTTTCGCTTATGTGTTATGTGGGTTTGGTCAGGTCCCATATGTGGGACGAGTGCGTACTTGTCTGTTTTATAGCCTTCTCCCGACTGTCCGCTAGTGGCATGGAGCTCCGATTTCGGACTCCCTTCACGGCTACACTGGACCGCTATGCGGGAAAGTGTAGTACGTTCTGTTCACGGCTGCACAGGACCACTATGCGGGAATGTGCAGTACGTTCTGTTTGGACCGAACCAAACCATGTGATGTGTTTGTGTTTTTATTTTGCACTGTGTTATGCATTGCATGTTTTGAGAAAGTTTACGAAATTTGGAAGTTCTTCATGAAATCTTGAAAGATGTGAACAGTTTGAGAAATCTATTATTATGGATTTTCAATGAGAATTGATTGAATCGATTTTAACAATGTTTTGAGAAATAAAAATTTGTCGATTTTCATTGTGAAATTTTAGAAATAAATGGCAAAAAGTTTTGCAAAAATATTTTTGCTTATCGTTCAGTTTATAAATATATTATCCACGAGCTTTGTGCTCACCCCTCCTTTCATCCCCAATCTTCAGGTATTCGGGCGGGAGATCGGATGAAAGAATGCCAAGTTTGATTTTTTACATCGTTCGTATTTTTGTGCAAATTGAGATTTTGATAGTGTAAATGGCTTGCTATGCCATTAAAGTGTGCTGTGTATTTCATTTTTAGAATGTATTGAAAATTATGAGCGTATGTATTTCAGTCAAGTTATGGAATTTGATTTATGTATGATCATGGATTTTGGATATGAATGGGGCTTGATTTATGAGTATGATTGTGAGAATTACTGAAGTGTTTAGAATTAGGTTTGCGTTTGTTTCTGCTGGAAATTCCGGACGGGAGGTCCGATGATGGTTGTATGGTTGGATATGTGTTTTAGAAGTGTATTTTTGCCTTTGCAAAAAATTTTGGGCTGTCAAAATACAGCCATTATGCTACCCGATTTTCGGTAAAAATGTTGTTTGAGAATTAAGTGAATTGAAATTTGTGCGAGAATGATTTTCCAAAAGTGGAAATTGGTTGTGTGATTTGAAGGAGATTGACTAAAGATGTAAGAAATGAAAAAAAAATTATAGCGGTTTTTGGACAGTCTAGGGATCCAATGCAATTCAGTGTATGTGTTCGGATGTCGATTCCGCCGTTTGCTTCGTATCTGTTTGGTACTTTGATTTTGTTTATGCCTCCTTTGTTTCGATTTGCTTTCACTTTGTTATCCGATTTATTATTCGTATTCCGATTTTTCATTTTTTGTTTCGTGTTATCGAATACTTTGATTCTCGATTGGAAATTTCGATGCGAAATTTCCTTTCCCATTCGCTTTCGCTTCCTTCGTTCTTCGTTTTCGGTTGGGATCCGGTTCCCGGATCGGGTCCCAACATTTATGGTATCAGAACTCAATAATAGGATCTTAACTGGGCATATAAGATTAAGAAGAGTGTGTAAGGATAAAATCGAATTTGTGAGGATGTGCTAAGTGATCGTTTGATTTTGATGACAAGAAGTATGACTGACTTTCGGAATGTGAAATTGATGTGCATGACTTGTCATGACTTAGTTGAAGAATAAAAGTGATTGTTTGTTTTGGGTGTTAAGAATATGACTGATTAGAAACATGTGTTTGTGGAACTTGAGATGTGAATTGCATAATGAGTTGGGAGAAATTGATATAGCCTATACTTCTGTGAGATGAAAGAATGACTATTTGAAAGATGACATGATATTGTGCATGAAATTGAGATTTGAAGTTCATGAGGAATTAGGATGATTTGATTTTGTATATCCATTTGTGAGTGAAAGATGAGCATGGAGATGGATTTTTATGAAATATGTGAAGACCTAATTAAGTGATTGATGAGGGATAAGAACTTTGATGAATTTTAGGTTTGTGATGATGAAAATTGAGATTTGAATTAAATTGATTATACTTTTGTGAGATGAAAGAATGACTGTTTGGAGATAAGATAAAATAAAACAGTGTTTTGCTATGATATTGAATAAGTAAAAGATAAGTATGACGAGAAATCAGTTAGAAAGTGTGTGACCAGTGTCAAAAAGTAAGAGAAAAAGTTACTTGGTGTCTAATCAAGTATGAATTTCGATGACGAAATTCTTTTAAAAGGGGGAGAAATGTTGGACCCCGATTTTTGAGTAAAAATAAGAAATATGCAAAAGTGGATGAGTTGATTGAAATTGAGTTGAAAATCAAGAAATAGAGAGAGAAAGTGTAAAAAAATGAAAATTTGTGAAAAGTTTGACTTTTTGGCCTTTGAGGGTTGACTTTTGATTTAGGCAAATTTTGAGAAAATGATCTACATGAAACTTGCAGATTATGTTAAGAGTTTTCTGTGGCCATAAAGTTTGCTATTTTTCGATGTCGGGATCGAGAGATATGATTTTCCGAAGATATACTTTGTTTTGAAAATGCTATTAAGTATAGATTTGTGTGTTCTATGCTTTGAGACCACTCGTCATATGGATTTAGTCTGAATTGTAGTCAGTAGTCTTCATGAAAGTTTTAGATGATGTTTTTATCTTTCCATTGATATAAAGTTTGCAATTTTTTGATATCGAGGCTAGGAGTTATGAGCGATTGAAAATTGGAAGTCGTTTAGAAAAAGCTGTTTTGGACAGAATCTTTGATTGAGTTTTTGACCTCTTTTGAGACCTAATTTGATTTTGAGTACTTCAGGGAAGTTGTAGAGCTTCATTTTATCTTTTTATTGACACCAAATTTGTCAAATTCTGAGTTCGGGATCGAGAGATATGATTTTTGAAAAGTTCGATTTTGAAGTTCCGTTACTCTGTTTTTAATCCGATCCCTTTTGTAATCTTTTGCTTATAATTCCTTCGTCCGACATCCGATTGATTTGATTCTCGAAGCGTTGGATTCCTAAGACAATTAATTTCATTTTTATGAAGAATTATGATTTTTAGGAGATTAAATGGAAAGAGATTGATTGAACCAAAGTAAGAGATTTGGTTATAGGTTATAAGTTGGATAATTTTCTGAACATGGTTCAGTATTTTGCGAAATTCGGGAGCTGTACAACTCCGATTGAGTTGATTATTGAGACAAAATAAAATTAAGATATAGGGCTACAACTCTTGTGAAGGGATCGAAATTTAATTTCATCCCTAAGATTGTCAATTCTTGGAATTAAATTAGCGTAATGTTTAGTCTCGGATTTTTCGCAGGTCCGATAGTATTTTGGCTATAACTTCTTCGTTTTTTATCCGAATTGAGCACGGTTGGTGACGTTGGATTCGTATGATTGAGAGAAACATTTCTCTAGAAGGAAGTTTGGACAAATTACTTCAAATTGATAGTGAGAATTAGATCCGAAAGTAAACAGGAAATAAAGTGAAGTGTAGGGGCAAACTTGGAATTAGGCTAAAATAAAGGGGCAACTTGGTCATTTCTCCCTCATTTAAAATGACACGGGAGGTCCGATGATGGTTGTATGGTTGGATATGTATTTTAGAAGTGTATTTTTGCCTTTGCAGAAATTTTTGGGTTGTCAAAATACAGCCATTATGCTGCCCGATTTTCGGTAAAAAAATTGGGTTAAGATACTAATAAGAATAAGAAGTTAGTTTGTTAAAGATGAGTTTTTAGTTAAGAAGATGAAATTTTTGGGATTTGTGTGATTGGTTAAGAAAATTAATATGAATCGAAATGTTGTTTTAGAATTAAGTGAATTGAAATTTGTGCGAGAATGATTTTCCAAAAGTGGAAATTGGTTGTGTGATTTGAAGGAGATTGACTAAAGATGTAAGAAATGAAAAAAAAAATATAGCGGCTTTTGGACAGACTAGGGATCCAATGTGATTCAGTGTATGTGTTTGGATGTCGGTTCCGCCATTTGCTTCGCATCTGTTTGGTACTTTGATTTTGTTTGTGCCTCCTTTGTTTCGATTTGCTTTCACTTTGTTATCCGATTTATTATTCGTATTCCGATTTTTCATTTTTCGTTTCGTGTTATCGAATACTTTGATTCTCGATTGGAAATTTCGATGCGAAATTTTCATTCCCATTTGCTTTCGCTTCCTTCGTTCTTCGTTTTAGGTTGGGATCCGGTTCCCGGATCGGGTCCCAACATCACATACGTGTGTCATATGCATTTGATTTAATCATTTGGAGTGAGTGAAAGGCAAAATGCCTTATGCTTCTGTAGTACCAATCATGTGGTATTTCTGAAAGTAGATTATGAAACAATTGTATTATGCTTGCGTGTTGTATGAAATCAATTGGTTATGAATGACTAATCGAATGAAATGCATCAAATGGTCCGTACTCAAGTGAAATTGTGAAATGTGATCAGACATGTAACAATGAAAATATATGTTATGTGAATTGATGAGTTGCACGAATTGAGTGAACCATCGATGATGGTTACCTCACTGAGTTCGCAAAACTCACCCAAAATTTACAATTATTTTTCAGGACCTAGAAGAATATCCCGTTAGGCAACGGGCGTATAGCAACCACATATGAGCGAGATAAGAGGTCAGGATCAGTTCGCGTCTGCAGTAGTGTCTGAGAATAATTGTGTTTTTTCTCTTCGAAATTTTATACAAATGATTAGGTACAAATGATTAGGTCATGTTGTAAAGTCAACAGACTGAATTAAATTGTATTTATGAAAAGGGCTCCCGAGGCCGTTGAATTATTTATGTAAATTGTTTTCCGCATAATATAAAAAGTATATGTTTGTTTAAAAAAATTATATTGAATTTTGACTGAGTGATGTAGCACGCCACCCTCAAAGGGCACGGACTCGGATATCACCATCGATGTCGGGTTCGGGTCATGCAGGAGTGGGGTGTTACACTTTATTTTTTTTTATCATAGATATATAATATCATTGATATATCTTTAGGATATATGGTCAAGTTATTATTATTATGTCGCGCTTGCTTGCTTCTTCCAATTCCAATAAGTACTTTTGATCTTTTTCTAGTCCGATTATATTATAATTATTTTATACAATATTAGCTAAAAAACATTTTTCTAGAAGTGAAAAAGGGGCAAAAAAAATAAATGAGTAGAACGGTTAATTGAATCCTAAAAAGGAGTTATCAATAATTTGTTAAAAGAGTATGCTCCTCTAATAAGAATCCTAAGGAATTAGATGCAGGTAATTTTCAACAACCTAATGAAATTTTAAGTTAAGAGATTCGTATTCATGAAGATATTAGTAATTTGAGTGAGCATGATCATATATCAGATACATCCGATTAAGAAAATTTAAGTGCAAATGAGCAACCAATCTCTTCTTTGAATATTAATGATCCTAGAAATTGAGGTAATCTTGACAATAAAACGAGCCATGTTAATTGAAAAAGAGTCTATAAGAGAATTGAATCTTGTGTTTATATTAGTCAAATACTACTTGAAAATTTTCATATTCTTATAATATATAAAATTAAGTAATGAAGAGATTAACGATAGAAAATGATTGGTTTACTCTAAACATGTGGATAAAGTATATTGCTTTTATTGTAAGTTGTTCAATCTAATAAAAACAAAGTACATTAGGAAATGATGGATTAGAGATTAGAAGCATCTTAGTGAAAGGTTCAAAGAACTTGAGAATAGTATTGAACATGTGACTAACATAAAGACTTGGAATGAACTAAAAGTAAGATTGAACAAAAATCAAACAATTAATAAGGATTTATAATGAGAAATTGTAAAGGAGAAAGAACATTAGAGACAGCGTTAATAAGAATAGTTTCGTTGTGAAGTGTCTCACTAAATATAAATTGGATTTTTAAAGATCCAATGAGAATCTTTACCAAAATAATAATGGTAATTTTTAGGATTAATTAAGATGTTTGATAAATTTGATGTGATAATACAAGATCATGTTAGACACATTCAAAATTATGATTTTCATCATTATTATCTTGGTAAAAAAATTCAAAATGAGTTGGTTTCTCTTTTGGCCCATTGTCTTAAAAATTCTATTATTAAGATCACTAAAGAGGCAAAAATACCTTTCCATAATTCTTGATTGAACCTCATATGCGAGTCATCAAGAACAAATGAATCTGGTAGTACGAAGTGCAAATATTTCAAGTAACAAGACATAAATAGAATAGTAATTTTTAGAGTTCTTGAAGGTAGATAACATATATGAATTGGGACTTTTTAATGAATTATTGAATGTATTTAAGTCTCTTGATCTTAATGTTCATGATATGAGAGGTTAAGGCTATGATAATGGTTCTAATATGAAGGGATAACACCAAGGGATTCTGTGACACCCTAATATGCCCGAAGAGGATATACGGATGCACCCAAAACAGACCTAGACAATTCAATAACTTCCAGAGATAAGGCAAACATATATCACATCTTATATTTCGTTGTGGTTTACGCAAGTCAAAAATTACACATACAACATCCATACATTAAAAAAGAATATCATCATAAGTTATGGTTAATACAGGCCATTCATATATACTACAAAATTCCTTCTTAATATTTATAATACAATACAATATTTAGTTATAAGATCTTCCAAAAGGGTTACATATCCTTCTTTGGCCATTACGGTTGTCCTAATCATAACCCTATTTATCATGACCTACACAGAGAAAAAACCACCATGTTAAGCATATAGTTTAGTGGGAAATGATGATGCAAGTTATCAACTACTCATAACAGTCGCCTAACAATCACATGTGAATGATTCATGACAATTTGAGTGATGGAAAATACATGATAAAATAAAAGTCATAAAGTATCACATAACAATAATTGAACATGATATTAAGAGATTATTCCAAATATAAGTTTGCATCCGAATAGAACAAATATCTAAACATATACATATTTGCTTACTAATTTCTTCAGACGGGGGTAACAAGAATAGAACAAAACAGAAGATACCTATGATTGGTATCTACTGAAGAGGCAATAGACTCTGAAACAAAAAGAAAAAACTTAAGTCTCTAAAACAAAAGACACTATAATGTCTCATAACAGAATCAACTACAGAACCTTAAAGCCATATCTATTTATCCACAACTAAGACTTGACAGGTTAAAACTAATCATCAGAACATCAAAATTAAATTTCAGAATCACATTAAAGAGAAACAATTCGTAAGATTCAAAATCATTCCCTTATGCTTATAGTTATAGTTTGAAAATGTTTATCATTCTCATTCGTATTTAATATGCTTTATGATCATATTCCTTTTAAATAATACATCAATGAAAGCATTAAAGTATAATAAATTACATGTATTATGAGTCTCATATTACACTTATACTAGGATTGCTAAGCTTTAATGACATCCAAAAAGGTTCAGATGAGATGTCATAAACATTAGAAATGAAAATAATGTCCTAGGTGCAACAAAATATAGGATCACGATCATGACACCCACACCAAGATCATGACAGATACTCACCATTCATACCTCTACTTGTTTTGTTATACTCGTATAACAAACATTCAAAATAGGTTTTAAAGTCTTTGAGATTTTCAATTTCTCATAGAATCTCCAATGATTTCCTTGCCACTATAGTTTTTTTTTTTAATCTTCTTTTTCTAAAAATGTGTTTGCTTTGCTTCACCTATGATAATTTCTACCAATTCTTCTTTTATTCATCAAAGCTCGCCCTAATCTCTGTTGAGATTACTGCTTTAACCCTGTCCTATTATACATTTGTTCCTTTATGTCTTAATTTTATAATGGAATAAATTTCATGCAATTTGGTTACGTATTGCAAGAGTTATCCTTGAAACACTACAGGATGTTCAAAAAAAGAGACAATAGCTTGAACTCAACTTCAAGTCAGAATCTAGAACTCATAGAGGCAGAATCAGATTTTGGTTCCTTTATGAAAGTTTTATACCTATGTCTCTAGTTTAATATCCAATTAGAATTATCTAATTTAGAGGTTTAAGTAAAAGATATAGCTAAATTATAGAAGTCTATTCAGTAGAACCTATCCATCTAGCGAGGTACCAATTCCAATTTAACTAACTTCGACCTAATTATTTAAAAGCAACACAAAAACATATCCAATTTTAACCAACAACATCTCATCAACAAATAGGATACTTTCTTTACTAATTCACCTCACATCACTTTCATAATCTAAGCAAACATATTAAAATCCCCATACCTCCTGAAGAAGTGAACAAAACCCTTTTTACTTCACTCTACTTTCTTCTCTTTTCCTTTACCTTTGGTCTTCTCCTCCTCTACACATAACACACTCATTCAAAACTATCTTCAACAATTACATATACATAACAAAACCCTAAATGAAGAGAAAACCACTAAATTTTACCTTGGTTTCTACCAATGATTAGGTTGATTCCTTATATGAAAAATGGTGTGATGAAGAAGATGAAGTGGAGAGGAAATAGGAGAGGAAAAATCTGGAATTCTCAACCTTAAAGGTCATCCCTCTCTCTTCTCCTTATGCCCATTCGTGCACTTCCAAGACTCACAAACATGCTTACTTACTACTGGATACACATGCTTTATTATTAATCACATATGTCTTAATCCTATTGGTCCATTTGTTAATTTTAGGAAAAATTACACATTGGTCCTTCTTCTTCTTTTAATTCCCACATTGGCACATAACCTCATGTAGTAATTTCAATCCCATCCATATTTCACGTCTAAGTATGTATATCCATGCTGAAATGTACAACCCTTTTACCTATGCCTTTTACAATAAGTACCATTATGTCCCTTACTGTACTTAGATGCACTTAATTTGTTATGTTCACTTCTTGTTACACCCTTGACATGTTATAATACTTCTAGGGTACATATTGGGGCCCTACATTTCTCTTCCCATTAAAAATAATTTCATCCTTGAAATTCATACCTGTATTAAATGACTGTGGATATTAAGTCATTTTCTTCAATTCGGGTTCCTATATTGCTTCCTCAAGTCCATGATATTACCAGAGTATTTGCACTAGAGGTATTTGTTTATTTATGAGTTGTTAGACTTCTCTGGTCAAGATAGACATAGGTCTTTCCTTATAAGAAAATTTTTGTTATACTTGAATTTTTTGCACAAGAAACTTGTGTGTATCATTAGACCGATATCTTCTCAACATAGAAATGTGAAACACATCTTTTAACTTGGCCAATTCTTCAGGAAGAGCTAACTTATAAGCTACTGGTCCAATTCTCTGAAGAATTCATGAGGATTAATGTAGTGAGGGTTAAGCTTACCTTTCTTCCCAAACCGAAATATGTTTTTCATGGTGATACTTTTAAAAATACCTTATCCCCTACCTGATACTCAATATCTTTTCTTTTTAAATCAACATAGGATTTCTACTTATCACTGATGGCTTTTAATCTTTGTTGAATATTTTGAACTTTCTCTTCAATATCTTTTACAAAATAATCCTCGATCATCTTGTTTTCACTTAATTCAGTCTAACAAACTAGAGTTTTGCACTTCCTATCATATAATGTTTCATAAGGCACCAAGTTGATACTAGTCTAATAACTATTATTATAAACAAACTCCATCAGAGAAAGATATTTATCCTAACTTTCAAAGAATTCTAACACACAACCTCGAAGCATATCTTCTAATACCTAAATAACCCCTTCAGATTGTCCATCTGTCTTGGGGTGGAAAGCAGTACTAAAACTGAGTCAGGAATCCAGAGCCATTTGCATACTTTTTCAGAATCTCAAAGTAAATCAAGAATTATGATCAGAAATAATAAACAATGGTACTCTATGCAATTTCACTATCTCATTCACATATATATCTGCTAGCTTATCTATCAAATAGTCAGGACGAATGGGTATGAAATGAGTAAACTTGGTGAACTTATCCACAATCACCCATACAACATCATGCTTCCTTTAAGTGAGGGGAAGCCCAGTAATAAAATCCAAAATAATGTTATCCCATTTCCATTAAGGAATCAGAATAGGATTCAACAAACTAGATGAAACATGGTGCTCAACTTTAACCTGTTGATATGTCAAACATTTATATACATAATTTACAACATCAATGTTTCATACTAGACCACCATTAATGTTGCTTCAGATCGTGATACATTTTATTTCCATCAAGGTGCATTGTGAACACAGTAATATGGGCCTCATACAATAGCTTCTTCTTCAATCCATCACTAGCTGGTACACAAAACCGATCTTTGTAATACAGATAACCATCTCCTTTTATAGAAAAGTCAAGATGTTTGCCTTCCTGAGTTGCCAAGATAAGTTGTTGCAATGTATCAACTTTTTGAGCATCAATGATCTCTTGTCTTAAATTAGGCTTAGCTTTTAATTGAGCTACTAAAGCCCCATCAAGTGCAATTCCCCACTCACCCTACTGCATTGATAATGCTAAAATGGTCTTTTAATTTAAAGCACCAGTCATCATATTAGCCTTACTAGGATGATGGTCCATAATACAGTCATAATCTTTAAATAGTTCCAACCAACATCGTTGTCTAAGGTTAAGTTCTTTCTGAGTAAGCAAGTATTTCAGACTTTTTATGATTAGTGAAAATCTTGCACCTTTTATCATATAAGTAGTGCCACCAAATTTTCAAAGCAAATACTACTGTTGTAAGCTCAAGATCATTCGTAGGATAGTTCTACTCATGTGGCTTCAGTTGCCTAGAGGAATATGCAACCCCCTTACCATCCTATATCATAACACAACCCAATCCATTTCCAGATGAATCACTAAACACAATATATTCCTTACCAAAAGTGGGTTGAGCCAATACAAGAGCTTAAGTAAACATTCTCTTTTACTGATCAAAGTTAACTTGACATTTAGTAGACCGTTCAAATTTTACTCCTTTTCATAGCAGTTTAGTCAAAAGAGATGTTATCACTAAAAAATCCTTTACAAACTGATGATAGTAATCAACCAAACCTAGAAAACTTCTCATTTTAGTCACATTCTGAGGCAGCTTCTAGTTAATAATCACTTCAATCTTACTAGGATCAACTCTAATTCCTTGAAAAGAGACAACATGTCCCATAAAAGATACTTCCTTAAGCCAAAAATCACATTTGCTTAGCTTGGCATACAACTGTTTTTCTTGCAATATCTATTATGTTTTTCTTGCAATATCTATAACACAATTCGTATATGTTGAGCATGATCTTGCTCATTCTTGGAATAGGCCAGAATAATATCCATGAATATCACAACAAACTAGTCTATATAGGGCTTAAATACCCTATTCATCATATCCATGAATGTAGCTGGTACATTAGTTAACCCAAACGATATCACCAGGAATTCATAATGTCTACATTGGGTTTTGAATGTAGACTTTTGAACATCCACATCCTTTTCCCGAAACTGATAATACCCTAATTGCATATCTATCTTTGAAAATACCCTTGCACCTTTTAACTGATCAAACATTTCTTTTATCTTTGGCAACGAATACTTATTCTTCACCGTAACCTTGTTCAATTGCCTGTAATCAAAACACATTCGTAGAGTACCATCTTTCTTCTTAATAAACAAAATCGGTGCTCCTTAGGATGAGACACTAGGTTAAATAACCTGTAATAAAAACACATTCGTAGAGTACCATCTTTCTTCTTAATAAAAAAAATCAGTGCTCCTTAGGATGAGACACTAGGTCAAACAAATCCTTTATCCAATTGATCCTAAAACTAAACTTTCAATTCCTTTCATTTAGTAGGAGTCATTCCGTATGACGCTCTAGATATAGGAGTAGTATCAGTCACAATCTCAATAGATAGCTCCACTTCCCTTTTGGGAGGAAGTTCAGGTTGTTCTTTAGGAAAACATTTGGAAATTTGTTCACCACTAGAATTCCTTGCAGTTTTACACTTTCCCTTTTTGAATCAAGCAAAAAAGCCAAGTAAGCTTCACACCCCTTCCTAAGAAACCTTCGAGCTTTTATAGCATACATCACACTATTCAAGAACTAGTACAGGTGTTGTACAAAATTGTTTTAATTTGACTGGGCTTTTTAAGCATAACAATCTTAGCTCTACAATCAACAACTGCCTGATGCTTGGATAAACAATCCCTACCTAAAATCAAATTGAATTCATGAAAAGGCAATTCAATTAGATTTGCTACAAACTCACTACCTTGGATTAAAACAAGACAATTTTTATAAACCCTATTAACCAACACACTACTACCCCTAGGAATTAATGAATATCATAATCTAATCGATCTTTCCATACTTGAATCTAGAACCAAAATATGGAACAAACGGTATTAGGCCAAACACAAACCCTTATATGCATATATAGGCCATATTTAAGCTTTAATTAGGCCATAATCACCTAAACCATGCTTTAATACCATTAAATTATGACACCCTAATACCCCCAAGAGGATATACAGACGCACCCAAAATAGATCTAGACAATTCAAAAACTTCCAAAGATAAGGAAATCATATATCACATCTTATATTTCACTGTGGTTTACATAAGTCACAAATTACACATATAACATCCATACAAAAAAATCTCATCATAATTGATGGTTAGCATAGGCCATTCATATATGCTACAAAATTCCTTCTTAATATTTATAAATACAAAACATTGTTTAGATATAAGATCTTCCAAAAGAGTTGCACATCTTTCTTTGGCCATTGCGGTTTTCCCAACCTTGACCCTATTTATAATGACCTACATAGAGGAAAAACCACCATATTAAGCATATAACTTAGTGGGGAATAATGATGCAAGATAGCAACTACTCACAACAGTCACCTAAAAATCATATGTAAATGATTCATGACAATTGAGTGATGGAAAATACATGATAAAATAAAAGTCGTGAAGCGTCACATAACAATATTTGAACATGATATTCAAAGATTATTACAAATATAATTTTACGTCAAAACAAAACAATTATCTTAACATGTTGGACCCCGTCGCCGAGGCTCAACATTCGGACCACACAAGCATACATGTAAGCATAGAGGACCCAAAACGAACACATAATAGGGGAAACTTGCAATAGAAAAGTTGGATAGGCTTTTTAAGAAAATATGTTCCTTACGCTCTCACGGTTCCAACGCCACTGAAAACGCTCAATTTGGATTAGAAATGAAGAAGTTATGGCAAAAATGTTATTTCAAAGAAAACAACCAAAATTGAGCACTACCGACTTCAGGTCAGAATTTGAAAATCTTAAAGGCTTAATTGTTGACCGGTTCCTTCATAAAACTTGTAGGTTTATGTCTCTAGTTTAATTTAAAATAAGAATCGCCTCGATCGGAGCTCTGTAGCTCAAGATATTTAAAATTAGTAAAGTATATTCAGACTTGATCAGCCGACCTCCACACTTTGTTTCAAACCACCTTTTTCAATTTAAAAAAATTTGATAAATCAAGTGTGGAAAGATAGAAAAATCTCTTAGAAATTCATCGCTTCAAAAATCAGCTTAATCGGAGGTCTACACCAATAGTTATGGCCAAAAGAAGGAAGAGGGGTCGGTCGTCCAAAACCGACCCCCAAAAGACGAGCTAGCGACCAGCGCTCGCACACGGGTGAGCGCCCAATGCCGACCGCTAGCGCTCGCGTGCGGGCGAGCGCTGGCTATCCGAGCACCAATTCCAGACTCCGAGTTCTGCAACTTCTAACCCTCATAACTTTTGATTCCGAGCTTCAAATTAGACACGGTCGGAAGCGTTAGAAAGCTAGAAGAAAAATCTACATTTTTTAAGAAGGACTCAAGGACAAGCTCGGCCACTAAGGGAAACAAATATTTACACAAAGGCCGATCGACTAGCTCTCCACAAATAGTACCAGAACTTACAAACTCCATAACTTTTGACCCAGGACTCCAAATTAAGCAAACTTAGTGTCTATGGAAAGGTAAAAGAATTATCTACAACTTTCATGATGATCACTGACCTATATTCCAACTCTATGAGGGTCAAAAGTGGACTCGAAGCTTCAGACTAAGATCTGTCAATTTGGCAGTACCTGCATTTAATTCTAACGACTCCCACCTACCAATTTAACACATCATGAATAACTCATAAAACCCCCCTGGGAGAGCTCTACAGCTCGCCTAACACCATCAAGGAGTCATAATAATCCCAGATGACCTATATTAACCCAGAAACTGCAGAAAACACAACATACCCAGAAATTACCACATGAGTGCATCAACCCAGAAATTTTAGCACTACATCCCACTTCAACAAACTCACATGAAGAGAGTACTAAAGCTCTCCTTCTCTTTCCAAATCATAACAAAGTTAAATCATGGCTTTAATTACATATCAGCATATCCATTAACAGTCAAGTACATAATACAAAATGTGTGAGATGCTCCATGTTTGATATGCTTATAAGCTAGTTACTAACTTAATACAAAAGTGGCTAAATTTCTTGGAGTGATGCCCGATGCCTTGCAAGGTTCCGTGATCAACTAGAATTTGCACCTAAGGAGGGAGAATGAGGGGTGAGCTAACACGGCTCAGTGGCTAACATGTTTATAGCCATCGGGTAATGAGCCACACAACAAATCATTAAAAATCCGAAACAATAGCAATTTATCATATAAAGCTCAAATAATCCAAAATCATCACATAAGCATAACATGAGAGTTCATATCAATCAAACACATAGTATGCATCATAAACACAAATAAATGATGGAATGCACACATTTGGCTCGAGAGTTTCATAAATACGACGGAAACCGAAGTTTACCATAAACACGACGAGTCCATTTTGGATCTAAATGGGCCTGGCGGGCTCTTTGGGAGAAGGCAAAAGGGTCAGCGTGCGTGACTTATCGAAGTAGGTTCTCTCTCGCCCAATCACAATCAATTTATGATCACATATTCAAGCACAATACTAACATTTTATGCTTCTTTCATTCTTTCAAATCATCATAGCTTCATTCTTTTCTTTCAAAGCAATTGAAAGACACTTTCAATATACACACATTTAACAAAGATAGCACACATAGGGCATTTGCCCATTACACAAAAACTATAAAAATGTTATCCACCTATTGTCGGTATCTGAATTCAAGATTGCCCTTCCTCCTTGTCATGAGTGGGGTTCTCTTGATTTCCTTCAATCAAAACATACTCCATTCACTATTTATATTCTAAAAGAAAGCATAGTATTCATAAAAATCAAGTAAAATAAAAGTCTACTTTAAACCTAACCTACCCCTAAGCCATATATGCTAGAATAACCATAACCTTAGTGAGAAAGACCCTAAAATCCATAGATCTCACCTTCTTTTCCATTTTTCTTCAATCTCTACACAAACCCTAACTTCCATCTTACACCATTCTTAAACCTAGCTTAAGCAAAGATAAAACTTACCTCTCACAAGTAGATTTCTTCTCTTTTTCTCCTTCTTTCTTCCTCCCTTCAAGCCTCCCACGACTCTCCCTCTTCCTCTTGGCTGAAAGTTCTCTTCCTTTCTTCCCTCACAATTTTACTCTTCTCTTCTCCTTTCCTTTGGTGACTTACGACACTTGCTTCCTCCTCTTCCTTCTTTAATTCATTTAACTCTTCCTTTAAAAGCCTACCTCAAAACTACATAGTTTTGAGCTCTCCTTCTAACAATCCCTTTTTGGGCTCTCCTCCTCACAAGCCCACTACACATAATCCACTTATTTCTAATCCTCCTTCTTCTTATTCTACTTATCCCTAAAGCCCATACTTTCCAATATTAGGTCCAAGCCTTCATTTAAAGTCCCAACTTTTAATTTCCAAGCCCAACATAAAAATATCTATATAAACACATAATTAAATCAATTAAGGCAAAATAAAAATAATTAACTAATAAATCCATAAATCAATAAATAATTAATTCAAATAAAAAAAATTGGGGCCCAACATAACATATATAAAATTGACTACTAATTTCTTCAAACGTGGGTAACAGGAACAAAATAGAAGATACTTATGATTGGTACCTACAAAAGAGGCAATAGCCTCTGAAATAGAAGAGACTAGGCCTCTAAAATAGAAGATGTCATAATGTCTTAGAACAGAAGCAATTGCAGACCCTTCTAGGTATGCCTACTTACCAACAACTAAAACTTGACGAGTTAAAACTAATCATCAAAACATCATAATTACATTTTAGAGTCACATTAAAGAGAAAAAAATTCATAAGATTTTCTTTTCTCTCCACTTTGATTTTTTCGGGTTGTTCTTCTGTTTTTGAACTTTCTGATTTTGGTTAATCCATATATATTTCATGTTGATCAAATTCATAACCATAAATTATTTCATCTTGATCAGTAAAAGGTCTTATGAGTTTATATTTTAAAAATTGAGATTTACAAATTATTTTTAAAATACGGGATTAATTTTCGTGTTTATTCGTACATACTTATATAAGATTTTGGATAACAATTTAAAAGGATTAGAAGAATTTATATTAGCTTATATTGATTACATTATTATATTTTCAGATAGAGATAAGGAAGATCATTTTAAAAGGTTAAAATGTTCTCACTAGATGTCAACATAAAGGATTAATTTTAAGCAAAAGAATATTCATTCCCTCATACTTAAAATTATAATTTGAAAATGTTTATCATGCTCATTTGCATTTAATATGCTTTATGATCATATTCCTTTTCAATAATACATCAATGAAAGCATTAAAGGATATACACATTACATGTATGATGAGTCTCATATTAAACTTATACTTGGATTGCTAAGCTTTAGTGACATTCAAAAAGGTTCAGATAAGATGTGGTAAACATCATAAACGAAAATGATGCCCTAGTTGCGACAAAAGAGAGGACCACAATCGTGACAAACACTCACCATTCATACCTCTATTTTTTCTATTATATTCATATAGCAAACGTTCGAATTAGGTTTTATGGTCTTCTAGACGTTTCTTCCTATATGTATTAATTTTCTAATGTAATAAATTACACACAATTTGGTTAAGTATTTCTAGGTTTATCCCTAAAACACTACAAGATGCTTGAAAACAAAGACAATAGCTAGAACTCAACTTCAAGACATAATTCAAACTCTTAGAGGTAGAATCAGATTTCATTTCCTTTATGAAAGTTTTATATCCAAGTATCTAGTTTAATCTCCAATTAAAATGATCCAATTTGGAGGTCTAAATACCAAGATATGGCCAAATTACAAAAGTATCCAATGAGGTACATTCCAAATTAGCTAACTTCGACCTTATCATGCAAGAGTAACACAAAAACACATCCAATTTTAACCAACAACATCTCATTAGCAAATAGGATACTTCCTTTACCAATTGCCCTCACATCACGTTCATAATCCAAACAAACATATCAAAATTCCCATACCTCCTGAAGAAGTGATCAAAACCCTTTCACTTCACTCTACTTGCTTCTCTTTACCTTTTCCTTTGCCTTTTCCTTTGGTCTTCTCCTCCATTACACATAACACACCCATTCAAAACTCATCTTCAACAATTACATATATATAAGAAAACCCTAAATGAAGAGAAAACCATAAAATTTTACCCTAGTTTTTACCAAAGATTAGTTTGATTCCTTATATGAAAAATGGTGTGATGAAGAAGATGAAGTGAAGCGAAAAAACTTGGAATTCCTAACCCTAAAGGTCGTCCCTCTATCCTATCCTTATGCCCATTCATACACTTCCAAGATTCACACACTTGCTTACTTAGTATTGGAGACACATGCTTTATTATTATTGGTCATATATGCCTTAATCCTATTGGTTCATTTGATAACTTTATGAAAAATTGCACATTAGTCCTTCTTCTTTCTTTAATTCTCACATTGGCACATAACCTCATCAATTAATTTCAATTTCATCCATATTTTACGTCTAAGTATTTATATCCATGTCGAAATGTGCAAATTACCCTTTTATACATATCTTTTATATTAAGTACCATTTTGTCCCTTACTATACTTAGATGCACTTAATTTGTTACTTTCACTTTTTATTACATCCTAGATTTGCTATAATACTTATAGGGTATATGATGGGGCCTTACAAGTTCAAAAGCCATTACTTGAAATAAATCTTAGAGTATTATGTATGTCATGTGCTTGTCACAATCTTAATCTTACTCTTAGTGATATGGAACATTTTTGTATTAAATTTGTTTCATTTTTTGGAGTTATACAATGCATACATGCATTATTTTAAAGTTCTGCTAAAAGATGGAAGGTTTTACTTGATAATGTTCTAGGTTTAACCCTAAATCACCGTCTAATAAAAAGTGTTAAAACTCTTAGATTTTAAGATCACCAAATAAGATTGGCTTTGGTGGAGTTATCAATATCTTGTAATGATGCCAAGTTAAAGAGTGAAGCGGAAAGTTTTTCTAGTTCACTTGAGAGTTTTGAGTTTTTACTTGGCATAGTTAATTGGTATAATATTTTATTAATATATTGAGCAAAAATTTGCAGTCTAAACATATATGCACCGACGCTACAATAAAGAGATTAGAAGGTGTGATGGTAATTTTTGAGAAATATAGAGATGAAGGAATTTTTCTTTAGTATGAATATTGGCATAGTTAATTGATGCACTTCTAGTTAGATTTTGTATTATTAGAAAAGGACAATTTGAAGAAAGCGATTATGATGATGAAACGTAATCAGTGAGGAGTCTTTTAGAGTCAGTTACTTTCTAGTTATTATGGATATGACAATTACTTAGTCAAAGAATATATTTGAGCAAGTAATAATATTTGAAAGTATTTTTGGATTCTTATTTAATTCAAAGAAGTTGAGGTTATTAGATGATAATGAACTAAGAGAATGTTGCACTAATTTTAAACTACTTTTTCTCATGATAATGTGTCAGATATGGTTTTAGATTATCTTTTTTATAAATTAAAAGTATTGAAAACGACTTTGCCAAATGAGTCAATGTCAATAGTTGAAATTTTTGAACTTATTAAAGTTGCAGATTTTTATCTAAATATTTCAATTATTTGTCAAATCATATTAACTACATTTGTGATTGTAGCATCAGTTAACCAAATTTTTTCAAAGTTAAAATTATTGAAAACCTAACTGAGGTCATCAATGTGACAAGAAAGCTTGAATGGTTTGGATAGATGATTTTGTATTTAGAAATATATAGAAAATTTATTTTTTATTACCATTTGTGTGCTTGTTAATGTAGTTTTGTAACTACTTGGTGTTTTGCAATCTGACGTTACTATTTGGTTATTGCTCCTACTATTTTGTTGTTATTGCTATTGGTTTCAATGATTTTATTATTGAAGACATTTGTAAGATATTTACTACTATGATCATTTTTCCTTAGTATTTTCTTGAGTACGTGACTTATAACTTAAGTCACTTATGTATTGATATTAAAATTTGATAATAAAAATATGCTTTTGAGGTTTACATAGATGCATATTGCTAATTCATTAGGCCCTTCTTTTTACTTTGTCTCGGGCATATAAAGGTCAGAAATAACCATGTTTAGCTAGTATATAAAGGATGAAAAGAACTTTCTTAACGATTAAGTCTAAAAAAAATAAATATCAATTTTAATATGCTTGGTGCAAGTATAAGAAACAGGATATGTAGTAAGGAACGTAGCACTATCACACAATAAGTTAGGTTTGAGATCAAATAAGTCAATTTCATTAAGAAGAGATGTGACCCAACATAATTCTATAGATATAAGTGAGATGCTTATGCATTCAGTCTTAGTATTAGAATAAGCAACAATAGGTTGTTTCTTCACATTCAAAGAAATAAGATTAGGTCTCAAGAAGATTAATACAGTAGACAGTGCGAGTAATAATTGAGGCTTTAGTTAAGCATAAGCCATGAGAGGTTGTTAACCATAAATATGAAGAATTCATTTAATCGTATTTCAGTAAACGTTATTAGGACAATAAAGAATTTGTTAATAACAAATTAAATATCATGAGAAGTGAGGCAAAGGTACTAAAGAGGACTAATAGTGTTGTAATATGCAATAAGGTCAAAGAGGGGAGTGTTATGGTCTTTAAAGAAAGGTAAAGTGGGGGTCATGAGTGTTGGCAAAGATTTTGAATTTACAAGATGTGTATAAGGGAGAAGATCTTATGTAACGTACCACTCTCATATAGCATATGCCCGAACACATGAACGATTATTCGAGAACATACTCTACGAGGATGGCATGTTAAGACGATCGCGTTACCACATTTTAATGCATCACATATCAAAAGCATTTCAAACATTAATTTTGAATCATTTCATTCACAAACATATTAAATCACAAAAGTCATTACACTTCATAGTTCATATATACATTTGATTGTTGGGTCTCGTTTTCAGAACCCAACTATTGGAGAAAACCATAACTATTATCGCTTCATTTTCTTGCTCTGATACCACTCAATGTTGGATCCTGCTTGTTTCTGGAATCCAACTCTTATACGGAATCATAAAGCGTGTGAGCAGAATTTCTCGTCAAACAAATGTGGGCGAAAACCAAAGAAATAAAAAATCTTAAGGTCAAAACTTTTAACTCTGACATAAAAAATTTGCATACTTTAAATGTTGGACCCCGCTGTCGGAGCCCAACATCGGACATGAGAGCGTGGCGTAATACATGCTACTTATACTTTTAAGGAAAAGACCCACGGAAGATTAATGGCCCTGCTTTAAATAAACAAGGTGAAACATGCAAATGTAACAGTTTAGAAAGGAGACCATCGGAAGTTCAATGGACCCATCGTGAATAAACTCAAAACTTACTTTCATGCTCTAAAACATATCCAAATCTGTAATTCATGTTCTAAAAGGTAATATCTCAAAACAATTTACAACTTTGAATTCAAGAGCCAAAAATCTAAAACACTCTTGAACCAATGATACTTGAAATGTAACTAAAGTCTTGTTTTCCAAAATATAACATTGAAAATAAACAAACATAATGAAATGAAAACGGGAGTGCTGCCGAAACTCGTGACTCACTCGATCTACGGCTCATCACTGTATGGGGAGATTAGAGGGTGAGCTATAAAGCTCGTGGGAACATATTTATAATATAGCAATAAGCAAAAGTATTCAAAATATCTCATTCTTGGTGATACTTCTTTGAAATCATAGTCATTGATCATGTATATGTCTTTGTCTTGAAAATGCTTGATTCTTGAACAAATCATGATGCATGGCACATAACAAATCATAACACATAACATGATGGTTTGGGTGTCCGGGTTAGTGACGTCTTACACATGCCATCAAAATGTTGATGTGTGAGCGTAATTCGTGAGGAATCCTTGTGAGAAACCACGTGTCACGGTCGGGCGGGCGGAGAAGCCTTTTCATGAGTCAATGTGCACTTGACTATCGTGAGGGACACCACAAACCCACATAAGTATGCATAATTCATGTTCTTATAAACTTGTTTGCCAAACTGGCACTTGCTTGTAAACTTGTTTGTAATCTTGCTTGTCTTGTATTTCGTAAAACTTGAATTCATGTACTTGTATTCGTGAAAGGAGAACACTCCTTTGTGAAAATCTTGATAATAATCATGAATGCAAATTACAATGCAGAATATAATCATTCATAGTAGTATGCAATGCGATCGTGGATGATGTAATGTAAATGCATGAGATCTTGCTTGATTTGAACTAAACAATGAGTACTTAATTACTCTATTATAAACATGAACCCACCTAAATTCCTTGCTTAAAACTTGCTTAGGAATGCCTTTCCTCTTGCCTCACTTGATTTCCTTAACCAAATAGCCAAAATCCAAATCAATTTGGTGTAGAAATCGGAAAATCAAACCTTAACCATTCAAACTACAACCAAAACTGAAACAAGAATTTCATGCTCAACTTCCATCAAAAATTGAAGATTCTTAGAGACTGATTCAGAACTTAATTTCTTCCTGAAACTTGTAGCCCTATGTCTCTAGTTTACAACGCAAAAAGAATCACCTCATTTGAACATCTACATCAAAAGTTATGTCCAAAATACCGAAGCATGTCGCAGCAGGAAATTGGCCGTTCGCCGCGACGAGAAACTGGAGCACGTCGCGACGAGCGAGCGCGCCGCGACGAACACATCTGCAGGTCGCGACGTGCGACGGCGTAAACCTCCCGAAACTCATTTTTTTCACTTTTCTCAACCATAATCCTCCCATATTTCAATTATAAACACATCTAAACATTAAAACACCTATAATACTTCATTTCTAACATCAAAATCATCAACAAAACAACAACCCAAGCAAATCTACCAAAGTTCACCATAAACCCTAAACCAACGATTTCTACTCATTCCAAACAAAACTAAGGTTAGATTCAACCTAAACAAGAGTAGAAGAGTTAAACAAACCTGAAGAATGCTTCGATCCTCTGAAAATCGACAAACCGAGCTTGCCCTTTTTCTCTTCTTCTTCTCCTCTCACTGTCGACCCTCTTCTTCTTCTTTCTCTTCTATTTTTCCTTTCTTTCTTTTCTTTAAGTCCTTAAACCTACAAGATAGGGCAATGACTAAAATGCCCATCCATGCTTAGCCTAAACCATTCTAACTCAAGTGCCTTGACCATTTTGCCCTTAAACATTTTTTTACTCTTCCATAAACATTTATTCCCTACTAAATTCAATTAAATCCAAATTTCCACTAATACTTTCAATAAAACTCAAACTATACCATAAATCATAAATCAATTTAATTCATACTTAATAACTTCAAGAAAAACAAATTTGGGGCCCAACATTAAATCGTTGGAAATGTAAAATCAACTTAGTCAAATTCCTTATAGATCAATACCGAATTTATCCTAAAATTAGAATACCGATTTTACCCTCACGAAAAACTTGGAATTTATCCCAACTTCACTTTCTCTATTACAACATCATTCAAAGCAATTCAACTTCCAATTGGAATTCATCCAACACTCAACCTCAGTTCATATAATTCTTTATATTCAATAACATCTTATCATCATCATCATCATCATCACCCAGTTCGAAATCCCACAATGAAGTAGGGTCTGGGGAGGTCCGATAGTACGCAGCCTTACCCCTACATAATAGAGAGGTTGTTTTCGGTGGACCCACATGCAATGAGACAATATACGAATGATACAGGTGATAGAAACAATTCATTAAAAAACATAAAATAAATGAAATTACAAGTAGCCACTAGCTCTATATCTATTGGATTAAACCAGTAGCCAGGAATCTGCTCGAATTCTGGAGGGAGAGGGAGATTGATTTCTTCGTTCTTTGACTTCCTTTCTGTTGGCAGTTATGTTAAGATTGATTAATAAATTATGAATAATGAATGGATAATTACAAATAAAATTTAATTAGACTGTAATCACATTATTAGAATTGAATTAGATAAAGTGTTTAGATACCCCATTAGTCTTAGAGATACTAGGTGATGTGCGAACCGTAGAGTGTTGTAGCTATTGCGTCAAGTATTCTGTGTGGACAGTACGTTTACAAAAATAAAACTGATGTAGTTCCGCAAATTCACGGGTCTCAAGTAGTACAGTATAATATCGTCCCACAGGGAGTAATTGTGTAAGTACTAGGCTTAGATCACTCAATTAATTGGACTAGCGATTGTGTAAGAAAAGGGAATTAAAATAAGAAATTTAACTAGCAAAAATAACAAAATCAAAGCTAAAGAAAATTGTGAATATTTCTAGGGATTAATTCAAATGGAATATGATAAGCTTCAAGGATGGTTCCACTTTTAGCATTTTCTATGGACTTTTACCTCGGTCAATTTATGAGGTGAATTTTTGGTTGATAGAAGGTTGAGCCTAGAGTTGCTTAGATCCTTTTTCAAGGTATCAAAGGAATGTTACGTAATAATCCTAATTTACTATCGTAAACTAGCAATCAAGCATAACCCATTAAGATCTTTACTAACCTGGTTTTCTCTCATAAATTCAGTTTATGTCTAAATCTGAAATTTATAAGTTCCCAGCTTGGAGTTTTGTTATTAATTTTCCCTTATCGGTTCTTCAATTAACAACTAACGTCAAGTAATGGTTGGCCAAACACAATACCAGCAAAATCAATTTCAAACCAGAGAAATCAAAACCAAAAATCCATACAAATAAATCAACCGTAATCCATAAAATTAGCTAAAAGCTTCTGCCCCAACCTTGAAGCTTCAGGGAAGCTACTCACTCATGGTAGAATGAAATCAACATAAATTATGCTCAACAAACAACATTAGGAAAAATTAAATAATAGAACAGAAGTTGAATAAGTTTCGGGTCTCCCTTTAATGTAAACAAATGTTTACAAAACTTTAATGGCATTCCAAGCCAAATTACATCATCAATCTCAAAAATCCAAAATACAACAAAAGATACCAAATCTCATAAATTTTAACATATGTCTAAAGTCTCTTTTTTTCTCATCAATCCAACTTAAAAATACAAAATATGCATAATCAAATAGATTCCTTGGTTTTCTTTCATCCGATCTCTTTCTCATCACCTGCAGATAGGAATGAAAGGGGGTGAGCTTACAGCTCGTGGGTAACATGTTTATAGTCAATAACGAGCAAAACCATTGAAATTATTCCTTTGTCTTAGAAAATTCTTATTAAATCATAAAACACATAGTTCTCAAATTCTCAAATAAATTCACAATTCTAGTTCAAAACTCGTAATTAAAACCTCGTCACATAAACATTTCATAAACAATTAGCCATCAAAGCATAACATTCAATTATGCATCATTCATAACAAATTGAATATACAATGCACAATAAATGGCTCGAGAGCTCCGTGGAACAAAACGGATAAACCGAAGTTTAAACCGTGAGCAAAACGAGTCTATTTTCGGATCTCGTGGGCCACAAGTGGGCAATTGGGAAAAGGTTTTATGTCGACGTGCACATGACTACGAAATGTTACTCTCTTTCTGTTGGGCCCCGATTCGCTTTAAGCATATTTGATTTATTTGGAAGTTTAGATTGATTAAATGCTTTAAGATAAAATTATTTGGGGATTTTAATGTTTAGTTAATGATAATATATTGAAAGGATTTAGTTAAAATTGGAATTTTGAGAAATTCTTAGAAATTAAAAGGCGCCTTTTAATGTTGGACCCCCCACACAGTAGGTGTTTTGCGAGTTATCTTTGGCGAGTGTTCTTGGGTTATCATGACATCAACATAATCGATATTGTCCTCTTTGGTCATGGGTGAGCCACGGCTCGAACCCGTGACCTCGAAATTATAGTTTCCAGGTCTAGCCTCTTACCATTTGGCTAGCTGGTAGGCAAAGCAGGACAAAACGAGTGATTAAGGTTGAATGTCAAAACAATTGATAACCCAAGAAACACCGCTATAAAGATAACTCGCAAACACCTACTGAGTGAGTGGGGTCCAACACTTTCCCAAACAAAAGCACAAAATCAATGCTCACAAACATTTTTATTAAAATGAAATGCTTTCATACTGTTCATGTTCTTTTTCTTCTTTCCATTCAAATTAAAATGACATGACACAATTCAATAACATAACATAATCATATATCCCAATACATTTTTGCATATTCACAAATATAAACAAATTCTTAAAATCATTGAGAAGCAATATATGTACATTAACAAAGTAATTGAAATCATTTCATTCTTTTGATTTGAAAAAAAAACTTTAATAGTTCATTATTCAATTATAAACATGAAACCCACCTTATTTCCTTGCTTAATTGATAGGATTGAAGTATCTTATATTTTCTTATGCATTTACATGTGATTTCAATCTTATTTTTATGATAAAATGCTCAATTTGTGTTCAATTTATGTTGACTGCTAGGTTGGATTTGTTGATATATGTTGGAGATCAAAAAGACAAAATTTTCTAAAACAAAATTGGAGTGTAATTGTTTACCAAGTTAATTGAAAAAAAAAAGAGAAAATGATGTTGGGCTGCTGCTGCGTTTTTGACGTCTGTTCTTCTTGCAGCGTTTTTGTTAAAACGCTGAAACACGAACAGCATAAGGGTTTTAAGAAGTGAACTGATTTTAATTGTCTTATCACAGCTACAGGAACGAAGAGTGGAGAGAATAACGTGGCGGCAGAACAAGAGGAACGTGGAGAAGCAAACTGATGCAGATAAAAAGGAGCAAGAGTTTTAATTGTCTTGTCATTCTTTTGCTATAGGCTACAGTGTCGGCGTGAGCATAGAAACGAAACAAACTGAAGCAAGTTGACGCTGCAGAAAAGACGAAGGAATAACGCAGGGAGCTGGCATGGATGCAGACACAGACAGCGCGTAGGGAGCAGCAGTGAATAGGAATGGTGGGCACAAAAAACTCAACACTTAATTGTCCCGTCGCAAATAGTGAATAGTGGAGTGAAGAAAGTAGCTTGAGAGTGCTGAAACAATGCGAGATACGATTTGTGCTTGGAGTATGAAAATGAAGATGGAAGGTTAGTTTCTCGACACCGGTTTAACGGGAATATCGACGCCGAGTCACGGTTAAGCTATTTTTGTCATTTTAAAATTGTGATTTATTTTTTGATTGTTTTGTTGTTGGTTTTGATTTGGATGGTTTGGGATTAATGATCTTAATATAATATTTTGATCGTTTTATTTCAAACCTATTGCTAAAATATTGATTGTAATCCGTAATTGTTACTTTTGATATTTCTGAGTGGCATCTAACGATCGTTAATCGTTAGGAACAACATGACTTAGGTTAGATAACCCGAGCTTGTGAGGTTACTGCCTATATTGATTATTTTTCAATTCGTAATGCGACTGTTAAATTGAATCTAGAGATCGTATCCTAAATTATTTGATGGTTAGGTTTAATCATTAATACTTGTTCAAAAGCCTCTACTCTCTTTGCTCCTCTTTCCTCCTTTGACTTCCTTCATCAAAGGTAAAATTTCTAAATCAATAGGAATCCAAAATTGAGACATCCAAAGAAACAAATCACCAAAATTGACCTTAGAAAGCTTAAACCCATACATTTCTCAAGCTATCTAAACCAAAACCTCTTTATAAATCCAACAAATCAAACATGCCCTTTATTGGACCCCGAATCTTTTGGTAAGTTAGGATGATTAAATAAGGATTTTTGAATGATTATTCATGAGTGAAGAAGTTAAGAATTTTTTAAATTGAAATGAAATAGAAGATATGGTATAAATATGAGATGGATTAATGTGGAATTAATTGACATGTTAATATGCTTAAGGTAAGGTGTCATGAAATTAGGTGGCATGATTTAATGGGATTCAATTATTGTATTCTGTGGACTTAATTAGCATGTTAAGGAAATTTAATTAACATGTTGATTAGACTAAGACTATATGACATGGATTAAGTGTATTAAGGTGTTATGAAGGTTATAAATGTATTAAGAGTTAAATGGGCCTTGGACTCAAGTTGGGCTTAAGTGGTGATATAAAAAGAAGAGGATTAAAACAAGAGTAATGAGTTAGGTGGCATGAATAAATACAATTAAATGTGTTAGTTGAATTTAAGAGTTTAGGGTTTAATTGGGCCTAAGAGAATAATGGGCCTAAATTAAATGAAAAGAAGAAGAAATGGTTTGGACTTAAGAGATTTAGTAGGATGAGAAGAAAGAAGAAAGAATAATTGGGCTTTAGGTCCAAATGAAATGAATAAAGAGAGGATATATATATGAAATGGGCTTTAATGAAGTAGGAAAAGAAAAGAAAATAAGTTGGGCTTAAAGAATTAGTGGGCTTGAGTAGTATAAGAGGAAAATAAGAAGAAGAAGGAATTAAGGGAAATGAAGTGGACTTGGGCTTAAGTTGTAGTATGAGTCAAATGAAGAAGGAAGGAAGAAGGAAAGAAGAAAGAAAGAAGAGGGAAGTAAATGGGCTTTGGGCTTAAGTGACTTAAGTAAAGAGTATAAAAAAGAGGAAATAAGGAGGAAGAAGAAGAAGGGAGTTAGGCTTGGGCCTATGGGCTTAAGTAAGATTGTAAAGGAGTATAAAAGAGAGGGAATAAGTGAATTGGTGTAGGAAAGGAGAGGAATTTCGAAAATTAGAAGAGGAGAAGAGGGAGGTGTCGTAAATGGTGGGAGAAGGAGAAAAGAAAGAAGTTTGTTAGGGTTTGTGATTTTCCAAGAGATTAAGCAAGAGTTGGAAGAAAGATCAAGAGTTAAAAGTGTGGGAAATCATTAGAGCTTCACTTTGAACCAAGAAATCACTTGGTTAGCTAAAGATTCAAGGTAAGCTTCTTGATTAAGTTTAAGTTTTTGTTGGTTTTATGGTTTAGAAAGACTAAGAATGGAATGGGTATAGTGATTCTCAAGCTAATTTCATGAAAGGGTTTTATAAATTTCATTAGAATTTGTGTTTATTATAGGTTTTCGATTTTAATGAAGGAAAGAAGGAAGAGAAGAGGAACAAGAGTTGTAGCAAAGAAACCAAGGATTTAGCAAGTTATAAGGTAGGTTTTATGTTTATAGTTAATTGATGGGCCCTAATATATTTTCAAAAGAATTATGAATCTAAAATGCTTTCAAATTCATTGTTTTAAAATGCTTTGAAAAATTGCTATCATTGATATATAATGGTATGAATGATTTGAAAATGTTATGTGAATTGGATGATTGATGATTTGATATGTGAATGTGGATGTTATGCGATTTTGCTTGAGGAATGATGATGCATTGCATATGAAATGCTTTATGTTCATGAAATGATTTATGAAAATTTGCATGATTTATGCAAAATAAGATTTCAAGATTTTTGCCTTGAGCAATCAAGATTCAAGACATGATTATATGTTATGTGGGTAAGGTTAAGTCCACCCAAAAAACGTCTCGTGCACGATGACCATGAAAAGCCTTCGTCCGGCTGCCCGACTGTGGCATAGGATGATCCAATATTTGGACTCCTCAAGATTTGCTTATATAAGATCATTAAATGAGATTATATGGTTGCCAAGAATTGTGGACTTGCCAAACCATTATGATGTGCTAGGTGATATGTGTTATATGATATGAATTGTGACAAGTTGAATTGCATTCATGATTTCATGACAGTTTGAAAAATGCATGAATTGAAAAATGAATAATTTGTGATTTCAAGAAAATGACAAGAGTTCTTAGTTTATGATTTTATGAACCTTTGAAAAAAAAATGAATGATTTGTGATTTCAAGAAAATGACAAGAGTTTTGAAGAAAACAATGTTTTATGATCCAAAGGAAATTTATATGGAAATGGGCTTCTAAAACTGTTTTGTTCATTATTTGGTTATAAGCATAGAACTATTGGGCTCCCAAGCTCACCCCCTTTTCCCAATTTCGGGTTTCTAGCAAGAATTCAAGAGGAAGTGGATCAAGGCATCTTGTGTTTGTTTTATTGTGTATTTGAAGTTTGGTTATGTAAATGTATAGTTGTAATTCATATGAGCAATTGAATAAAGTAAATGAGATATTGTTATTGGTTTTGGATTTTGGCTAGGAAATGCCAATGAAATTGTAAAACTCCTATGTATGATGATTAATGCAATATGGACTTGAGTATGATTGTGAATGTAAAATTTCATATGAACGAATATGGAGAAATGGTTGAAAGTTAGCATAATGCCTAAGTCTTGCTTATGAGGATAGCTTTGATGGTTGTCTAGGAATTTAGGGTTTGATGAACAAATTGAATCAAGAATTTATAGAATGATAAAATGAGTGTGATGCTGGAGTTGTTATAAAGTATGTTAACATGAGAGGGCATGAATATCATCTGATTAGGTAAATGTTATGAGATTGGGATTGACGGTCATGCATGTGTAATGAAGGTGAGAATGAGGCTTGCGTGAGGTTGAGTGGGCAAAGTCATGTTGAGAGTGAAGTGGATGAGTTGAGAGGTTTAGAAGTATTTATGATGTTTGGAATAAGTCAAGAGAGAGTGTAGAGGGTTAGATTTTGAGTCCAGAATAGATATAAGTCGAGTTATTGGACCCATAAGTCGACTTGTGAAGTTTTTGAACAATAAGTCGACTTGTAAGTTAGATAAGTCGAGTTATTTTCCTCGATAAGTCGACTTGTTGGTGACAAGTCGACTTATTTGCCTCGATAAGTCGAGTTGTTCAGTATAAGTCGAGATATAGGCTAATTTCCAGCCGAGTCGAGTTGTTAGTCAAGCGTTTTGAGCATTGTTAGAGGCCGAATTTGGTTTTACAGTCTTCATGAGAGTTGTAGATCTAGATGTCTACTTTCAAATGGTGAAAGAGCGAACACATTCTGACCTATATATATAAAAAGTTATGGTAATTGTCCCAAAAGAGTTTCAGTTTGAATTTGGAAGTGAGCATGGTCTATTAAATTGGGCATAAACCCCTCATATGACCTCCAAATGAGGTGAGGCTTGAACCATTAGTTTTCTAGTACATGTATCTGTTTCCATATAAAATTTGTAGCATTTGGAGCTAAATTGATAATAATTAAATAAAAAGCAAGTTAAGGGTTGGTTGAGAGCATGTTTGGTATGAATTCCTTTAGGTTTTTTTGGAGTGTATCTTGAGTTATATGACTTGATTGAAGCGATTCTTGTCTTAAATAAAGCAAGAGTCTTAAGGCTATGATTCACAAGAGGATTTCAAATGAATTAAAGATATTAAGTTTTTCAAATTCGGTGAGCGAGTAGTGGAAATAAGTTCAAGTATGACGAATAGGAACATGGGCACTCTACGGAACTTTGGTAAGTAAATTTTGGGAACATTTGAGTATAAGAATGGATTTGTGATGACTTTAAGGGTTCAAGGATTAAGAATGAAAAAACCCTTCAAATGTCATACGCTCAGGTTTCACGATTTTAAGCAAGAGAGTTGGGTTAGATAACGGGATCAACGATGGATCCGATCTCGGGTCGGGTTCGACATTTAATGATATCGAGCGCGGAATTGAGATCTTATATGGGCATATGTAAAAGTTACATGCAAGAGCAAATTGTTAAGAGTTTGGGCCAATCAATTAGCGAATAAATTGAAGTTGTGGATTAGTGGAAATGAGAAATAGTACATGGTCAAACATGACCGGTAATGAGTCAATGCATCTGTTGATGAAATCGAATATGGTATAAATGACATACTATGGTGCTTATCCTTGAATGTGGGAAATATGTGAATTATGAGCATGGATTGTTTGAGGAAAAGTAGGGGGACAAGGATTAAGGGTTCAGTAGAACTTCATGAAAGTCGAAATTCTTATGGTTTTAAGAAGATGAAACCGGAACCCCAGTGGGTGCATGCTTATAATAAATTCAATAAGCCAAGTTTGTTTTCATTAAATCGAGCAAGAAAATTTCATAATTTAAATTGCATCATAATTGTTGCATCGTTGTGCATTGAGTGCATTATGAAATGTTGCATGTTTAATATATCGATTATGTGAATGATTGATGAAATGACTTTAAAAGGGTTTTCTTTTAAGAATACAAGTTTATGAAATTATGCTTTCAGACATGATTTGTGCAAGGATATCACGTTGTGAAAAACAAGTTTACAAGAAAGTGCCATTCGAGCACCAAGATTACAAGTTTTGAAATCTATGTCTTGTATGAAATATGTGATGATTTTATTTCCACAAGTTTAAGTCAATGGCAAATATATATATATACATACATATATATATATGTAAGATGTGAAGTGAAGGATAATGGGACAATGAGATGATTGATAGTAATGTATGTATAAGTTCAAGAAGGTTAAATTGGTTGTTGTGGGGAGTATCATGATGGAAATCCATAATTATGCACAAATGAGTGTATTAAGCACATAAGTAGAATATGTGTGAAGATGATAGAGGAAGAAACCTAAGATTTAGTGAATATTATTAGTCATAGTTTCCCATAGTTTAGAGCCTAAGTGATCAAGTAGACATAGATTGAGAGTTGTTGATGATGTTATAATAAGGAATAAATTCTAAGATCAAGAGAAGAATATTGTCTAGGATTAATGAAGATCAAAGTATCAATCATGTAAGAGATTGATTTATGAATTGATGAAGATAAGTCTGTGGATAAAATATGATGATGATAATGGGAGATTGATTAAGATTGCAGGAATAGTATAGATGATTGCAGTAAAAGAATCCTCTTTTGAAGAGGGATTTCATTAAGTTAGAATAAGCAGATCAAATGGTTCATGTTAAGAGTAATCAATGAAAGAATTAATCAGAAAAGAGTATGTGATGATTCGAAAGTGAGTACACTCACTATAGAGACCTTGATTGTTAACATGAGGAGCATGTAAGTCTATGATATATATTACGTGAAAGTATGTTTGGGAGATATTGGTATGACTTGAGGAATATATTAAAATCACCCTAATTAAGTTTGCAAATAAGCTGCAAATTGTGGAGAAAAATCATTCGAGGAAGAAAGTCAATAAGAGGAATCGAAAGGAAAGTGAGTCAATATACCTCATTGAGGAATTAGCTAAGTAAGGAATCACAAGGGCTAATCGAGAGATACATGAAAATTGATAATGATTGTTTAAGTTAACAAATGCTCAATAGCACTATGGAATTGGAGACTATTTGATGATGTATGAAAGGTATTCAGAAAGATGCTCAAAAAAAATGAGGGAAATGGTTTGAATACATGAAGAGAAATGTGTAAAGTCCTATGAGTGAATTTTGATACATGACTTAGAACTGCAACATTGATTATTGTTTGAAAGTTTGGAGACAATATATATGCAGGAACATGTATGAGCATGCAAATACAGATTGTAAAAGTACAAGACAATTCTTGAATTGGGAGAATTAAATATGAAACTCAAGAGATTGAGATATGTATCAAAAGACTATGATTGCACCGATAAGAGATTCCAAGGAGGCTAAGTGTTGCATCCGATACATTAAGCATGAATTCGATACTATGATGTCGAACTAGAGCAACAAGAAACATAGCGGGTGGGACGTGGTTTATCCCAAATTAAGGATAAAAGATTGTGAATCTTATTAAGAAATTGATACGGATCTGAATTTCAAGTTCAAATAGGAAGAATGATACCAGGTGAATGAAATAGGAGGTATATGAAATCAATAAAGATGATTAAGTGAAAGGTTGCTAGCAAAGTACAAATGGTAACATGAGGTATGCATCCTAGCGAGGATTTCATCGAAAGATCTCTTAGTGATCAAAATGTCAAATAAGCAAGTGAATGTAGGAATTGATGGTCTTAATTATCAAGAATATGCTTAAAGCATATAGTTGAAGTTCATAAGATTATGAGATCCAAGTATAACTTTAGTTTATTTTAAGTACAAAGTCACAGTTCTAGTGAATTCAATCAAATGCGGTATGAAGAATTAGATGATAGAAAGATTCATCTTTTTTAGCATTATGATGATAAGTAAGGTCTACAAGTTATAGAAGGCTAGAATTGAAAAGGTTATGGACAGGTGAAATGAATGAGTGATAAGAATCAAGTGAAGTAAGAAAGATGAATTAGAAGAATCCAAAAATAGGCATGGAAGTGGTGTGTTAGCTCACAGTCACTTACCATTATTATGATGTGAACATCAAGCATAAGGCGAGTTACCCTGATGATGCTCTCGAGTTACATGCTTTTACTCTTACGAGTACATGATTATGAGTACATGTTTAAGAGTGCCACCGTGACAAGGTGCACTCAAGATCAAATAATGAGGTCGGGATGGTGAGCTATCTGAATAAGTCATGCAAGAATAAGTTGAATCTGTTAATTAAGGATTTAAACCCTTGCCACTAGATCGATAAGATAGGAATTTGAGGGACGAAATTCTTTTAAGCGAGGGAGAATTATTGGACCACGAATCTTTTGGTAAGTTAGGATGATTAAATAAGGATTTTTGAATGATTATTCATGAGTGAAGAAGTTAAAATTTTGAAATTGAAATGAAATAGAAGATATGGTATAAATATGAGATGGATTAATGTGGAATTAATTGACATGTTAATATGCTTAAGGTAAGGTGTCATGAAATTAGGTGGCATGATTTAATGGGATTCAATTATTGTATTACGTGGACTTAATTAGCATGTTAAGGAAATTTAATTAACATGTTGATTAGACTAAGACTATATGACATGGATTAAGTGTATTAAGGTGTTATGAAGGTTATAAATGTATTAAGAGTTAAATGGGCCTTGGACTCAAGTTGGGCTTAAGTGGTGATATAAAAAGAAGAGGATTAAAACAAGAGTAATGAGTTAGGTGGCATGAATAAATACAATTAAATGTGTTAGTTGAATTTAAGAGTTTAGGGTTTAATTGGGCCTAAGAGAATAATGGGCCTAAATTAAATGAAAAGAAGAAGAAATGGTTTGGACTTAAGAGATTTAGTAGGATGAGAAGAAAGAAGAAAGAATAATTGGGCTTTAGGTCCAAATGAAATGAATAAAGAGAGGATATATATATGAAATGGGCTTTAATGAAGTAGGAAAAGAAAAGAAAATAAGTTGGGCTTAAAGAATTAGTGGGCTTGAGTAGTATAAGAGGAAAATAAGAAGAAGAAGGAATTAAGGGAAATGAAGTGGACTTGGGCTTAAGTTGTAGTATGAGTCAAATGAAGAAGGAAGGAAGAAGGAAAGAAGAAAGAAAGAAGAGGGAAGTAAATGGGCTTTGGGCTTAAGTGACTTAAGTAAAGAGTATAAAAAAGAGGAAATAAGGAGGAAGAAGAAGAAGGGAGTTAGGCTTGGGCCTATGGGCTTAAGTAAGATTGTAAAGGAGTATAAAGAGAGGAATAAGTGAATTGGTGTAGGAAAGGAGAGAATTTGAAAATTAGAAGAGGAGAAGAGGGAGGTGTCGTAAATGGTGGGAGAAGGAGAAAAGAAAGAAGTTTGTTAGGGTTTGTGATTTTCCAAGAGATTAAGCAAGAGTTGGAAGAAAGTTCAAGAGTTAAAAGTGTGGGAAATCACTAAAGCTTCACTTTGAACCAAGAAATCACTTGGTTAGCTAAAGATTCAAGGTAAGCTTCTTGATTAAGTTTAAGTTTTTGTTGGTTTTATGGTTTAGAAAGACTAAGAATGGAATGGGTATAGTGATTCTCAAGCTAATTTCATGAAAGGGGTTTTATAGAATTTCATTAGAATTTGTGTTTATTATAGGTTTTCGATTTTAATGAAGGGAAAGAAGGAAGAGAAGAGGAACAAGAGTTGTAGCAAAGAAACCAAGGATTTAGCAAGTTATAAGGTAGGTTTTATGTTTATAGTTAATTGATGGGCCACTAATATATTTTCAAAAGAATTATGAATCTAAAATGCTTTCAAATTCATTGTTTTAAAATGCTTTGAAAAATTGCTATCATTGATATATAATGGTATGAATGATTTGAAAATGTTATGTGAATTGGATGATTGATGATTTGATATGTGAATGTGGATGTTATGTGATTTTGCTTGAGGAATGATGATGCATTGCATATGAAATGCTTTATGTTCATGAAATGATTTATGAAAATTTGCATGATTTATGCAAAATAAGATTTCAAGATTTTTGCCTTCGGCAATCAAGATTCAAGACATGATTATATGTTATGTGGGTAAGGTTAAGTCCACCCAAGAAACGTCTAGTGCACGATGACCATGAAAAGCCTTCGCATTTGCCCGATTGTGGCATAGGATGATCCAATATTTGGACTCCTCAAGATTTGCCCATATAAGATCATTAAATGAGATTATATGGTTGCTAAGAATTGTGGACTTGCCAAACCATTATGATGTGCTAGGTGATATGTGTTATATGATATGAATTGTGACAAGTTGAATTGCATTCATGATTTCATGACAGTTTGAAAAATGCATGAATTGAAAAATGAATAATTTGTGATTTCAAGAAAATGACAAGAGTTCTTAGTTTATGATTTTATGAACCTTTGAAAAAAAAATGAATGATTTGTGATTTCAAGAAAATGACAAGAGTTTTGAAGAAAACAATGTTTTATGATCTAAAGGAAATTTATATGGAAATGGGCTTCTAAAACTGTTTTGTTCATTATTTGGTTATAAGCATAGAACCTATTGGGCTCCCCAAGCTCACCCCCCTTTTTCCCAATTTCCAGGTTTCTAGCAAGAATTCAAGAGGAAGTGGATCAAGGCATCTTGTGTTTGTTTTATTGTGTATTTGAAGTTTGGTTATGTAAATGTATAGTTGTAATTCATATGAGCAATTGAATAAAGTAAATGAGATATTGTTATTGGTTTTGGATTTTGGCTAGGAAATGCCAATGAAATTGTAAAACTCCTATGTATGATGATTAATGCAATATGGACTTGAGTATGATTGTGAATGTAAAATTTCATATAAGCGAATATGGAGAAATGGTTGAAAGTTAGCATGATGCCTAAGTCTTGCTTATGAGGATAGCTTTGATGGTTGTCTAGGAATTTAGGGTTTGATGAACAAATTGAATCAAGAATTTATAGAATGATAAAATGAGTGTGATGCTGGAGTCGTTATAAAGTATGTTAACATGAGAGGGCATGAATATCATACAGTTAGGTAAATGTTATGAGATTGGGATTGACGGTCATGCATGTGTAATGAAGGTGAGAATGAGGCTTGCGTGAGGTTGAGTGGGCAAAGTCATGTTGAGAGTGAAGTGGATGAGTTGAGAGGTTTAGAAGTATTTATGATGTTTGGAATAAGTCAAGAGAGAGTGTAGAGGGTTAGATTTTGAGTCCAGAATAGATATAAGTCGAGTTATTGGACCCATAAGTCGACTTGTGAAGTTTTTGAACAATAAGTCGACTTGTAAGTTATAAGTCGAGTTATTTTCCTCGATAAGTCGACTTGTTGGTGACAAGTCGACTTATTTGCCTCGATAAGTCGAGTTGTTCAGTATAAGTCGAGATATAGGCTAATTTTCAAAGACGAAGTCGAGTTGTTAGTCAAGCGTTTTGAGCATTGTTAGAGGCCGAATTTGGTTTTGCAGTCTTCATGAGAGTTGTAGATCTAGATGTCTACTTTCAAATGGTGAAAGAGCGAACACATTCTGACCTATATATATAAAAAGTTATGGTAATTGTCCCAAAAGAGTTTCAGTTTGAATTTGGAAGTGAGCATGGTCTATTAAATTGGGCATAAACCCCTCATATGACCTCCAAATGAGGTGAGGCTTAAACCATTAGTTTTCTAGTACATGTATCTGTTTCCATATAAAAAGTTGTAGCATTTGGAGCTAAATTGATAATAATTAAATAAAAAGCAAGTTAAGGGTTGGTTGAAAGAGCATGTTTCAGGTATGAATTCCTTTAGGTTTTTTTTTTAAGTGTATCTTGAGTTATATGACTTCGATTGAAGCGATTCTTGTCTTAAATAAAGCAAGAGTCTTAAGGCTATGATTCACAAGAGGATTTCAAATGAATTAAAGATATTAAGTTTTCAAATTGGTGAGCGAGTAGTGGAAATAAGTTCAAGTATGACGAATAGGAACATGGGCACTCTACGGAACTTTGGTAAGTAAATTTTGGGAACATTTTGAGTATGAGAATGGATTTGTGATGACTTTAAGGGTTCAAGGGATTAAGAATGAAAAAAAAAACCCTTCAAAGTAATACGCACGCTTAGGTTTCACGATTTTAAGCAAGAGAGTTGGGTTCCGGTAACGGGATCCAACAGTCGGGATCCGATCTCCGGGTCGGGTTCCGACACCCTTACCTTGATCCTTCACCAAATGTAGAGTTTCTGGGCTCTAAAGGAAACTCTCATCCTCCTCTTTCTTTTTCCTTCTTGAATCAACTTCGAAATCCATCTTGGAAACAAAGAAAAATTGAAACCTAGCATTTTCTTCTTTCTTCTTTCTCTCCTTCCTCCACCGAAACTCTCTCCTCTCTACTTTCTTTTCCTTGTTCTTTCTTTCTTAGTTTCGTGCTTGCTTCGTCCTTAAGAAGCAAGACTATCTTCTAATTACAAAAATGACATTAACGAATGAGCAAAGACCTCTTTGCCCCTCCTTCAAAGCCTTATAATTTAACAACTTAAGTGGCTTGCCAATTTTACCCTCATGCAATTCTCACAACCTTAATTCAATTTAATCCATGTCATATGGTCTTACACAAATTAACATGCTAATTAATTCCACCAAAAATAACATAAATAATCTATCAATGCCTTAAAATTCATTTAAGTCATACTTAACTCCTTCCAAAAATCAAGACCTCATTCTAATCATGCAATTGAAGAAATTTGGTAACACTTCCTTCTGGAAAAATGTTCCTCATTGTCTCAAGTTTCCAATGACACCAAAATCATTCAATTTGGTTCAGTAATTTAAAAGTTATGGTTCAAACACTTTCAGACTGTTACTAAACTGAGACTGCACACTAAACCCAAATTAACTCCAGAAATTGAAAGTCTTAAGGACTGAATTGAAATTCAATTCCTTTAGATGAATTGTAGCTTCATGTCTCTAGTTTATTTAGAAACAAGAACCACCTCATTCGGAGCTCTATAACTCAAGATATCTCTAAAATACCGAAGCATATTCAGACTTTTTAAACCGATCCTCTCAATTTGATTCAATTCATCTTTTTCAAATTAATCTCAAAAGCCATAAATTTTCATGGAGAGGTAGAGAAAATTCTTAGGAATCCCACGCTTTAAAAATTAGATCAATCGGAGGTCAGACGGAAAAGTTATAAGCAAAAGAGTGGAGAGAGGTCGGGTTAGAGGAGAAAACATGACAATAGTCGACTAGTCGAAGACTATTAATCGACTAATGCAAATAAAAACATGACGATTAGTCGACTGGTCTAAGACTATTAATCGACTAATCCTATAATGATCGACTAAAAACACTTGGTCTTTCTTCTTCCAACATCCCGACTTCCACAACTCATAATTTTTGACTCAGAACTCCAACTTTTACAAACTTGGTATCAAATAAAAGCTAAAAGAAGGCTCTACAATTCCATGAGAACCCAAAACCAAAATCAATCTCTATAAGGGTCAAAAGTCCACGACAAAGTGACTGTCTGACAATTTCATCCTAAACAGCATCATACTTCTAAAAATCATAACTTCCAGCCCCGATATCGAAAAATGTCATACTTTATAGCGTTAGTGTTAGACCCCGATCTTTAAGTGAATTTTAAAAATATAAAAAGTATGAAATAAGTAAGTTCGTATGGGAAGTTTGTATTAGATGTGATTATGTTTTAAGAAATTGATGAGAAAAAGAATTGATGGAGTTTGATGATTTTGAAATTTGAATAGATTTGTATGGATTATACAAGTTTAAAGTGGATGAGTTGATTGAAATTAAGTTGAAAATCAAGAAATAAAGAGAGAAAGTGTGAAAATATGAAAAATTGTAAAAAGTTTGACTTTTTGGCCTTTGAGGGTTGACTTTTGATTTAGGCAAAATTTGATAAAATGATCTACATGAAACTTGTAGATTATGTTAAGAGCTTTCTGTAGCCATAAAGTTTGCAATTTTTCGATATCGGGAATGGAAGTTATGATCAGTCAAAGTTTATGTGTGATAGGGTTGACTTTTGACTTTTATTATGGCTGAAACTTTGACTGAGAAATTAACCTAGTTAGAGGTTAATTGAGCTTTGATGTCCTTCATGAAAGTTTTAGGTGACTTTCTGATCTTCGCATCGATATAAAATATGACATGATTGGAGTTTGGAGTTGAAAGATAGAAATTTTCAAAGTTGAGGACTTTGTTTAAGTATTTATTATTTGGGTTAAATCTTTGATTAGAAAATTAATCATTTTAGAGATGGAATTGGTTGTGGAGTTCTTCATGGAAGTTATAGAACTTCCTTCAAGCTTTTCATAGAGACCAAATTTGTTAAATTTGGAGTTCAGGATAAAAAATTATGATTTTTGAAAGTTTGGGAAAAAAAAGAGAAAGTGCGCAGTCTGCAAAGTCGCGGTCGTGCATACGCACGATCGCGACTCTCTGGTTCACCGAATTGTCGCGATCGTGCGCGCACGATCGCGACTCGCTGATCCATACGGATATCGCGGTCGTGCACACGCACGATCGCGACTTTCCCTATTTGTTTAAAAAAGGAAATTTTCTGAACATACTCCATTCTTTTGCTTATAACTTTTCCGTCCGACATCCGATTGAGTTGATTCTTGCGGCGTTGGATTCCTAAGACAATTCCCTACATCCTGATGAGAAATTTGTAATTTTATGAGATTAAATTGATGGTGATTAATTTAATCAAAGTGAGTCTGGAAATTTTCTGAACATAGTTTAGTATTTTGTGAAATTCGGGATCTGTGGAGATCCGATTGAAACGATTTTTAAGGAGAAATAAAGATAAGACAAGGGTCTACAAATCATATGAAGAAATGAAATGTCAATTTTGCCCCTAAGACCTTCGAATTATGAATGGAAGTTCGGATTAGGGTGTAATTTTTGGATTAGGAACATCTGAGAGTATTTTGAGCATAACTTTTGATCTGGGAATCGAAATGAGGCGATTCTTGTTTTGAATTAAACTAGAGACATAAGGCTATAATGGTTATGATGACATCGAGTTTCAAATCTGGGATTAAGAATGTAAATTTCTGGAAGGAAATAATCGTACATGAAAAATGTGTTAGAATATGGATATACCCGAACTGTTTTGCGCATAACTTTTGGTGTAGTGATCCGAATTGAGCGCGATCAGTGGCATTGGATTCGTATGATTGAGAGGAACATTTCTCTAGCAGAAAGTTTGGAAAAATTCCTTCAAATTGATAGTGCGAATTAGATCCGAAATTAATCATGACATAAAGTAACATGTGAGGGGCATTTTGGTCTTTTTATCATATTTTAAATGACATGGCCCTTAAAAATCAGATGAGTGTCGTTTTTAAGAGAGAATTCACGATAATTCTAGAAAGAATAAGAGAAGAAGGAGAAAAGAAGAAAGAAAATAAGAAGAAGAAGAGTGAAGAGTTTCGTATATGGAGAAAAGAAGAGAGAGAAAACTAAGTTCCAAATTTTCTACTTGATTCTTAAGGCTTTTGGGATTTTTCCAAGAAGGAAAAGGATGGAGAATGAAGAGAGCTTCTTCATGAGCCAAGAAATTCAAAAATTGGAGGAGAAATGAGGTAAGAGGAAATTTTGAGCTTTAAGATTTTGATGAATTTTTGGTTTAGAAACATGGAAAAGGACTTGGGTCTGTGATTTATGAAATTGATTTTGATATATATGCCTTAGGTTGTGTTTAATTTTGAATGGAAATTTGATTAAGGTTTAGGCTTAATTTTGTGATTAAGAATTTTGTGAAATTTTGGTGTAGAATTATAGATAATGATATGGGTTTGTAGAATATGAAGTTAATTTTGAAGAAATTGTATTTTATGGTATTGAATTTGGATAAATTGGTTTAGGCCAATTTTAAGATTTGGGGATTTTTGAAATTGAGGATTTAGATACTTTGGAATTAGTGTGAATTGATGAATAATGACATCAATTTTGAAAATTAAGTTATTTATGAGATTGAATTTGAGTGAATTGGTTTAGGTCAAATTTGAACATTGGGGATTTTAAAAATTCTGATTTTAGAAAGCTTGGAAATATGATGATTATGAATTTCCGATAGTTAATTTTGAGAATTATGCAAATTATGATGTGGAATTTGAATGATTGTGGCTTAGGTCAATTTTAATTGAAAGAAGGAAAGAAGGAAGGATCAAATTGATGATCGGGACGAGTTCCTAGCATCATTTCGAGGTGGGTAGCATATTTATATTTTGATTTGTAAGTTATATATGACTTTTCGAAAATTCAAGAAAGTGAAAGAAAAGATTTTCGTACTTTATTCGTTTCCGAATGATTTTTGGAAAATTATTATAAGTTTAAATTCATTGTTTTAAATGATTTGAAAATCGATAGAATTTCTGAAAATGCATTTGTTGTGTATGCATTGATAAATTATGCAAATTGTTGCATTGATTGATTGAATAAATTAAATTGTATGAATTATATGAATTGTGAGTTTGTTTGTGTTTGATGAAAAACTAGATTTTCGAAAAGTGCCTTCGGGCAATCTGAAAGTTTCAGTTTTGAGTTATGTGTTAAGTGGGTTTGGTCAGGTCCTTGTGAGTCAGTACACTGTCTCTATTCGTTATAGCCTTCGCCTGCTGCCCGCTAGTGGCACGGACTCGTTCGGACTCCTTCACGGCTATAACTGGACCGCTTATGCGGAAAGTGTAACGTTTATTCACGATCGCAGGACCATTATGCGAAATGTGCGAGACGTTCTCGCTTGGACCGAACCGGACCATTTTGATATGTTACGTGTTTTGATTTATTTCGTGTTCGCATTCATGCTTAAAGTTGAGAAATGAAAAGTGAATTTTGTTATGAAAAGTTTGAAAATTGAAAGGTTTGAGGAAACCGTTTTGAAAAGTTACAAAGTTTGAAAAATAAGCCCTTTTGGCAAAAAGCTTATGAAAAAATGATTTCTGCTTATTTGTCGATTTATAAATGTGTTATCCACGAGCTTTCGAGCTCACCCCCCCTTTCATCCCCATCTCCAGGTTTCGAGCAGGAGATCGGATGAAAGAATGTGAAGACATTTGGTTTATTTTTGCATCGTTTGCATTGTATTATGAATTGAGATTTTGTAAATGGCTTGTATTGCCGTTAAGTGATTATGATGTATGAAGATTATGAATGAATGTATGAAATTGTATATGGAATTGTGTATAAGTTTGGGAATGAGATTGAACTATGAGAATAGTAGATTGAATTACAATTATGAGAATGTTTTAGAATTAGGATTGCGATTGTTTCAGCTGAGATCCCGGACGGAGGGTCCGGTTGATTTTGATGATTGTATGATTGATTGGACTTTTAGAAGTGTATTTTTGAATACTTTGCAGGTTTGGGTTAGGATAAATGCAGCCGTTATGCTGCCGAAATTTCGATAAAAATTGGGATAAAAATGTATTTTTGGGACTTGTACGGATATATACGAATATGAGCAAGTTTTGAGATTTGCATGAGAAACAATTTCCAAGAGTGGAAATTGTTTGTTTGATTTGAATGAGATTGCCTAAAGATGTAATAAATGTATATGAGAAAAAGAAAAAAAATATACCGGATTTCGGGATAGTCTGAGTCTAAGGAATTCCAACGAGACGTTTTTCTCTGTTCTTTATTTCCGGATGTTGGATTTGTTTGCGCTTGGCTCTGTAATTGAATTGCCTTATTATTTGTTACTATTGACTATTCCGGTTTGCTTCTTTCGATTTCCGATTCGCTTCCGTTTCGATTCTGTATTCGATTCGCATTTGCTTTGCTTCCGCTTGCTTTGTGATTCGAGTTTGTTTTGCTATTGGCTTCCGCATGTTGTTTCCGATTCGAAATTTCGATGCGAAATTTCCGTTGCCATTCGCTTTCGTTTCCTTCGTTCTTTCCGCATTCCGTTTTCTGTTTTCCGCTTTTCCGGTTGGGATCCGGTTCCCGGATCGGGTCCCAACAGTTAGAAAGCTAGAAAGACAAGCTACAACTTTTATGAAGACAATTTTATCAAAATCTCTCTAGATCGATACAGTTTTTCCATTGAATTTCTGCCCATCATCCCTATACCTAAGAAGGCTTGCTAAACATAATATCCCTCCATATTCATTCACTACCAAGTACCTTTCGGTACTTTTGAGCTTCATTTCCAGCAACTCATTCCATACACATTTCCAAGCTCTAACATGCCATTCAAAAACAAACAACAATTTGCAAACTCCATTTCAATCAACTTTTTCATCATAAATTTCATAGTATCCTTAAACGTACAATTTTTCTCAATAATCTCATAATCATCAAAAACCAAAATTTATTATTCACTCTTCATCAACTTGGTACATTCACTCCCTTAATCTTGTATATCATTTTAAATTCAAGAATTTCCTTTTCTTTGCACATAAATAAATTGCCACCAATTCCTCATTTAATAGTTCTAACTTCGAGGAAAAGTTCAGGGTCCAACATTGACAATAGGTGAGAAATGCTATTCTTGATGCATAATGACTAAAGACATCTGTAGGTACAACTAATCTCAAACACTAACTTATGTCTGATTGCAATAGCTATACTCCAATTAGTCTAACTAGATCTCCTCTGAACCTGAAAAATCAACATTAAATTTTGATGAGTTTGTAAACTCAGTGAGTGAACCATCATCGATGTATTCACTCAAGCCAAATACATAGAGACAAGTCATATCCTAATTCAATAAGTATTAAATATCATCCAGTATTGAATATCACATCACATTTCATCATACCTTATCAAGTACATCAAGATTATCATGCTCTTATAAGTATATCAGATAAGTTAACATTTCATATCATAGTACATCCTTATTTACTTTGCAACTGTATTTCAAGAAATTCAATAATTCATTTCAATTCAATCATATGACACATATAATGATATATATGCAAATGCACATGTGACTCCATTTTATTTTTGCTTTGTTGTGACCAAGTGCTTATTTACTGTACCTTATCTGTTGTAGATAATGAGCTCATTTTATTTACTGTCCTGTATTCATTACAGATACCAGGTTGATTATTAATTGAGCCTTTGGCCCTTTGTGCATAATCCTAAGCTTAAAGCTCTTTTTCACATTGGTCACTCCGGTCACAACTTTTTTATCTGATCATGCATATCAGTGTTATATAATGCATCAATTCATATAATATGCCATCAATACTTTTCATTCAATGTGCTCATGTCATTTATCACATTTTTTGGACTTGAGTCTGGCATTTAACATTCAGTTGAGTACACATTCCATATTACACATATAATTTGAAAACACTTCCATATATAGTCCCAAGTATCAAACTCCTCAGACTAATAATGTTTAGAATCATAGCAATCATATAAGTAACAGTTCATTAACTGAAAGTTAACCAAAAACAATTCAATCGTAATGAGAAACATCTAGGTTAACTTACAGTACGCTCTAGATAAGCTACTACCTTAATGATATGGCAATGTCTGGATGTTGACGATTAACTTGTGTATCTATCTTCATGCAGTACACACATATTTCACACATCATTAAGCTGTAAATCATATGATTATTCAATCATTCACATGTATATATATCATATTTCAATGCATGCTCAATTGAGCTTCCGAGTATGTATTCATATACAAAGATCTTGACCATTCAAATATTATAACTTGTATGCTACTATTTTGCAATCAGGTTTATACCTTAAGTAAGCTTGATTTATTCCCATTTCACCATTCACACATTCACCAAACCTTTCTAGCAATATATCTTCATACAATTTTCCAATTCTCATTTACTCATACCTTGTATACATTACTCATATCCTTTGGATCACATTTTCATTCATAAAAACACTTTTACTATTATGACAATTAATAATTTCCATATTTGAATACATTGATATCAAAACAATCCATTTTTTAAGTTATGTTAACAATTAAAAATCTAACTTGTCAAGCTCTTGATCAATTAATCAAGCAATATAATAGTTCTATTCCTAGCCTTAATCAAGTCCAAATATTCCAATTTAGAGTAACTTATACTCAGTTGGTTCAACAAACACACAAAATTGAGATTATCATTTCAAAACCTTGCCTACAATCGTGGAGGACCTTCCTACAATCGTGGGATGAGCGCCCCGAAGTGCACTATCCAATTTCTTAGGATCATCATTAACACTTCAAATTTTCAAGAATTCATACTCTCAAAGGCTACTTCAATTCATGTTAATATAGCTTCCATTTTGGTTACATTAAAGTTCTCTAAATTCTATTCATTTATGTCACTAACAATCATTCTTATACATACACTAACATCCTTATTTTTTTTCTAGATTCAAAAGAAAATACTTTCATATCAAATTCAAAACACCTTCATAATAGTCCATTAATTATACCTCAATTATACCTTAATATACCTCAATTTCTTATCAATTTCATCTTAATTTCTAACTCAAAATCATTCATTTAGCAACTCATAAATTATTGTCTTTCATGCATGCAAAAACAAAATCGAAACTATCATTAATGCATCAATTTATAGCACTTATTTCACTTTAATATCACCATCAATCCATCTCTAATTTAGTCATCATTAAGTTTGATCACAACATGCCATAAAAAACAATACTTTACTTACTTGTTTAGCTCAAATTCTACTTTAATGATCAAGCTAACCTAGCCCTCCATACATGCAAGATCATCCAAGTACAAGATGGGAGTAGAATTATTTCAACAAAGGCAATGAGATTATAGCAGATTATAGCTATCTTTGATCATAATCTTATATGGATCTTGAAGTGACTATGAACAAAAGTAAAGCAAAATTTCAAAGTTATGAGAGTTATATGTTTATTTCGGTAATGTGAGGGAGGAAGAAGAATGAATTATAGCAGAAACATCTAAGGAAAGACTATGTCATATACATGTATCATTAGATGAGTTAAGATAAGTGTCTCCTTCTTTAAGGACACTTGTCCTATAAGGAAGCAAGCTACATGTCTTCTCATTAAATGGTACACACGTCCTTCTATTTGGCTGCCAATTGTCACTTAAATGTATTGTCATTTGTCACTCAACCTCTAAGCCATTTGTCACTTAATTTTTCACGTCAAATGTCATTCATTTTATAGGCTTTACTAATTATAATCCATTAATTTTTTTCATTGGTAAACCAAAGTACAAGACATTGGAAATGCACATTCATGTCACATTCATTTTAGTTTCATACCCCATAATATGTCAATTGAGTGCAATTTGTCTAACTTACAATTCTTGTGTGTATGCTAATATTATACATATGAACGCAATCATAAAATCATGTCATAAATGTACCAAATTCATTCTATATGATGCAACTCATGAGACTCAATAATCTAACACTTTAATCCTTCAACAATTCAAGAGACGAGATATTACATCTTGAGTGTATTTTATTTATGTAAGGAGAAGTCCATTTGGTTTAGATGTGGCTTCAATACTAAGGAAGTAAGTTAAGGATATGAATGAGAGAAGAGCTAAAGGATTATGAAGAACTTGTAATTAAGATATCATACACATAAATTAAGAGAGATGTTATGTCAATAAGGATAAAATGGATGAAAAGGGAGGTGTCAAATTTTGAGGAAGTGAAGTTAATTCAAGAAATTTTGACTCAATTGATGAAACCAAGTACAAAGAGCCTATTTGAGACCATAATGGGCTTTATATAGACGATAGACATGGTGAGAATGATTTAGATCAACAAAATGAAGTTGTTAAATCATGTAGAATTTTTTAAAAAAGTATCACAAAAAAGAAATTATTTACATGAAGTTGGTTAATGAGTTAGTTTGTATTGAGAGCTATTGTGAGGATAATACAAATAATAGTTAACTTGACAATAGGATTGAAAGTATCAGCATAGTCAATGCCAGGAGATTGGTGATATCCCTTTGCAACTAGATGAACTTTATAGTGGTTTAGAGAGCCACTGAGTTTAAATTGATGCGAAAGACCCATTTACAATTGACAATATTAATATTTGGTAGAGTAGGAACAAGGGTATAGGTTTAGTTATAATGCAGAGCTTTGAACTCATCTTGCATAACTTGACTAGTGGGTGAATTTTTCAGTTTTAATGAAAGAAGTGGAATTAGATTCTTAAGTGGAGCTGCGATAAATGACATCATCATATAAGTTATGAAGAATATGAGTTTTTTCTCAAGTTTAAGTGACTATTAGATGTTGATGTGATAAGGCTAGTGGAAGTGACAGTGGTTCAAGGTATATGTAATTTGTTGAGCTATAGGTGATTGTGGAGTTAAGACATGTGTAAGTTGTGGAGGTGAAGGAGAAGATGGTAAAAGCAGAGGGTGAAGAATTAGTGGTAAAAATAATGGGTGTTTGAACATAAAAAACTCTATATTAATAAAGTGAACATGTCAAAAAAATACATAAATTTTATTATTTTAGCATCAAGGTAACAATAACTAATATATTGGCATAGATATATGAGAAAAATACATGGTATAGACTTGGGAGTAAGTTTTTCAGATTATATGGATAGAAGAAAAAGGAATCCACATCAAAAGTATGAATATGAGATAAGTTTTGATCAAAAAATGGGTTTCATATATGGATTGATGAATGAGGATAGGTGTAGAAAGAAGGTTTATGATATAAACATCATTGAAAAAGGCTTCGAACTAAATTTTTTTTATAAGAGAGACATGAATAAGAAATGTGAGACTAGTTTTTATAATGTTCTAAATTTTGCATTTAACAAGTCTATTTTATTGGGGAGTCTGAGGACAAGAGACGCGGCATAAAATGAGAGTTGAGGCATTAAACGAAAAGGCCTTAAATGAGTTCATTAACTCCCATCATATTTAAAGGTCTTAATGATATTGGAAAACTAACCATCATATTTAAAGGTCTTAATGATATTGGAAAACATGTCTTTAGTGTGAGTTTTGAAGTGTTGAAAGTGGTGAATGGCTTGTGATTTATGAGTCAAAAGGTAGATCTATATGAAACGAATAAAATTGTCAATAAAGACAATGGAATATTGTTACCCAGAGAGAAAAATTGTAAATAGATTCAAATGTCATAATGTATTAATTTGTAAAGGCTTCTTAAACACACAAGATGATATAGGAAATGGCAATTGAGTACTTTTACTTTAAGAGCATGGACTATATTATTTTGTTACGTAAGGCCTAATAGATAAAACGCTAGATAAATGAGAAACAATGTTATGGAAACGGTATCCAAGATGATGATGCCAAATGTTAGAGAAAACATGACGGGCTATGAGAGCAGTGGGATTACTAAAAACTCGAGGGATATGCTTAAAGTGTAAATTACTGTGGATGAGACAAGCAATATCTTGGTAGACTTGGTTCCTAGATCCTTCACAGTATAACTAAAAAGGCCAAATTCAATGGAATAAGAATTATCTTTGACAAATTTGGCAGCAAATAAAAGATTATTAGTGAGTTGTGGGATAATTAAGATATCATAAAGAAAAAGATATTTAGATTGTGTGGGAGAGTTAGTATATCAGAAGATGTAATGAGTAGAGTGATACTCTTACCAATGAACACTTAACGATGTCCTTCATATGGTTCCATAAATTCAGCCAATTACGAGTCATATGTCATGTGGGACATCACATCTATGTTTGGTAGCCATTCAACCATGTTATTTGTGGTAAGATAGGTATTGGTAGGTTTGTTATTAAGGTTTGTGATGGAAAAAAAGTTTGAAGATTATTTGAAAAGGTAGATGCATTGCAGGATTCATAATGCTTAAATCAAAATCTTGCAATAATATAAAATTATTTGTAATGAATTTGGTAGTTAGGAGGGATATTTATGTAATAAGGCTATATGGATATTTTAGAGCGTTGGGTGAAATAAAGGTGGGTTATAGGTTAGGCCTATTTAGGCTAATGAAATATAATTTTGATTAGCCCAATGACCAAACCTAGTAGATCTGTGGAATAATTGATAAATTGGAGATTAGTATTTGATGAGTTTGGATAATAGTTATGATAAGTACTTGATTGACTATATATTTACTTCCCAACACTTAGTAATTAATGTTATATTATGCTTAAGCTATTTATTGTGGTTCATATTTTATTTTAGGTGCAAGTTAGAGAGAAATGAACTAAAAAAATATTCTTGGTGTTATCTTATTGATGTTCAATCTTATTTTTTCTTCATGGAATCAAAAGAGATGAGTTAGGGTAAAAATGAGACAAAAAAAATGAAAGAAATAAAGTTATTACAACTTATTCAGTTGTCTAAGGAACCGTGTAAGTCACTGGAAGCATGTAGGAGCGGGACCTATTCCTTTATCCCCAATTATCCAAGCTCCTCTGTACCTCATGCATCCAAGCCATCTATTTAACTTAAATTGATGGCTTGGATGCATGGGGGACAGAAGGGCTTAGGTAATTGGGGACAGAGGATCTCAGGTATGTAGGAGCTCTAGGACAACATTTCATCTACTTCTACAACCTACACAACTGTGTAAGTAAGCCACACAATAGTGTAATTGGCCATGTAGCTCACTCTAAACTTGTAAGTTCACGAATTTTGAGAAAAATGGCATACACAATCGTGTATTGTGATGTGAGCCTAATTTTTAGCATAAAAGGGTGTTTAAGTGGCCAAATGAGGTGTGGCGAGTTTAAAGACTTAAAAGGAGGCAGGTTTCTTACCCTTTAGAGTGCTATTAAACTTCATCTTTATAGTTGAAAAGGATATCGAGGTCGACGAACATATTTGGACATTTATTAATCTCATGATGTTATTCTTAACTCTCTTTTAAAATTAATTATGTTATTCTATAGTTAATGTTTTAGGATTTATGTATAAATGATTTAGATATTCTAAATATATTATTCATGTATGAACTCATAACTAAAATCCAAATTGCAATACATAATCATTGTAACTCTAATTCTCTTGTGGTAAACCAACGATGACGCATCAATAGGGATAATATAGCATGAGTTAAATGACACGAGCTTATGTAGTTGTTACTTAGATTAACCTGCTTTCCTATTATGTAATGTGATTGTTACCAAAAATCTAGCGCGCTTATTCTAAGTTAGCTGATAGTTAGACCTAATTAAAAAACTTGTTTTAATTAGATAAAACCTAAGAAAAAAGTGGAATTAATAGAGCTTGTTGTTAATCTATAGTTAATTTGTTGTCAAAAATAAGTTTAGAGAGTTTTTCAGAGGGTGGGATGTGATGCAATAGTAAGAGAACAAGTTGCATTCAAACAAGACAGATAAGTTGATTCATTGTCGCTGAAGAAATTTAGAAGATTCATGGTCAAAGGTGGATGTGCCAGGCTTAAAAAGGGGAGGAATGCTAGCTAGCATTGACATAACCAAACAGGTCATAGATGAATAATATCGAGTGTACTTGATTCTTTTCAAATCAAATAATTGCCTGCATCTCAATTAATAATGATGAAACTGATTATATTAATAATTGTGAAAGTTGTGATTGTTGGTGTTTAGTGTTTGACTAAAAATATCATAATAAAATTACATATTTATATCACTAAAAAGTATGTAGGAAAATAATATGAAATAATTAAAATCGTAAATCTTCAATTCTTATTACCTATAATTAAAGAATTTATCAATATAATGTAAATTTTTTATGCAATGAAATTTGTAGTTTAGTTATTACTTAGAACTTTATAACTTGACAACATAATCTTGAAAAATTAGACCAAAATTTTAATTTTCTAGACCAATCCATCTAAAATTATTTGATCTGACTTTTATAATACAATTAATTTTGCAGTTACATCATTTTTGCCAAATATTATGTGAATAACTAAAACACAAATAGATTTTATATTGACTTACCATATCTTATTCCTAATTTACAAAATTATGCATTAAAAAAGAAAATGATCTATTTTGTTAGTTACCAAATTAATTACATGAACTAATGTGATTAAATTTTAAAAGAATATTTTAGAAAAACAGTTATAACCTTCAATTTTGTAACTATGACTTGAAAACCCCAATGATTCTTTATTAAAATGCGAAAAAGAAGAAGAAGAAGAGTGAAGATGGAGATAAAAATTGGTCAACAAAATGTAGATAATATTCTTTATTGTAAAGAAAATATACTCATTTTCATATTTATTGAATGCCATTTGCGGAGCTTTCTTCCTCCTCTAGCTGTTACTCGTCCTGTTTCCAAGGACGACACAGATCAAAATGTCCAGTGTCATAATTGTATTGACATAGACCGCCGAGTTTTACAAGCCATATGCACACAGAGCAGTGATTGTAAAAAGGGTCTTGCCCATCATAGATATTAAACCAGTGGACGTCAGCATCCCAACTAAAGCTGCAGACAAACAACGTAGTGCGTAGAATATTTGGTCGAAATCCATACTGATAGCTTCCTTTTGGCTTTACTATATGCTCACCTAAATCGTCGTTCTTGGACTTGCAATGAACTGTGAAGTCGAGGCCATTTTCCAACTCATTTAGTATTGTTATGGTTCTACGATGAGGTAGTAGACCTGCATTTACTGCAGCAAGAAACAACTGTAGAAATAGCATTTGCAGTGTCACACTTGCAATTGAGACTTTCATCTTTCCCTTTAGCTACTCTCCCTTTATCCTCTTTAAGTGTTTTGGATATGTTTCAAGAGACGAGATTACAGGCTACAGCTACATGGGCTCATTTATAGATATGTGTGTCAAAATGTTGTGGCATAAATAACTCTATATATGGCAGTGTATTTACTTATCCAAATATTATAGATTCTACTTAATGTTGGGTATTAAAATAAGCATCTCTTTGTCTTTAATGCAGTATTCAGAAGGTTAAGAAACGCATGTTGTGCAAACATATTCAACTCATGCCTCTGATAAAAAGTAATCGAACAATAAATAGAGAAAAAGAAAAATAATCAGTAGTCGTATACAAACATACGACGCTACATTTTACATTAAGAAAGACCTCTTAACTCATAAGGCTTACAAATTACAATATGCAAGTCTTTTTCAGATAGTCCACAGATAGCTAGAATATAATAAGCATCGATGTCTTCTCAGGTAAGATCACCAGAATTCTCAAGCATAAACATAATTGGAGTAATCCTTAGCAGTGAAGTAAAATTAATGAGAAGGAAAACGGACCGAAACATGATATTATGTTATTTTAGTGATTTTTATGCTTATTAAAGTCAATATTATATAAAATATCTTTGTACATTAAATAAATAATAATCACTGATTAAAAGAATTAATGTTTTCCATGTAAGAACAATTTAGATAATATTGACTTTAATAATATAAATTAAGGTTACCAAAATATACAGCTTTTCTTAAAATCAAATATAAGAAATTGGAACAACAACCTAATTGTTCATCATTCAAGTCAACAAACAGTCTTTTATTATAATTATGTTAGCATTATCCAAAATTGTGATACACTATTATTTAAAGCCTTGGAAACCTTGGATTATTCTCCAAGTATACAATCCAATTCTTGATAAGACTCGTCTTTTCATACAAGAGGAGCATCACCAAACAAGTTAATGGATGATTTTGAGGCGGCCAATAAACATCACAAGCAAGGACTAAAATATTGAACACTTTGAAGAAATGTCCAGATGGCGGAAATTGGGATAGGAAGATTGTCTTCTAGGTGTGGAATAGGAATTGATAGATTCGGTCATAAAGGGAAGAGGACAAATGATGGATATATGGTCGATATAAAGGAGCTTGAGGTTGAGGTGAAGCTTGAAGCAATATTTAGTATTTATAATTTAATAGCGAATGGGAGCCTGTTCCTACATGTGTAATCGCCACAAGGCATAAAAATCCAATAGTTCTCAGATTGCCTAGACAAAATCTATGCTTCTTCTTCTTCCTTACTTGGGACTCTCGTCGCTATAGCCTGGAACTGAAGTAACGTGCATGTCTGGTCATTTTTCATTATTACGACTATGGCATAAATGACAAAGGAGTAAAACTAAATAGAATCGACCCTTTACTTAGGGTCACGCCTTCATTTACACATAAGGCATCTTCCTGTTATTTTAACTATTAGTAGATGATATTAGTATTTATCAACAAATTGATTGAAAAGTTAAGATAGGAATTTCATGGTATACGTGTAGGGTTTTTTTCCCCCCCAAAAAGAACTCATAATGCAATTGATCTGAAAGCAAATGCATGATTTCACTTATTGATTTTTTTAAAAATATAATTATGTGAACTTCGCAACACCCCAAGTATTAAAATTTAAAAGAAATTTTGTAAGGTGAGTCATTATTGTTAAAAATTAATTGAGTTCATTTTTTAGTTGTTGTATGACACATATTACTACTGTATATCATATTAATAAATGCTATCCTCAGTCCTCACCTATGAATATCCTGTCTTAATTAGTAAAATATAATTTGAGATTTGATTCCTTTTTCGTTTACTAGGGCCTTATTTGGTAGACAACCAATCAATTATTTTTTTCAAATGATTGGTTGTCTTCAGCTGTTGACTGATTTAAGATAAATAGTTAAAAATGAAAACGCTCCTGTATATGACTGTTTTCATCAATCAGTCAAAATTATAACTATTAAAAGTCAATTGTACCCTTAAAGCAGTTATAAGTTAGAAATAAAATGTTGATCTTAAATGAAAATGAAAATGAAAATAGAAAGAGTTGCATAAATTTTTCATAGATGATGAAACAGTATAGGTGAACATGATTTCTCAAAATCTAAATTCTTATAAGGATATTCAATGAAATACTATGATATATAATATTCATACCCTTATAATTTTTTTGAAACCATGTCCTCATAAATCATTTTACACATAAACAGCTAATATTAAACAGATAATTTTACCAAACATCTCTAACAAACAGCTAATGCAATTCGCTATTCAAATCAACTGATATAATCAACTATCAACTAACAACTAATTAATATAATTAGTTGATTGACTTGTCATAACTCTATAGTAATTTAGCTATATGTGGCATAATTATTTGGTTGTGAAAAAAGAGAACGCAATTAAATTAGATCACTTATGATGTATGTGCAGGTAAAAACAACTAAGAATTTTAGGATTATCTGTGTGTATAACTTGTGATTGTAGTTATATTGAACTATTAATTAAGAGTATTTGCCTAGAATTGTTTCCTAATCACGAGATGACTTACATCCAAATTCTCAGGAAAATTATATTCGTGACCATGAATATTACATATGCAGCAGAAATTCATATAATACCTATATTCGCTATCAAGAAAATGTTCCAACATGACGTGATTTTACTGGCACGCTAACAAAGGTTCTTTTACATTACTATTAGGCTTGCTTCCACTTCCAACAAGATTTTACTATAACATTAGGAAAGTTCCTTTATATTACCTCCACATTATCGACAGGTTTGACGTGAAAACTACAAGAACATGAATAAAATCCTGGTACTTCCCATAAGTAACACATGCATAAAATTAATGAACCGATGGAAGATAGAGGAGAATTCGGGGATATCACAAGTTATAATTGGTTATAGTTCCAAGAGAACTAAAGACAATAATATTGCTAGTTGAGTATTTTCAAGGACATTTAACATGCAACGAACAAAGTTGATACAGTATATAATTGTAACCGATGAGTTGCAATATAAGCCAAATGCCATACAAGCACACATATCGTTCATTGTCGCCTTCTTGGCGATAAAAATTCCTCTTCACGCTATGGATCTTTTCGTCGACAAGTGGCGCAAGCACGCTTACATTGGCAACATAATGTCTGAATACTTATAAATAGAGAAGTAATTAATAATGGCGCTTATTCCATATACATTGACATTGCTATGGCTACTCCGTTTAAGATGGTTTATAATTTAGTCGTAAAAATCATATCCGAACTGTGTGTTAGGGTGGCCAGGGTTGTCCGCAATGACCATGATCATCGGAACGTGAACTGGCGAGAGATAATCATCGAGTTTTGCTTTGCTTCGGCCCTTGAAATAGCCCTCTTGTCACTGCAGACTCGCGATGATGATCAATCGCATCCTCTTTCATTAATCGTATTGTGTCTTGCAATCTTATTTGCTTTCCTGTGTCTCTTGGTGGCTACTTGGATGAATGATACATTTCCAGTGGTAGGGGGGTTGATGGAGAAAGCTAGTATCTTATTTGTAGCCATTGCGTTTTTCGATATCGTCACAATTCCGCTTCCTCTTTTCTTCAGGTTCACTCTCTGGTCTATCTGTGCCATTTCTTTGATTATCATAACAATCATCAACTTGCTATTCACACGTTAAATCATTGTTGTAGACGTCATTTTTGTTTTTCTGTCGGTATTATACTACGTGAAATCTCCCAGGGTCTTATATCCTTTCCATGTATAGAAGCCAAGCATTTTATGGTTAAGTCCGTCTTGTCTCATGTGATGTTAGCCGTTTTTCCTTTTAAGAAACCTAGAATTGCTACTTTTGTAAATATGTATATATGAAGTTTGCGATGGATTGGTTAATGTTATGAATGTCTTACTAAAAGTATATATGAAGTTTGTGGTGGATTGGTTAAGTTATGAATGTCTTACTAAAAGTATATATGAAGTTTGTGGTGGATTGGTTAATGTTATGAATGTCTTACTAAAAGTATGAAGTTTGTGGTGGATTGGTTAATGTTATGAATGTCTTACTTATACCTACAGCTTTGGGTAAGGATAGGAAAGACACCTGTTCAGAACCTACTCTCGTTATGCTTACTCTCGTGAAGAATAAAATAAGATTCATTCTTGACCTTTATAAAGAATAAATTGTTGACCCTTGTAAAAAAACAAAATGAGACAAAATAGAGTCTAACTCACTCTTGATACTAATAAAGAAGAAAATGAGGCAAATCGTCTTAACTTTCTTTTTCTTACAATTTTTTCATTGGATTTTTTGTTTTGAGTTGTTCTTTGAATCTTAATGTTAAGAATTAATGCAACTCATTATATTTTCAATTGTGTCACAATGAAGGGTTTAAGATAATCTCGTTAATAATAAAAATATGTTTTAAAGTTTACATGTTTATATCTTTTCAATTTATTGGGGCATTTTTTTTACTTTGCCCAGAGTTTATAAAAAGTTGGAAACAACCTGCTCGTACCCATACCAAATTTTAGTATGGTAAGGTATTGTATTAGCCTTTGGTTAATATCAGTATTAGTTCGAATAATTTTTATATTTATAAAATAGTCCTTAAATTTTTAAATTACAAAATAATCCTTCAATATATTGTAATATATAATTTATAATTTTACATAAATCATGTTTCCAAAAATCATAATAATAATAGAAATTTAAAATAAAAACAATTTATTTATTTTATTAAATCATTTTCACATATTTTACATATAAATAATAACCACAATTAATATAAAAAATCATTTAATCAACATACAAATATAAAATTAAGAACAATATAAAACATTTAAAATATTTCAATTTCATTATATAATAATCAATAATTACATCAAAATATCTAATGGAAAAAGAATAAATATCAATGACTCTTTAACAATTACAATTTACAACAAGAGTTCGTCTTTGAAAAATAGTTAGAAGTGAAACTTGAAACAAAAATATTTACAATTATATTACATATATAGAATTTAATATATACATTATATATAAGTAAATGAGAAACAAAAACTTGAAATTGCATTCAATTGAAGACCCATTTAAATTGCATTGACTTCAGTTCTAATTTGGTACAAAATTCTCATCATTAAAATACATTGCATCAAATGATATGTCAATACTTTCTCATTTAAGATTATCTTCCAAGTCTCTCATCTATCAAATCTAGTACCTCAAAACTCAATCTACCAAAAATTAATATTGTCAATAAAATTTGATGTACTAACCTACTTGTTTTATCAAGAGTCCTAGTAAATAATAAAATTAAATTATTAAAATTATAAGCGATTATATCTAACTCAATAATGATAATGACTTACCTTTTCTAAAGTTTTAAATTATATCGGACAAAGAACAAATCTTTTAATTTTTGTGCTCCAATTTATTATGTTTCTTGAAATGGATGAATTAAAAGTGTTTTAAGTCCTTCGAATATATTGTACCCACACATTAATTTGGAATTTGAGCTGCAAACATTTGTAATTTTGAAATACCATTTTTAAATTGGTCTCAGGAAGCAATCATAAGACAACAAAATTAGTATTATAAATAAAATAAAATGATGATTAATTTTCAAACAGTAAAAAAAGTGAAAAAATACATACTTGGATTAAATTTGTCTCTTTAATGAATAGAAATTGGCATCCTAAAATCATGAGCAGTAATTGCTGTAATAGTTAATAAAATTCTCCTATTAAGTTCGAATTTCTTTGTAAGACTTGGTCTAAAATAGATACTAGGACTCAAAAATGTCCTAGATGCAAACAATGTAGAGTAAAGTCTTTCTTATCTCTCATTAATAACTGTAAGATAAGGTACGTACAAAGAAGACATATCTTCATATTGGCTTTAATTATTTCCTTCATCTTCTCCATGACATCATAAAAATAACTCATTATTGCCTTTTCATCATTATCACCCAGATGAAGTACCATCACTAAAAGCTCACAAGCTTGGATGACAATTTGAAATTGGGACCAAAATTCATTATTTGTAGGTATAATTCTAGAAACCTCCAATCTAGTATTAAACCTAACATGATGAGATGCAACACACTTATTACTTGTAAACGTTTGTTTCAACTCTTTCTTCATCATAATAAAATATTAAAGTGATAATTTTTTTTTGCATATCTTGTAATAGTAGGATGACGTAAAATCTTACCCTTGGTGAAATCCTTTCTCATTAAATTTAAGACTCATGCATTATTGTTGATAAAGTCACTTTTTTTGCTTTTTGAACAATCTTATTAATAATAGGAAAATATCAAACATCCCTTATATTTTTAAAATCAAGTAAATACAATGTGTTATACAAAGAGTCCAATAGAAATAATTATATTTGCTTTGAAATCTTTTTCTAGCTGCTTTATAAGCAGAATCATTATCAATAATAAATTAAACAATATTTTTTGGCCCAACTTAATTCACAACTTAATCAAATATTTCAAATAGATTATCAACATTCCTAACAAGGTCATATGCACTAATAGACTTTAAAAAAATTTGTGTCATTTGTACAATAAATCAAAATTTAATAATATGCTCATGTCTTCTATTTTTTCCAACCATCACACATAATTGAACACCCAAAAGTAGCCCAAGTTATTCTTCTTTCATCCAAATAACTTTTAATTTTATAAACAGAGTTACTCAGAATTTTACTCTCACTACAAGAAAATTGGAGTTAAGTGACGGAAATTACCAACAGAATTTGTACACATTCCGTCAGTAAGCTTATTTAGCGATGGAATTTACTGATCAAAAAAGACGTTGGAGATACGGCCGTAAGTAAATTTTGTATACCGTCTGTAAATTTATCGATGGTTATTTTGTTTGATCGGTAAATTTACCAAATGAGAAGACTTTTCTGTCAGAAAATTACCAACAAATTTAGTTATTCTGTCAGTAATTACCTACGATTATTTTTTTCCATCAGTAAATCCAATATATTTTATTGATGAACTTTTTTTTCGTCGATAAATTTGCTAAAAATTATTTTTAAAATTTACCTACAAAATGTTCAATTTCTCTAGAGGTCACCATGGAGAGAATTTTGCTAAATCTCTTCATACCAATTGCAACACTTATTATATTCTGGTTCTTGTGGAAAGTTAAGAAAATAAAGAAGGACGTGGCTCCACTGCCACCAGGTCCTCGGGGATTGCCAATAGTTGGATACTTTCTATTTCTTGGCCAAGGTATTCATAAAATCTCTGTTGGCTAGTGTCTATGGACCCATCTACAAGCTTTGCCTTGGTAATAAACTGTGTCTCGTGGTTAGCTCCCTGAACTTGCTCAGAGAAGTTGTTCTAAACCAAGATAAAATCTTTGAGCCTCTCACTGCTAAAATCAGCTATTTAGGTGCAAATGACATAGCTTGAAGCCCTATGGTTCTAAATGGAGAAAGATGCGCAAGGCCTTTATTCGTGAAATTTTAAGTAACAAAAACATTGATGCTTGTTATGATCCCAGAAAACAAGAGATTAAGAAGACTATAAGGCATATGTATGGTAAGATTGGACAGCCTATAGATTTAGGCCAATTTGCTTTTATGACAAGCATAAATGCCCTCATGAGCATTTTGTGGGGACGTACGTTAGAAGGAGAGGAAGACTTTAAAGCTGCAATAGAGTTTAGAAATTTATGCTTGGAAATGATGGTGGTGATGGGGAAACCAAATATTTCTGACTATATTCCCATACTTGCAAGGTTAGACTTACAAGGCTTAGAGAGGAAGGCAAAGAAAATCTCCGTTAGAGTTAAAATTTTCCTTAATTCTATAATATTCACGTCTTGTACTTTTCTTTTAGCGTTAACCTACTTTCTTTGCTCTTGTCATTAAACTTTATTCCTGGGGCTACCGAAGGATTTCTCCTTACACAGCTTTGAAGTTTTATAGCCTCATAGTCAAGCTGTTTTTTATCTTTAAGTAGACTTTCATACTAAACTGCCGTAGATGTCTCATAAATAATTATTCATTTTATACTATAATCATATTATAATATAATCTAAGCATATCATATTATACTATAATCTAAGCATAATGCATTACAAAAATATCAATGTAAGTTATATCATATTTCAAGTAAAAGAATTGAAATTATGAAATTCATACCAAAAAAGAAATGAAAATAAAGAATTGAAATCATTTTTCAAAGAACAGGAATTTTATCAAACACCTTACAGCATCAGAAATTTATCACAATATCATAACTAAAATCACGTCTTGTCCCTTCTATCACTAACATTTATACCTTAAAGCCTTCTATCACTAACATTTATACCTTAAAGCTATTTTTCAATTACAAAATACAAAAATAAACGAAAGTAATTAAATACCCAAATTAACTTTCATCCAATATATGAAAAAACACATAATAGTAGTTGCAAAAATATCTCCACCAAAGGACGCGATGATAATGACTGGAGAAGAAAACACCGACTAGTAGAAAAGGAGTCCACAATAGAGAAACAAGACAGAAGAAAATCGAACAGGAGACGCAAGAAGAAGGAAGAAGGAAAAAGAAGATGCAGGTGGGGGGAGGGAGATTTCGGGAGAATTTAAATTTAAAAAGAATTTACCGACAAAATTTACTGGCGGAAATTTATGTAAATAAACTAAAAAAAATTAATTTCGTCAATAATTCCCGCCTTTATACAGATGGATATCTTATACTATCGCTAAATCCTTTACTGATGGGAATCTTATACTGTCACTAAAGTCCATCGCCAAATTTGACGGGATGATTTTCCTCCATATTTAGTGACGGATATTAGTACCGCCGTTAAGTGAAAAATTTTCTGTAAATTTTACCGACAGAAATGGATTTTCCATCGGTAATTTGTAACGGTATATTTTTCATCGCTAATTTTCCATCGCTAATTCTTACTTTACTTGTAGTGACTGTAGTCATCAATTGAAGGAGCTTTGCATCCTGGACTGTAAGAGACAATAACATCTATTATAGACTGATAATAATAAGACTGGAAAACATAGAATGCTATACCTGAATCATATTACCATCTAGTTATTTTTATATCTATATTATGAGCCGCTTCTCTAGATTGTAAGGCACTACAGATTGAAGGTTGAGCTTCAGGAACTGCTCGTGGTGCAAAATAATTAGACTCATATCTTCTTCTTTTCCTAACATTAGATGTAACATTCCTTTGTTATTGAGTAGAAATACTACCAACTTCAACATTCTCTCTATCATCTCGAACACTATCAAAAGAACTTCCACTACCAATTTCGTAATTCAATTTTTTTCTTTTATCTTTCTCATATTGATACTCTTTAAGAAAAATCTAACTTTTTTTACAAGGTTTCACATTACTTTTGACCCTTGCTAAATGTTTCTTTAATATGGTGATTTTTCCACCTTTGAAATGCTTATGATAAAACAAACAAATGGTATGACTCGTCATTATGGAAACCAATCTGACATGAACTCAAGCTGGATCATATAATTTTCCTAAAGTGGTTGAATTGTCAAGAGTACTTGAACTTTCTTCTTTATAAAATAAGTGAAGACATGTGTCAAAATAAAATTAATAAATTAGCATACTATTTTCTATTATATATTTAACTACCTATAAGATAAGATAAAATGTGCATTTGCTACTCATATGATAAGATTAATAGTTGTAATTTTATTTTCGACAATAGTAAACAATGTATAAAACCAAACATTTAATTATCTTAACTTAATTACATATATTGGTGATTTAATTATATATTATATCTTATATTTAAATGATTCATCATATGTTAAATATTTTTATATACAAACAATAATTAGTAAATTGCATGTTTTATATAAATTAATTAACAAATTAACAACTTAATGCATTAATTTTGAAATTAATAATGCATAAATTACATTAAAATTGAACTAATTCATACAAACAATTCTAACTTTGAACTCAAATTTTTCAATGTATTAATTTTCTTCATAAATTCACAATGCCTAAATTACATTGAAATTAAACGAACTCACACAAACAATTTCAACTTTTAAATCCAAATTTTCTAATGCATTTACAATGCCTAAATTACATTGAAATAAACCAACTCATATAAACAATTCCAAATTTCAAACCCAAATTTTCAGTGCATATTTAATAAATCATTCACAAAGCGCATATGATAGCCAAAACACAATGCAATTGTAATTATAGCAGAAACAAGCAATTCAAAACATACCAAAAATTTAAAAATTGTAATTTGGGTCAGGTTAGGTCAATTCGTTTCAGTTGGGTCAGGTCGAATCTAGATCTGAAAAATAGAAATCATGATTTCTACAATATTTCTAGTTTCCAAGTGAGCAACAGGACGATGGTGGACTGGATCAATGATGAATGGTGATGATGGAGTGGTGAAGAGTATAGACAACTGCAAAAGTGTAGATGGGTGGAGAGACATGCGGTCCAGTTAGAGGTGGAGGGCAACATGCAACATTAGGCAAGTTTGATAGTGAAGCGTGGTATGGCGAGATGGCAGTGGTTGCGGGCAGTCACACAATGGCTGTGGGTGCCATCTTTTTACTAATATGGTACAAAGTCTATAGTTACGAGATTGATGAATACATATAATAATCCATCAATCAACTATTTTAATCAAGTCATTTGGACTTAAATTCAAGCATCGAGTACAATGTAGTAGTTAGTAACTTCTATCGCAAAAATATATTGTAACAATTAGTATGAAATTCATATTGAATTCCTATAGAATCCCCTTCTCGGCAAGGACTCAACTAGTGTTTTTAATTGTGTAACTTACTAGACGGAAGGTAATCTATCGGCTGAAAAACAGTGCGAAACAATCCTCTTAGGTACGAGTCTAGATCTTCTATCCAATATTATGGTGTCCTATTCTGTTCAATGAATCTCAGTCATTTATTTATATGAGTCCCGCGTAAATTACGTGTGAGTCCCGCGTGGGTCCTACAAAATAAATAGTTGAGATTTCATTAAATGAATAAAATGCAGTAATATTTGACGAGAGGATCTTATCTCCTTAGTACAATCATTCAGACTTGCTTTCGATGCAAGCAATTTCATACAATACCAACCGGTACCACAAGTTTTGAAAACTATAAGGACCCTTTTGAAAATATTCAAAACTTTTACAAAATACCTCCTAGAGTTTTTGCCTCTCTCCTTATGAATATATTTATTTATTTATATTAAATAAGATGCTTTTTAATTATAATTGTTAATCATATATTCATTAAATTAATTTAATAACACAAAGTTATGCCTTATAAAATTATTGTTAATTAAATATATTTAAAAAAGATCGTTAGTAAGACAATTAAGTTTCATAATATTTTATATAATTATGTGCAATGACTTTTTGTGGTGTGGAGTAAATTTTAAATTAAAAAATAATCTTGAGAATAATTACATTTATTTTAAAGTTCACTAAATTATTATAAGACAACAAAAGATTACATTAGATTACATATTTAGTGACTACCCTCTTATCAACTTTCAATTTAACATTAATTTTAATATTTTATTTTATTTTAGATATAAAATATTATTGTTGTCAACTTTAATATATAACTTACATAAAAAAATTAACTCCTTGATCTAAATTAAAATTAAAATTAATAAGTAAATGATGTCATTCATAGTATATAAAACATTTGAATACAAATAGTTAAATAAAAATTAATAGAATTTTGTAATCGTAATTGTCAAATTATTATACATTTGTATGAATGTAACAACTTCATTTAATGGTCATATAAATATTTGAAAATTAATGTTAATAAAATAAATAAATTGTTGTTATTTATTATTATTATTATTATTATTATTATTATTATTATTATTATTATTATTATTATTATTATTATTATTTCCAAAGAGATGATTGATGTAAAATTATAAAGTATACAATAAAATATATTATTGATCAACTGTTTTGTAATTTTTAAAAAATCAGAGATTATTTTATAAATTTCAAAATTACTCATAATAATATCTGATAATGACCGGAATCATTACGGTAATATACCAGAATTAATGTAGTACCAATGTCAAATATAGTATTCATAACGTTGGACTCAACCCTAACTAAATCTAATTTGCAACACTAATGTTGTGCATATTGATTTCGTAAGTATGTTTGCTCAAATAACTTAATATTATATCATGTACAATAGGTGAATATATATATATATATATATATATATATATATATATATATATATATATATATATATATAGTGTTGGCTTCAATATTATATTCCTTAATTTGAAATTATTTTTCCTTTATTCTGAAGATGATCGTGACATTAACATTATGTGGTTATATAACATGAAAAGACAACTTTTACATGAAAATTTTAATTAAGTTATATAAAACCGAATATTTGTTTTAAGATGTACCGTAAAAATTTCAATTTATACTTAACAATATAAAATATAAAGTTGAAATAACTAAAAAATATCATAGTAAATTAAGAAATTAAGAAATTTTCATTTTATATTTAAAATTTAAATTATAAAAGTATTTTTAATTAATAGTTATTATAGTTACAGAATAAAGTTTATAAATTGACTTATTAAGTCAAACATTGAAATTTTCTTCAATTTTAAACATAATGGGATTATTTCAAAATTTTAAAATATTATCTAAATTGGTATTTAATATTAAGGAATACTGATAATATATTATGTTAATACCAAAACTGACACAACTTTGGTTATTATATTAAATTTTTGAGTTAAAACACATTTTAATTTTTAGTCATAACGATAATATGAAACTAATTTTCAATTATATAAAATGTATATAACTATTCCATAATTTTTTAAAAATATTTGAAATGGTATCCATATTAACGATCGATAGATATAAAATCCAATATATGTTTAACAAAAGTGGTGATTTATATAAAAAAAGGAAAGGCCAATCCGAGAGAGTTTAATTTTAAAATTAGGAGGCCAGAGATGAACTTCAAATCCGACAAATTAAGGACACGAACCATACTATTGATCAGAAGATGGAACCATCCCTCTACTCCCCCATTCCACACAAATAGATGGGTAGGATGCATTAGGACAGAGTAGGTACACCATTTTTGGGACACAGGATCCGTCTTACACTACACTCATAAACTTCAATCTGCTGTTTCATGTTATCAAAACCTACTTCATAACTTGCATATTACCTCAGTAAACCCATTCACTTGTGACTGAGTCCCATCAGTCAATATAAAACCTCCTAACCTTCAGTTCTTATTAAATTATTTCAGGCATTAACTACATTAAATATCGAACAGTGGCATTTAGAAGCTGTAAGTTATCGCATGATCTGATCACTGAGCCTCCAGGCTGACAACGGAAAATAAGTACATACTTTATTGTCTTCCTAACATTTATCCAGGCAAAAGAACAAATAAGAACTGTAGTTAATTGTAAGTACAAACTTAAATGGTCCAAGTTGGAAAATTTTGTGTCGTAAATGTAAATTCTGACATCCAAAGAATACCAGAACACTGTAAGGCATCAACAATCGAATCACTAGCCTTCCTAGCTCTAGGCTTAATATAGCCTGAAAATACTGCTCAGCCTAATAACATTTAGAGCATATACCCATGGATAAATTGAGGCATGTCCCACACAATTCCTAACTTACCTATCTGTTACCCCAGGAATCACAAAAGATGAGCATGTAGATCAACCTGCCAACCATCATGCACAGCGACGTTCAACATCCAATCTCAAAATGCAAACTGCAAATCCCAAAAGGCTGAACAGATGAAAGATAGCATCTCGCATTTTTCCAACCATACCTGCAAAAAGAAACAAATAGTTCATCATATCCAGTAACACGACAAAGGAAATAAGACATTATGGCAGAATCGGAGATGAGAAATGAGCCACTATATATGTTCATTTGAAGTGGAGGAAGAAGCAAATGCATCGCACCAGATATCCACCTCTTCAACACTCCGGGTAGCAATGGTATGGGTGGAAAGTATATTGAACATTCGAGCATGGGCTTAATTCATCCCTCGATCCATAGAAAATGGTAGAAAATGAAACAGAAAAAGAAAAGAATTAAAAGGGGGGAAGACATCAGAACGTTCGAACAAATTAAGAATCTTAGAGCCAACTCCAGAGGCTAAAATACATTCAGAAATGAGGATACTGGAAATTAAGACAAGTGTACAATCATAATCATGGAGAACATAACCTCTTCTGGCATCTTAATCACGTTAATTTCATTTTATGATGTTAGTACAGCGCTAGAAAAATCAGTAAGGACGCAGGAAAATATATGGACCCGAGAGGCCGAGACTAGCAACATCCTTAATGTGGAAGATAAACAGAAGCCTAATTACCACTCACTACAGGTCAGAATCGTTAACAAAATTTCCTAATCCTTCCTGACTTTATAATCAAGCTTAGTCCATTCCTCCAATATAATTAATGAATATTCAATGTTTGGGTGAATATAATCTACAAAAGCAGCTTTAGGAGTCTCAATCAACAGCATATACAAGGACAAATAATTATATGGAAAATTTGCAACGGAAATCTCATGGGAGAGGATTAATTAATCGCCAAAGGTGAGACAACTTGTGTTCAAATAATAATATTCTGGCTTGAGAAAGAGATTGAGTTCTCACACTTATAAGACAGAATATCTGCCTGGTTGAACCCCACCAGGAAGAGAGAGCGCCTGGTTAGTGATGTCTTCCAAAACACGCTTTAGTTCGGCTTTAGCTCTCTTCACTGACACTTCAGTGGGACCCTCAATGAACAAGTATAGCTTGCGGTCTCCAGGCCCTGCTATCCGACCAGGCGGGAAATACTGACCCCTGGTGGTAATGGCAGCACCAGTCCATTCTGAAATAGGGCCCAATGTTTCTTTGTGCGTAACCTTCCACCTTGCATTTTGAGGAAAATCATTAATCTCCAGTTCTGCTTCATAATGTTCAGGCATTGCATCAGCTTGAATTTTTGCCAGATTATGCTGCAAGTTAATGGCAGCAGCCAGCGCTGCTGCTCTAGCAGCCCCATCACTTGGGGCAACAGGCAACCCAGTCCCAGGCAAAATTGTTGCAGCACCGGGGGCAGTGAGGCCCGCAACACCTGGCAAAGGAACAGGCACTCCACCATTAGGAAGCAATTGAGAAACAGAGATGGGAGGCGCAGATGTATTTCCTTTAGAGGCAGCAGCAATTGCAGCTAGTTGCTGAGCAAGGGCAGCCTGCTGTGAAAAGTCGCCACCTGCCTTTCTGACCCCTTCATCTTCATCATCCGAATCTGATTTGTCTTCCTCAAAGCCATATTCTTTTGCCTGAGCTTTTTTAGCTGCAATCCTCTTTTCATCCTCCTCTTCATTGAATTTGAAACCGCTTCCACCATAACCAGTTCCATGGGCTTGTTCAAGCCCCTGAGTGACTTTTGCCATGAAACTATCAGCAATAGCCTTCAAGTCTTCTGGAACAGCTTGCTCAGAAAGCTCCAATGCTTTTACAAGATCTGGTGCATATCTGGAATCCTCCTCAGATATAAATGTTATAGCACAGCCCTTGCGACCAGCACGGCCTGTCCGACCAACTCGGTGAACATAATCTTCATAGTGGTTTGGAGCATCAAAGTTGATCACCAGTTCAAGTTCCTTAACATCTAAGCCTCTGGCTGCAACACTGGTTGCAATAAGTAAATTGCAGATATTGCTTTTAAAATCTGCAATAGTGGATTCCCGGTCTGTCTGATCCTTCGCCCCGTGAAGTGACAAGCAAGGATAACCATGCTTGAGCAAATCTCTAAACAAAGCATCACATTTTTCCTGTGTGTGTACAAATATCAAAATCTTTCCCTTCTCATACCACTCACCAAGTATTTCCAACAGTCTTAAGAACCTATCACTTTCTGGCCTCACCTCAACCAATTGAGTTATATCCTTGTTCACCACGCTCCGACCACCAACCTGTATTTCTACTGGTTTATTCAACACTTTCCGAGCTAATGTTTCCACTTGTCGAGGAAATGTGGCAGAAAATAGTACAGTTTGCCGATCTGGGCGAATATTTTGAACAATTCTAGTGATTTGAGGTTCGAAACCCATGTCAAACATGCGATCAGCTTCATCCATAACCAGATAGGTAACCCTGCGCAGATTTGAAATTTTCCCACCACTTGTGCAAAGTATGTCAATCATCCTTCCTGGTGTACAGACAACAATTTCAGTCCCTCGCTTTAGCTCACTAATCTGTTGAGCAACACCAGAACCTCCATATACAGGCACACACCTAATGCCAAGAGCCTTGGTAAACTTCTTTATATCACTGTGGATTTGTTGAACAAGCTCCCTCGTAGGTGCCATTATGAGCCCAATAGGCCCATCTCCAGCTTCCACAGGTGGCTGGTCTTTAATATGCCTCAACATTGGCATCACAAATGCCAGGGTCTTGCCAGAGCCAGTTTTCGCAACACCTATACAGTCTCGGCCACTCATAATTATGGGTAGTGCCTGAGCTTGAATTGGCATTGGTTTTTCATAGTTAAGTTTCTTTATTGTCTCCAGAATTTTACTTGTAAGCCCAGTTTGATGCCATGTTTTAATGGGTTTTGGGACATCCTTCCCATGTATCTTCAATTCTAGCTGTTTTCTGTAAGCAGCAACCTCTTCAGCAGTCATCCTCGAGATCTCCTTCACTTCAATATAGAAATTTTTCCGAAAGGGTTTGTAATCAATCTTCGAGTGATCGACTATAGAAAGCTTCTCAGCTTTTGTCTTCTTCACCCTTTTCATGAACTCATCATCATCTTCATCTTCATATGCCAAAGAATTTTCTTCATTCTCATTATCTCCATAGTCTGAATCAGAATCTTCCCCAGGAATGATCCTACCAAGAGACTTGTTGGAAGTTTTCTTTGACTGAGCTACATTTGATTGTTCTTCCTTTTTGACCTTCCTAGACTCCATTTTATTTTCACCAATACTTTGAGTAATGACAGTACTGTTCAGTTTCACAACTTCAGGCAAAACCATAGAATTCATGAAAGCATCTAATGGATCAATTTCCTCATCTCCAGCAACACCATCATTCCCATTCTGTGAAGTAGCCACCCCATTCTCAGAGTCCACCAGCATTGTGTCTTCGGTATCTTTATCAGGTTTAGCATTCTCATCCAAGTCCATGTCTGTCTCTGATTTTCCCACAGGAGACACCACTTCATCATCGGATTCTCCCTCTAGTGTCCATGCTTTACCAGTTTTAGGTTCATCAACGTTTGTTGCTTCTCCATGTTTTTCTCTCTCAGATTCTTCCTTCTTTCTCCTCAACTCTTGCCATTCCTGAACTCTTCTCCTCCTCTTTTCCATTTCCTCATCCAATCGCCTCTGTTCATCTTCTAGTTCCTCTTCTCGGGTTTTCTTCTCTGTTTCAGTAGAGTCATCCTCAGCACTTTTTCTTCTAGGACTCTGATCGCCATCATCCCTGTGCCTGTTTGCCTTGCTAAGGCTTTGTTCACGTGTCCTATCTTTATAATCATCTCCATCTCTCCTCCTTCGCTTTCTATCATGCTCCCTTGAATCATCATCACTGTCATCAATACTGTGTTCCCGTCGTTTCACTCTCTCCCTTGCCTTCCTTTCTCTTTCTCTTTCCTTCTCCCTTTCTCTATCCCTCTTTTCCCTCTCCCTGTCTCTCTCCCTCTCCCTCTCCCGTTCTTCTCTATCACGCTCTCTTCTCTCCCTTTCTCTCTCTCTTTCTCTCTCACGTTCTTCCCGATCACGTTCCCTTTTCTCTCTTTCCCTTTCCCTTTCTCTATCTTTCTCCTTTGCCCTCTCCCTCCTCTCATCTCTTTCTTTCTCCCTTTCCTTCTCCTTGTCTCTATCTTTATCTCTATCTTCTCTATTCCTATCTCTCTTCCTATCTCTTACTCTTTCCCTGTCATCATCCCGACTCCTGGTCCTATCCTTGTCCCTATCCCTATGCTTCTCTTTATCCTTTTCATGCTTATCATCAGAATCAACACTCTTCTCCCTCTCACTATGACGGCTTTTCCTATCCCTCTTGTCTCGGTCACGATGCCTCTCTTCATTCTTCTCCTTATCTGTATCTCGACTCCTCTTTGAATCCTCTTCCTTCCTAGATTTATATTTCACGTCCTCCATTGCTTCTTAATCCAATTTATTGCAACAAAGAATCAGGCAATACACCACTGTTAATTGAATCCCAAACCCACTGCCTTACGATAAGAGGCAACTCTAACTACTCTCAATCGATGGTATAATTTAATCTAACCTGATTCATACACAAGAAGAAAAGAAAAAAAATTGGAGAGTGAGTGAATCATTAATAAATCCGAATAAAATGAAATGAACCCTGCAAATCGCAACTCAAAGGGAAAAAGAATTCTTGAGATGTTAAACTCCAAAGAAAAAAATTTAACGAGGAGTTAAATCAACAATAGATGCCCTTAACTAGAGCTCCAAGTCACACACACACGCTGGTGGCTTTAGATGTGTTTATAAATGCATCTGTGTCCCCCCTTGCAGAAGAGTAAATACGGAAAATATCAAAACGAAAGTTTTCAACCTTTGACTATGAGAATCAAAGAGTGGCATCGTCGACGCAAGCAAAGGCGGAGGGAACACCGTCGAGCTCCGTTCTGCAAATTACAAGAATACAATCACGATCTGTTGCTCCAGGAAGGAAAATCAACAAGAAGTTTTGAGGAGGAAGAAGCAATTGACAAACAAGAAAAACCCTAATTAGCTAAAACTTTAGGGGAAAAGGTTCGGGTTTTCGCTCTTCTCGAGAATAAGGAGGCGTCTGGAAATTAAGACGCTGTCGACAATGAAGGGTATTTATGTTTCTTTTAAGTAAGTACGCCCGTCTAATTTAAACCCGATTGGTTCTCCTAAGCAGAATTCAGAACCGGAATTGATAATTAAAATATTTAAAGACGTATTTTCAATGAATATTAGTGATTTAAACTCTGAAATTTAGTTTTCAATTTTTTGTTAAAATTATTATTTTATTAATTAATTAGTAACTTTTTATAAATTAACTAATTTTATATTTTAAAATTTAAAATATGACGAGATATTATTTTTAAAATTTCAATTTTATTTAGGTTTATAACTTACAAAAGTTCTTTACCTTCAAATATAAATAAGAATTCTACTAAATCTTTTATAATACAATCATAATGAAGATTTATTAAATCAAAATTTTGTTGTCAACCACAATTACTATAATTATAAGAGAAATTTTGTTCCACCCAAACCTACTCGTGTTACGTTGTGTTATAAATGTGTTTGGCAAATAATTTATAAGTTGTTTTTAGTTTATTGATTAAAAGTTAACTTTTAACCATCTTAAAAATTATTGATTAGTTTATTTAAGTCCAATAAGCTGATTTTAAAAATTCCATAAGAAAAGCTTTTGAAGTTAGTTATTTACCTAATAACAGTATTACTCTTTACTTTATTATTTACTTTTGCTCTGTGTATTTTTAAAGTTTGCTTTTTTATTGGACAATTGGAAGAATATAATAAAATGATTAATTAAACTTTTATTTTTTTAATTTTATAATATTAGTTTACATTTAAAATGCCATGATATTAAAATTTTAATATAAAAGTCATATCAAATTAATATTTTTAGCATATAAATACTATATATCGCATTTGTGTTATATTATAATTGAAGATATTTTAATTTATTAAATAATAAAATTTATACATATTATATGAAAAATACTAATATGTGTAGCTCGTTGCATTATTCATATTACTAGAGAATTTAATGTTGAATTATTATTATTATTATTATTATTATTATTATATTTTATTAAAATTATAAACTTAATTTTGGTAAATTTAAATATCTAAATTTAAATTCTTATAAAATATTCAACCTAATATTAAGAAATATAATATTCATATTTTTATATTTTTTAATCATACTTTTATAAATTATTTTATATATTAATAATAAATAATAAATAATTAATTTTACCTCACATTTTAATAAATAATTGACATTATATACTCGTCAAATCAAATAATAAAATCCTATCTATCGTCTTAATGCAATATGTTGATTATGTCTTGTCGTTTTCTCGTATCGTTTAAAAGTTGCAGACTCGTGTCCTGCACTTTGTCCAGAGACCCATCAGTGTATGGGTTTTGCCCCTTCTACATATTAGTGTACGAAAGCAGCAAAATTTTCAGAGAAACAATGGCTTCTTCGTCACCTCCGCCTCCACCACCGCCGCACTCGCCGCCCTCCGCCTCCAATTCGGTCAACTCTGCTCCCAACACCATCACCATCACCACCTCCACCACTACGCTGCCATCTGCTCCAAAGGTACTTCCTTTTTTCTCCATTTGTTTGAATGCGTGTGTGTTTTAGTTCTGTGGTGAGTTTGTTTATGGGTTTTTGTTTGTGTCAAAGGTTGAGGAAGCAAGCGAGAACGGTGTCCCCGTCGACCAAAAGCCTGACTTGTCCCATCTTGCGTAAGTTTCTGCTTCTTCCCTTTTTACTTTTTTCGAAGCTACACCATTGCCATTATCTTCAAGCCTTACTGCTTTTAATCTCATGATGCTTTGCTTCTGCTTATGTTGTCGGTGCCTTGGCTTTGCTTCTCGGTTATAAGCTGAGAAAGTGGACGAGGGATGAAACACAAAGTAAAATTTCTATTTTGCTGATGAGTTGTGGATCTGGGCGTTACAAGCTTTTCTTCTTCTTCGTTTTTGAATCTTCTGCTTGAGTTTCCTATTTGGTTCGTTTAAGTCTCAATCATGTTAACCTTCTTTTTGACTCACCGAAATGATCTTGTTTAGTTGACAATTTTCTTGTTTGCTTAATATTGATCACATTACTGCTCTTGAAGAAAAAGAAAAGGTTATTTTTCAAGTTTCTATCATGTCTTGTGCCTATATGTATTAAGATAAATGATTGCCTTCATCATTGAATTCTATATCCCTGCATCATCTCTCTTTCTGTTTCTGTAGTCATGTTTCATTCCTTAAATAAAGTAATCTGACTCATTTGATTGGCGATCAACCCTGATACTGGTTAGAGGTTATCGTTACTAGTTTATGGAAGTCAGTAATAGCTCTAATGTCTTCGGAACCAGTGGTACTACAGGCACAGTAACAACTTTGGTATGCATGTTAAGATAAGTAAAACTTAACTTTGAAACTATGACCAATGTTCTTTTATATTTTGAAATATTTGTCTGCGGCAAGTGATGAAAGTGAATAATTCCATTTGATAATTTTCTTGTTGAGGAACAGTTATCACTGATTTACAACAGCCTTTGCATGGGAAGATACCCAGAAATTCAAGGCCTTTCGTGAACTAAAAGAAATAGATCTATGTTACTGCTGATCATGCTTAAGAAAGTATGACATGTATATTCACACAAAAGCTTCAAGAACATATTGTAGGGATGGAGTAGTTTATTTAAAATCAAAAGGAATGATCTGAATTTAGGGTCTCTATTGTTACCAATTTTTGATGCATAATTGCTTTTCTGGTTCTCATTAATTGAAGTTCTTCATTTTGCTAGCAGACAGGTAGAAGTTATAATTTTTGTCCTTGCACCTAATTAGGGAACATTTAAGGAAGATATCTGAGGAACTTAACATGAAAGGAGGGCAATCCATGGACTAGTTTTGAAAATCCCTTTTTTTGAATGGGTTACTTGTAGCTAACATACGTACTTCTCATGGATTGTACTGAAACAGATATTCAAATTGAAAGACTATCTAAGAAAAGGAACCCTTTACCACTTAAGAATTTGCGAGATATTTTTGTGTTTGAAGACTTATCTCTCCTTTCGAACTCTTTCTGATAAATGTTGGAACATAGGCAAAGAGAAACAGTATATTGTTAGATATGTTACTTGTCTATAACTAGGGTCAGACGTGTGCCACATTGATATGGTCTGCTTCTAAATTGCTTATTTTTCCATAGAGATGCCTTTAGTTGGTTGCTTCTAGTTGGAAGTTGATGGTATTGGATGAAGTGAATGCCAGTCAGAGCAATACTCCTGTGTGAAAGGGTACCTGGCTGGATAGGATGCATAGGGCTTATAGGGATGGGATATGAACTGCCTTTATGTATTTGGAAAGATGTCTTGATGCCTAACTATTCCCTTCTATAACCTAGTTCGAGTCTTTTTCAAAAGTCTATGGTTTTCCTTATATAGATTGGTCCTCTCCTACACGTGTCTTCTTGATTCCATGTATTGGTCCATTCTATGGTTTCCTTATATAGATTGGTTGTCTCCTACAGATTTATCCTCTTGATGCCATGTATTGGTCCTTGACTCTAAAATATTGTTTCACATATAATTCATTGGATGACTTCTAATGTCCTTTTTGGACTTTTTTTGGATATACTTGTATAAATGGGTTATATGATTGTCTTTTGCTCTTGATGCACTTATGTTTATTGATCTATTTCAGAGATATATTGTCTGATTGTTGTTCCTTTAGGGCAAAAATCCTCTCGATGCTCTATAGTGGTCCATTGGTCCAAAAACATGTCATATATAGGTCCCGACGTGCACCTCTTTCATGGATTAAACCTTGTAAGTTAGGTATTAATGGGCATATACATATAGTTCTCATAGATTACGTGTTTGTCTTTGGCTCTTCAATATTTTACTGTTTATCAATTGCTGAAAAGCATATCCTACGCTTCTGTTAGCCTGTTATTCATTGTTAAAGTTCCAAAATTCCCAAATAAATACTTAATTTTATCTTTTTGGTCCCTCCATATGGTGTTCTTTACTTGTCAACCGGTAACAGACTTGTTCACACTTTACTGTTGCTTTTAAAGTGTTTGCTTTAACATAAGTTTGACAGACACATGTAATTACATTAGCAGTACTTTAATCTAAGGTCTAAATGCCCTTATAACAATAAATTAAATATGTTCAGGTTTCTAGACAGTGAAGAATACATTGAAAAGTTCAGAAGATATGAAGCTGACTACACCCGCCGTTTGATGAAGAAGTATTTCTCAAAGAAGAATATTTATGGAGGTAAAATGTGTACCTTCTATTAAGTTCTGATCTTAATATTTGAATACTGACCACTGGCTGGGTCTACTGCAGCCTGCAACATTTTTCCTATAGTAGTATGAGTAGTTAAACTCTTGGGAATTTGATTTATTAAACTGGAAGTGGAGATATTTTCTGGTTTTTAGAATAGCACATATCTATTGCTGCCCAATTTATCAGTGGATTGTTTTGCAGTATGTAAACAGATCACAATAGATAGATACTGAAAATAGCAATTGAAAGGTCAAAGTTCTTTCTTATTTTCTATTGATGTTGGTTGATGGCATGCCAATGGATTGAAACTGCAGATGTTATAATGCTTCTACTGGCTCATTTCTTTTGTTCTTCCAGATTTGAAGTTTACCGTTTCCTTCTTCCAGGTAACATATTTGATGAAAAATCGACTATAGATGACGAGACTATAATGTCAAGCAGGTAAGAAAAATAAGCACCAAGATTATCACCATTTTCATGCTGATGCAGAACAATAGATATAACATTTCTTCGCCATTTCCATAGGTTGCCTTGCATGGAGTCATATGCAGACCCCGTCAAGGCATTTGAGGAGCTGAGCAGCACTGGTTCATCATCAACCTCAGAAACTTGACTTCTGTTGTAAATATGATAGCAGCTACCTTAGAATAAATGGTAAATAACAAAAGTTGCTCTCTTCAAGTCAAACATGGTTACCCAAATGCAGTACTGTAAGTACGCTGAGCAATAAAAGAAACAAACTTAACCTGGCCTTTGGTATGGTAAGAATGGTGGGCTCTCTTATATAAGAGCGTGTATGCTACAAGTCAAGTGTAATGATGTCCAAATATTCTTACAGCTAGCTGACCGCCCCACTGGATAATGAAACGGTAGTTCCTACTAAGAATATTGGTTTACTGGTATACGATTTGATTACGGTATAGTGCTATATCGGTATGGTTAATGTCGGGTGTTATTTTAGGTAAATTTTAAATTTAAAAATAGTCTTAATTCTTTCAAAATTATAAAATAGTCTTTTAATATATTGTACTATATAATTTTCAATTTTACCAACTTGTCTTTTGAAATTATAATAATAGAAATTTAAAGTAATAATTATTTATTTATTTTATTAATATTATTTTATGTATTTCATATAAATAATAATCATAATTAATTTAAAAAGATCATTTAATTATCATATAAATATAAAATTAAGAATAATACAAAGTATTTAAAATATTACAATTTTATCATATAATAAATGCAATTAAGTTTTTGTTAATTAAATATTATTAAGTTTTGACGCTTTAGACATGATATTTTTAAAATTTTAAACTAATAAGTATGTTTCACTATAATGTATACACTACTTTAATATATTAGAGCTTGAGTAATTTATTTTAAAACTTACAATAACATCAAGTAGAAATTTAAGACGAAAATTGGGGATATCCAATAATACATAACTTTACTTTTAACTAATAAAGATGGTATTTTCAAATGATCAACATATATGAATAAAATAAAATGAAAGAAAGAGAGAAAAATTTATTATTGTTATTTTTAAAACTTTATTATTATTATTTAAATAAATTTAATTATTTTTAAATAATAATTATATTATTAATTATTATTAACTGTATCAATGACCCTGATAATTGTTAGCTAATTCTAAATCCCTAATTTAGTTTCAATCTCTCTCATAGTACCTAGCGGCCACAACGCTATCACAATTATAACAACAATGGCTTTCAACGAGTAAAGACTTTTTTTTTTCTTTCTATTTCGTTATCTCTTCTAGTCTACTTTGAAAATTTGATTTAATCCAAGAAAAAGGCCAGTGCCAAGAATTCCTTGTAATACGTAGTATATGAAATGGTAAAAATGAAAGAAATGTAGAGTACTTAATTTCAGTTCCATTTTAAGTTCTGAAGCAGTTTTTGAGGCTGAAAAGAGCTCTGATCCTCTCGTGACAGTTGAGAAAGTTGTTCACCGACACTCGATTTGGCCCTTTCTATAGTTTCCTTAAATAGAACCGTATACTTACGATTGATATAAGTAACTGTAGGAGACCTTAACTTTTATATAAGTTCCACATCGAGTTTTCCCATAACAAGACTGATATAGACTAGGTCCACACTAAAAGGGATCTATTTTCTACTTGGACTTCGACCCATTAATCTATAATATTTATTGAGCCATTTTATTACCCTTATCTAAATCAAATTATGTAACTTAACCGATAATTTATTGAAAACCAAAATTATAATTAATAGTTGTCCACTTAATGGGATAAAGACAAAATTATCCCTAAGGACAAAAATGTCTTACAATCTCCCCGTTGGACAATTATTAATTGCAGTTTTTGTTAAGTTCAAAACAGTCGGTTAAGTCATGCTACTGTATTGGTATCATATTTTAAAAAACATTTGGTCCAAAGGTAATGAAAGTCCTACATTCCATCATGTAAAGTTTTCGATACTGAAAAATATCAAACATATGTGTCATATGCGACATAGTTTCAATATAATCATGAATATTTAATACTTTACTAACATGAATGAAAAAATGAAATGTGGCAAACTAAGTTGATACCTGTATAATCTAAATTGTATCATCTTCGTTTGTAGGTCTCGATTTCTCTAACTTTATGCTAAATTACATATGTTAATCTGTATTAGAAAAATCTTGTTTTCTCTCATCGAATGCTAAACAGTATTAGAGAAAACTTATTTTCACTCACTAAATACTAAACTGCATTAGAGAAAACTTTCATGTTCTCCAACCGAATGTTAAACTGCATTAGAGAGCCTTTATGGGATTAAAAACCTTATATCCCTCTATGTCATATGAAACTTTAAGGATATCCATATAAACTTTATGTGTTTAATTAATGACATAGACTTAAGGACAATCTTTATATATGCCCAATGACCTTTAAAATGCTTAAGATCAACACAAATCTTAAGGCTTCTGTATGTATTATGACTATACACAAAAGCAGTTATTACTGAGGATAAAAGAAAATGATCATCTTTATTAATAAATAACCATAATGTCATGATACATCAAAATATACAAACTTTTAAGGAGCAAATATAGTGATCCCTAACTAATGTTGTCTAAGGACTTTAACACGTCAATATTAGATATATGTCTAACAAACACTTATGAGCAAAGTACTTTAGTCAAAGGATCAGCTAACATCTCTTCAGTGTTAATGTGCTCCATCGCAACATCGCCCTTCTGAATCAACTCTTTTATGGTTAAATACTTGACCGCCAAATGTAGCGCCCCCTTATCGCAGAATACCCACTGAGATGCCCGGAGATCATTTCGGTACATGTCCTACGATAAGGGCGAGCTACGTTCGATCATTACCTTCACTTTATATGGCATCATATCATTCCTAACTTAATAAGTATCAATAGAAAATCACAAAATTTTAAAACCAACATTTTCCTCATTTCATTTCTCACATAATAGAATCTACATTTTCTTTCAACTTCTTCTACATGTACATTAACAAAACTTAGTACAAAAGTAATACATGAAAGAGAAAAATACATCAAATCTATCCAAGTCATCCAAAAATCCCAATTGACCGATCTTTGAGCCACGACTTCACTTATTAAAGCACAATCTACTTGGTAGTGGAGCCTCCCAATAGTTAGAGTCGTCTCTCGGTCCTGAAAAGACAATATTGCAATTTTGGTAAGTTTTGTGAACTCAATGAGGTAACCATCATCGATAGTTCACTCAATTCATCAGCATATCAATTCACATAACAATTATTTCACAACTTTGCACTTTACATAAGTATCACATTTTTACTTAAACAGAAGCAAATTATGCATTTCCATCAATCAAACATACATAACCAAAATGCATATGAAATATTCATGAGACTCTTTTCTAATTGTTACGTTGTTGTGACCGAACGCCTGAACTGTCCTGTATCTATTGTAGATATCGGGCTCATTAATAACTTTCCCTTATTCGAAGAGGATACAGGGCTCATTATACGTTAAGCCAAAGGCTCTGAAACATTTTTGAGCTCGAGGCTCATTTCTACACATTGAGCTTTAAGCTCTAATCGTTGGCTACTCTGGTCACAACTGCTATTATATTTCATGCATTCATAAATGGAATGCATGTGTCGCAATCAATCACATTCTAAGCATTTAGGTTTCCACATTCACATTAAAGCCACACTTCAATAACCCAATCCACATTTCACCATCGTCGGACCTTCTGTCTAGAATCCACGATCAAATCTCATTCATTCATTATTCAAAATATAATCTAAGCAAACAAGTAATTAAGTGAGACCGTATAGGTTACTCACAAGTTTCTCCCAAAGCTAATGCTTGGAAGATCCGGCAACGTCTAGAGGTTGACATTCTAGTTGCTCCTCTATAATAAATAATATACACAATATCACAATTTCTTCAATCATAAGTATCCAATGATGCACATGTATGAATTAACTTATGTACAATGCATGTTCATGAAAATCCTGAACATTTTGCATCAATTTCATCACAAAATCGGCCTCATATCAAAACTCATCTAAGTATGATTCATACTTAGGTTTATGCCTCACTAAAACCATCGAAATCACAATTCATTACTCATTTGAAATCCTATAGATCCAAACATAATCAAAACACCGAAGTACGTTCAGTGGAATAACCCCAGTTCATAAAATTTTAAGAGCGCACTCACTATACCCATTCCACGTTTCTCACTCAATCTTTCTCAATTCATTTCAGATGGCTAAGATTTTTAGGTGGAGATGTAGGGAAATGTGTTACGAGTCCCATGATTCAAGAATCAATTCATTTGGGTTTCTAGAGAAGAAGTTATGGCTAGGTGAAAAAAAGACAGAAGGAGTGAAACTCAGAAGAAGCAAAAAATAGAAGAAGTAAATAAACAGAAGAAGTAAAACTCAGAAGAAAACACGTCAGTAAAACACAGAAAAAGACACGTCAGTAAAACACAAAAGAAGTAAAACTTAGAAGGAACAAAACACAGAAGGAAGAAAACTCAGAAGAAGCGAAACTTAGAAGGAACAAAACACAAAAGGAACAAAACACAGAAGGAACAAAACACAAAAGGAGCGAAACACACAAGAAGATTATGAACAGTTACACAGAAGAAGTTTATAAACAATAACACAGAAGAAGTTCATGAACAGTAACACAGAAGAAGTTCATGAACAATAAAACAGAAGAAGTTCATAAACAGTAATACAGAAGAAGTTCATGAACAGTAACACAGAAGAAATTTATGAACAATAACACAGAAGAAGTTCATGAACAGTAACACAGAAGAAGTAAAAGACAGAAGAAACAACTTCGCTTTTGGACATTTTCCCTTATAAGGACCCTAACTTTCAGCTAAGATGTCCAAGTTTTCATACTATATATTGTTGGAAAGATAAAAGGAAGATTTATAACTTTCATAAAGGCCATTTTGACAAATCTATCTAGATTGGTACAGAAGTTTTGCTGAAATTTCAGATCAAGTTATTGCTAGCTCAACTCCAACATCACTTTTTCATCCCTAAACACTAATAATCTTTCAAAAACTAAAATTAACATTATATCCAATTTTTTCCTGCTAACCACATAGTATTTATGAATATACACTTAAATGCCATTTCCATGCAAATGATAGTAATTCATCAACTTTTTTTCATAAATCCCCAACTCTAAAGTATTTATTCACTACTTACCTTTTGAAAACTTCAAAATCTTCAAGCCCTAAACTCCATGAAATTTACGTACTTCACTGAGGACAATGACCAGTTTCTAGTTTTTCTTAGGGTAGAAGACACAAATAGCAAAGTGGGTTTGGTATAGAAGGAAAAGCAGAGGAATCTCTTAGAAGGGGTTCGATGGTAGACTTTGTGTCGAAAAAAAACTTGAAGATGATCCAAATGAATAATGAACTTAGACATATAACTTAACTTTTCAATTCTCAGAGAACAGTAACCTACTTCTAGCAAGAGTACAAAACCTAAGTGACGATTGTCACTTCCCTCACATCTAAGCTCTAACTTAGTTTCTTTTGAAACTAAATCCCTAACTCATCTTTACAATTCAACGAATTCCAAATCTTCATTTGACGTCTTTTTCCTATTTTCTATAATTTTCCCCCAAAATTTATGCCTAAATTCACCAAATTCACAAATACATTATTCTTAATAACCAATAGAATTTTCAATATAGATAAATTCAAAATTCTCAAAACACCTAAAGATCACAACACATTCAAATTATACTCGAAATTATTCATGAATGCATGTACAATCATTTTAATGTGTCACAACTTCACCATTCATATGCATATGTGTTGGGACCGAAACCCAACTACTTAAACTTAACACTATCACTCTTGCTTTGATACCACAAATGTTAGGACCCGATCCGAAAACCGGATCCCAACCGGAGAACGGAAACGAATACGATATGAAAGCAAATCAAATCAAGGAACACAAGGCGGAAGCAAAATCATAAGCGAATCAAACTTCAGATCAAATCGAACGAAACCAATTTATTCGACATTCGTGAACAAATATTTTAGGAAAAGCATCGCGTTGGAAACCTTAAGACTATCAGTTTAAACTAATCCAAATCCGAGTACATTTTTTTCTTCTTTCTTTCATTTCCATTCCATCTCTTACAAAGTGACTTCAATATCCAATTGAAATCATTCGCACTCAAACTCAATTTATTTGCTTCTTCATATACAATCATATCTCATCGATTTAAACTCTCACTTTTCATTTCCATAAAATCGCGCACATTCCAATTTAAATACCATCAATTCTCAAACGATTAGCACTTTAAATATTTCAGACCAACCATCACAGTCATATACCCAATTTCCATACACAAAATCCATAACTCGAATCATAATTCATTTTACTATTCCATATACAAATCCATAACTTAATCCAATACATATGTCCGTAATTGAATACATTCTCAAAATGAATACACAACAATTCTAAATTTCTTAGCGATCACTTAGCTAAACAAATTATACCATATGAACACATACAAATGGAAACCTTCACTTTTCTTTACCCGATCTTCTTCTCATCACCTGTGGATGGGAATGAAGGGGGTGAGCTTATAGCTCGTGGGTAACAGTTTATAACAAATAAATATTAAAAACCTTTTAAAAATGTTTTTCTTTTCTTTTCTTGCAGAAACTTTGTTTGAAACCCATAATGCACATTTTCAAAAGTTCTTTTCTCGCAGTGGTCGAAATCATAATTTTCAAAACATGAATGCATCAATCATAACACTTCACAATGCAAATGCACACATAACGGCTCGAGAGTTCTATAAACACGACGAAAAATTGAAGTTTTACCGTAAACACGACGAGTCCATTTTCGGATCTCGTGGGCCACAAACGGGCAGCTGGGAGAAGGCTAGGGAGGTCAACGTGCACGTGACTCAACGAAATAGGTTATCTCTTGCCCAATCACAATCACATAACCATGCTTAAATCAATTTATCGAATGCTCTTTTCCGAATACACGAAATGCCATGAAATCTTTCGAGGCATATCACAAATGTATTTTGCAATTCATCAAAAGTTCATGTATGGAATCAATAATGATTTTTCAAATCATTCACACAATGGTGCGACATTTATGATGTAATTGAAATTGGAAAATCTCTTTGTTTAAAGAAATCATTAGTGGCTTATAAATTTTATTATAAACAGGTACCCACCTCGAATCGATGCTAGAAACTTATTCCTCGCTCCAATTTGTCCTTTGATTCCTTCTTTCTTCCAATCTAACTTTACCTAAAGCAATTCCACCCAAATTCAACATCATAATTAACTTAATTACTCAAATTGAGCTTAGAAAACACAAAACCCTCATATTTCCAAGCTACCTACACCAAAAGCTTCCAAAATTCCCAATTCACAAGAATGGCCTAAACCCTAATTAACTTACATCCCAAAATTAAACCCATAGTACTTAGCAATCATCAAAATTGACTTCATACTTCACAAACCCATACCATTTTTCATAATTTTAAACCAAAACTTCAAGAGAAACTGAAATCTTAAAAATTGCTCTTACCTCATTTCTCCTCCATTTTCGGATTTTCTTGTTTCAAGATGAAGCTCTCTTCATCCTCCACCTTTTTCTCTCTTGGGATGACATCAAAACCTCTCTTCAAGTGGTAGAAAAATCGAGCCCTAGCTTTCTCCCCTTTTTCTCCACTGAAGCTTGCTCTCCCTTCTCTCTCTTCTTATTTCGTTCCTTTTTTTTCTCTTAAGTGTCGTGGGTTGCCTCTTAAAATGACAGCCCACTTGCTTTTATAGTGTCATGTCATTAAATGACTTAAAATTGGCCCATTTGCCCTTAGCCTAAAACTTAACTCTTTAAGTAAACTTCCAAAATTACCCCTTCCTTTTTGCCTTAAAAACTTTAGAGAAATGTCCCTCTATGTTTTACGAATCCATCGCTTCAAGAATTAGATCGTTTGGAGCTCTATAACTCAAGATATCTCCAAAATACTGAAGTTTGTTCTTCAGACCCGAGGCTGAACACTACACCTAACTTCCAACCTGAATTTGAAAGTCTTAGAAGCTAAATTATAGCTCGGATACTTCATAACATTTGAAGCCCCATGTCTCTATTTTAATTAAAAACAAGAATCAACTCAATCCGAGCTCTAGTGGTCAAGATATATCCAAAATACTGAACACTGTTCAGCCACTACAACACCGGGACTGAACACTACACTGAACTTCCGACCTGCATTTGGAAGTCTTAGAGGCTAAATTATAGCTCGGCTCCTTCATAACATTTGAAGCCCCATGTCTCTATTTTAATTAGCAACAAGAATAAACTCAATCCGAGCTCTAGTGATCGAGATATATCCAAAATACTGAACACTGTTCAGCCACTACAACACCAGGACTGAACATTACACTGAACTTCCGACCTGCATTTGGAAGTCTTAGAGGCTAAATTATAGCTCGGCTCCTTCATAACATTTGTAGCCCCATGTCTCTATTTTAATTTTAAAAAAGAATCAGATCGATCGGAGATCTACCGATCGAAATATCTCCAAAATACTGAACACTGTTAGGACCTTTTCCACAGGTTAGCTTACTTAGATCAGGTCGATCTTTTTCCATTTAATGATAAAACCAATAAATCTAGTATGGAAAGATAAAAAAATGTCTTAGGAATCCAACGCTTTGAAAATAAGGATCAATCGGATGTCGGACGAAGAAGTTATGGTCAAAAGAAGGAAGAGAGGTCGGTCGGCTGGAAATCCACCCCGCGGGCCAATCGACCAACGCCCGAGCGGGCGCTCGCTGCCGAGTGGTCGCTCATTGCTGAGCGATTGGCCGCATGATCCGACCTATCAGACTTTAAACCTTTATAACTTTTGAATCCGAGCTCCAAATCAGACACGGTTTGTTTCGTTGGAAAGATAAAAGGGAGATCTACCATTTTAAAGAAGGACTCAAAGGCAAGCTCGGTCACTAAAGGGGCCAAAAGTTTGCTACCATGTGACTGATCGATAAACTCCTCAACAGTACCAACACTTGTAAACATCATAACTTTTGATCCAGAACTCCAAATTTGACAAACTCGGTGTCTATAGAAAGGTAAAAGAACCCTATACAACTTTCATTAAGGCCTTAAACATCAAATCGACCTCTAAATGGATCAAAAAATCCACATAAAGTGACTAGTCGATCAACTTCACACTAAACAACATCAAAAATTCTAACAATCATAACTTTCTACTCCCTTGTCCAATATTTTCGTGCTTTATATCAATGGAAAGATAAAAACAAACTATACAATGTTCATGAAGAACTCCAAAGCGACTTCAACCTCTATCTAAGTCAATGTTTCAATCAAAGTTTCTTCCCTGATAGCAATCACCTAAGCAATATCCAAATTTCACATTATCATATCTTTCAACCTCCACAACTAAGAATCGCATATTATACATCATTTTAAAGCTATTCAAATTCTCTATAACTTTCATGTAGACCATTTACTCCAATTCAAACCACATTAGTACGAAAATCGCCTCAAAATACAACATATACATTCCTATACTTAGAGCATTTTCCAAAGTCAAAGCAAAATACACTTAACTTTCAAAGATCATAACTTTCCATCCCGATATCGAAAAATAGTATACTTTATGGCTACAAAAAGCTCTCAACATAAGCTACAATTTCATGGAAATCATTTCCTCAAATTCTGCCTAAATCAAAAAGTCAACTTTCAAATCAAACTTTCTATTTTCTTCAAAATATAACACTTTCACCAATCATTTCTTGCTTTTCAACTTCCATTTCAATCAACTAGTTCATTTTGACTTTCATAACTCATACAACTCGACTCGAATTTCAAAGTCATCAAAACCAATCACTTCATTTCTCATCAATCTCCTTTAAGCACAATAACATCTATAACACAATTCATATCCGAAAACACTCATTTAATTCCATTTAATATTTCTAATTTCTACTGAAAGTTTGGGGTCCAACAATAAGTATGACCTAGTATGCGTGAACATGGAAATGTATTCCTAACTCTCATTAACCACTCACATTTACCATTTTAACTTTCCCACAAAAATGAAATGTTACAACTCTCCCCTCCTTAAAAAAATTTCGTCCTTGAAATTCTTACTCGTTTGCTCGAATAGGTGGAAATATTGTTTCCTCATGTGCTCCTCTGTCTCCCATGTTGCTTTTTCAGTTGAGTGATTCCTCCAAAGGAGTTTTACCAATGTAATGACCCTGTTTCTCAACTGCTTGACCTGTGATCTCACAATCTTGATTGGCTCCTCAACATAACTTAAGTTACTAGCAACCTCAATTTTCTGGGCCGGTATCACATGTGTCGGATTAGATCGATATCTTCGAAGCATACTAACATGAAACACATTATGCAATTGAGACATTTCGTTCGGTAAAGCCCACTTTGTAACATCCCATCACTGATGAGAAGGGTAAAATAGTAATTTGGAATGGGTTATGAGTGTGTAAACTTATCTCGGCATGATCATACATAATATGGCCTTCATATATATATGAATAGAAATTTTTGCACATGCACATGATTGTACATGCATTCATGACATTTCCCGTCATATGTGTCTATAAATGTGTTTATTGTGAAAAATATGTTTTTTGTGCTTGAAAATTGAATTGGAGTGGATTTTTGTGTGTTTTACATTTTTTAGGAATTTTAGAAAATTTTTAGAAATTTTTTGACAGAAAAAATTGCCAAGTGGCAGACTAATTGGATTTTTGATATTGGAAACGACTATCCAATGGCACTGGAATTTAGATACATGATTTTAGGAATTTTTAATTTTGAGCCATTAGGATTTTGGGAGAAATTGGACTAGAAATTCGAAGAAAATTAAATGAAAATTTGAGGGATTGACATGTGACAAGTGACATCTGGCACTTGCCTACCATGCCTTATTGTTTTAATTAAAGCCCCTTCTTTTTCTAGCCACTCTCGATACTTCCATAATTAAGACACACAAATCCCTTATTTCTTTCTCCTTCATCCGAAACCTTCATTTATCCTCTTCCGCATTGAATTTTCTCCCTCTTTTTAGCTAGAATTGCTACTCATCTTCACTACACAAGAACCCCTCCTATGTTTTGTTCTTTCTCCTCCTTGTTCATAAAGAAAATACTAACCTAAGCCTCAAGGATGATGATCGTTGGTGGTAGGAAAATTTGGGAAGTTTGTGAGAAGTTAGATAAATTGAAGAAGGTTGAAGTTTAAATAGGTAAAATTAAGTTTTATGTTAGTGAAATGCATAATTGTGACATCTTGTGCATCAATTGCATGAAGTTGTGCTTTGACTATATGGGTATGTTGATTCTTTGATTGATTGATGATTGGTAAATGATGAATTAGAAGTTAATGGATGAGATGTTATGTAGTATTAAGTTGTTTTGGATGGTTAGGAAGGTTGTTAAATGAGTGTTTATTAATGGGAGATGGTTGAGTCACTGAGTGTAGTTGCTGCAAATTTGTGAACTTGTGTTCAAGGACAGGTTGTGACTTGTTTATGGTGCATATATGGAGTAAATTGGATGTTATTTGGGTTAGAAATGGTATGAAAGATGTAGGATGTGAGTTAGGTTATAAATATGGAAAATTGAACTTGTGTAGGTTCCAATGTTTTGATCAAAACTTTTCATATGGTTACGCTATTGAGATGAGATTTAACTTAAATTAAACTTGAGAAGTTTAGCTAGAATTCTTATGAAGGAAGTTCTGTCCAATTGTGACTTAAAGGGTTTTGAATTTTGCTTGAAAGTGAGATAGATGTGCAGGGTGAATAGTGGTGATTCTAGCATTGAATGATTTGTGACCTGAAACTTTGGGAAATTTTTCTAAGCTAAAGTAGACAGATTTTGTGAAATTGGTCTGAATGAAAGTTGAAGAGTTTCTTGTTAGCTTTCTATCTCCATTAAGTGGGTTATTTTTCGATTTTTAGGTTGAAAGTTATGGCTGGTTAACTTTCTGATGGTAATTTATGTATTACTGTGTTTTGGTTTGTGTAATGTCTCTAAGTATGAGTTTTGGTGATTTCTGTGTTCTGACGCTAATTTTGGACTGTTATGGTTGAAATTAGCTTAAGTGATCTTATGGAAAGTTGTAGAGGAATGTTTTAGATTTGTAATGAGGTATGATATGTTCTTCTTGGATATAGGGTTTGTAAGTTATGAATTTTTCAAAATTGGATATGATTTCGGTGATATGTTGATTTAACACTCTTAAATAGGGCAGCCACAATAATGGGGGAATTTGATCTAGTTAGAGATGGAATTTGGTTCTAAGTCCTCCATGAGAATTATAACATGTTTTCTGATCTTTTCAGTGATATAGAGTATGTAATTTTCCGATAATGGGATAGGAAGTTATGCTTTTTGGAAGATTGTGTTATTGTTGAGAATGACTTATATAGGCAGAAACTTTGATGGAGAATTTGATTTGTTTAGAGGTTGAATTTGCTTCCAAGATGTTCATGAAAATTGTAGAATATGTGTTGATCTTTCTTTTGGTATAAAGCTTGGAATTTGTGGCAAAGGGAATGGGAAGATATGAATTTAGTATAATGTTGCACTGTTTTGGCAAATTTATGATTTGGAAGATACTTTGATTGCATTTTTGACACCCTTAGTAGTGAAATTGGATTTCAAGCTCTTCATGAAACTTATAGAATTTTCTGTGATCTTTCCAATGAGACCTTATTTGTGATTTTTGGACATGTGTGTGAAGAGTTGTGTAGTGTGGAAGAAGGGAAGGTTTAATAACTGGTTTTGAAAAATATGAAAAAATTATTTTGAAAATTCGGAACCTCGCATCTTGCGATCGCCCTCGCGAGCTCGAGGGCGAGACCCATTTCTTTTAATTTTTTATTTTTAATTATCAATGTTATTAATTCTTTTGTGCATAACTTTTTCATCCGATCTCCGATTGACTTGATTCTTAAAGCATCGGATTTGTGAAATTTTTAATTTAATTTCTATGTAAAATTGGGAATTTTTAGAGTTGAAATTGACGTGAATTGATTAGGTCAAAGTGAGGGGACCAGATAATTATTTTTTTAGTCCGTATTTTCTCAATAATTGGACCTATAGAGATCCGAATTGAGTGATTTTGGTGTCTATGAGTTTCTAATATTTAGAGGAAAATTTTGTGATGCAAATTTTGGTATAGGGCTGGGAATGTCACGAACATGCATTGTACACATTTTAATTGCTACATGTGCATTTTTAAATATTTCTGATTGTGCATTTGGTAATGTTTGTATATCTTGACTGTTATAGAGGCGCTTTTGAAACGTCAACCCACTGACGTTACGGAGACTTTCAAACATTATCTCGGAAGCTATTTGTGAGTAGACCGAGATGGTCTCATTTCCCCTTCATTTTATTTTGTTTCATTTTGTATAATTGCTCAATGTGGTGAATAATGGTGGGTTTGTGAATTGTTTCTGATTGTGAGATTCCGGACAGAAGGTCCGATGTATTGGGGAGCTATGACATAGAAGTGCTACTTGTTTGTGAATTTGTGAACTACATGTTTGAGATGTAATAGTTTGTGACACATGTGTTTGATTGTGATCATATGATATTTTGAGCAATGTGAAATTATGAAATTCGGGTGATGTGATTGATACGTGTCGGACTACGGTCCGATAATATGTGAAAGTGAGTGGAAGTGACTGCTGCATCACATAACATAAGTGCATGAAATATAATGGCTATTATGACCAGATTCGCCACCGATTAGAGCTTTAAGCTCAACGAGTGAAAATGAGCTTCAAGCTCATAAGGGATTCAGAGCCTCTAGCTTAACGTTTAATGAGCCCTGTATCCACCAATGGATAAGGGACAGTTATTAATGAGCCCTACAAGGGACAGTTTAGGCACTCGATCACAGCAAAATAAGAACTAGAAAGTGAGTCTCATGTGTATGTTTCGATTTTGAATAATGTCAACGTGGAATTCTATAGATGTGTGGATGTGAAATATTGCGAATATGTGCACTATGAAATAATGTGAGATGTATGAAAATTTGTGTTATGTGATTGGGTGAACCATCGATGATGGTCACTCACTGAGTTCGCAAAACTCACCCAAAATTTGCAATCATTTTTCAGGACCTAGAAGAATACCCCGTTAGGCAACGGGCGTATAGCTACCGCATGAGAGTTAGAGAAGAGTTCAGGGATCAGTTCGCGTCTACATTAGTGTCTGATAAATTCTGGATAAAATTGTACTTTCTGAATTTTTGTACAAATGATTCGGTCAATTTGTAAAGTCACTGGACGGAATTAATTTGTATTTATAAAGGGGTCGGTCATTGTACTTACTGGTGATTGTTTATGTTACTTGATTTCTGCATAGTGTATGTTGTGTTTTAAAACAAAAAAAAATTATACTGAGTTTTTACTGAGTGATGTAGCACACCACCCTCGCAGGGCACGGATTCAGATATCACCATCGATGTCGGGTTCGGGTCATACGGGAGTGGGGTGTTACATTTAGGTGGTATCAGAGCCCAGAAGTACGACACTTATATGGGGATTTTGTGAAACATAGGTCAAGTCACTGTAGGAAAATCCCGGGAGGTACATCACATGTACAGGCAGCGGAAAACAAAAATTTTTGTTCCCGGGACCTTCCCGAACCCAGATCCGTATCCGTATGAAGACATCAACCTAAATAGCCAATAGAGACTATCTCTAAAGGTGATCCACGCAGAGATCAAAACCTAACCGAGTCAAACCCTTTGACCGGAATAGCTAGAAACATTAAAGGTCGCTAGACCTTACCTCGTCTCCGGAGAGCTTGAGGAGCACGTTGAAACCTTGCCTCGAGAAGAGAAAACGATGATGCATGATGGAAGAAGAAGAAACATGAAACTTTTCCAAATCAAAGCTTAACCTTTAAGCTTTCAACTCTTATTCTCCTCCACGCATCCCATACGGCCACACCTCTTCCATAAGCCTTTTATGTTGATTTTTAACCTTTAAAACTCTTCCATAAGCTTATGACAAATGGTGGATTAATGGCCATTCATTCTTTAACTTAATAAAGAAATAAGGTTTGACTTTTCAAACCATCTTATCTTCTCCTCCCATTCCAACGCCAACTTACATATATATATATATATAATAATTAATTAATTAATTACTTAATTAATTAATTAGAATATATTTGCTAAGGTCGATCCAACTGAATTGGTCCTACGGCCTTAGGGCCCGATCTTTGAAACAAATTCAAAACCTTTCTTAGCAATATTGATGTCGCGATCTCATGGGACATATCCCAATCTCATTGGGATCCATTTAATCCTAATGTCTCCATAATTGGAACTCGTCCAATTACTATTTTCTGATTCTCCGAGACACTTTTAAGCGTGTGACCCTTTAGGCTTAGGCTATGTTGGCCACTTAGATTAACAATTAATCTGAGCAAGTCATGAGCGGTATCTAGCAACACATCATGACCCCCAATTGACCGGAAAGTAATCGGTTTGATGTATTCATCAAGAACCGGATCACGAACCCTTCCATAGACAATTACTGTGCAATTCGTCCTTTCACCATCCTATACCCCACTTGGTTATGAGTATGGTTAAAGTGTCAACTCTTACTAGACCGAGTCTAGCCCAAGTGATAACAGATCTCGTCCTATGACTCATTACTCTATATGTCCATGAAGACACTCTTCATGACATATTCACTCGCCGAGATTTAGAGTAATGATCCCGACAAGAGGCTATGGGTATCTCTTCCGCTAATCCGAAGTGGTGAATCCTTTATTGGCTACTCAATTATCTTCAATACCTCAAACTGCACTCCAAGCACTACCCTATGAGTTACCTCCGAAGGCAACAAGGAATGGAGTCAGCACATGATCAAGATTCAAGATATCCTCGAGTACCTCAAGTCTAAGGATACTTGCACCATTGCTATGATGAGATTATCAACGACACTAGATAAGATATCCATGTGATGATCTCATGGCGTGTCATCCAATGAACTTACTACCGCTAGTAAGCATCCACATGTCAACTCTAAATATCTCATATTTACAGTTTCGAGATCCACCGCTGATCCAATCAAGGAATATGACATGTGTTAGTCTATCCGGATTAATGATGTCCAGCCTCATTAATCCTTTGACTAGGAAAATTTAGACACCGACATAATTGCACATGATAGGAATCTCGTGAGTATGATCACATCATAATTTCCTTCATGCTATGTCATATATCATGGACTTCATTAACTGATTAAAGATCCAATCAATTCATAAACAATGTTCATGAACATCAAATTAATGAATTATGCCTTTTCTTTATTTATTCATTCATGCGCACGATCGTGAATAAAACGTGCTAAAGGGATTGCCTTTTGGCACAAATAAACAAGATCGATCCTTAAATAAGTCGACTTCTCCAATGTACAAGTCGACTTATCGGTACTTTTCAAGAACAAGTCGACTTATCAAGAAGTACAAGTCGACTTGTACTTACAAATCTCCCACTTGACCTAAAGCCAATCGCCTTAGTATCTAATACCATAAGCGAGTCCATGAGAATCACAATTCTCCGTGATAATGGCCTTGTCAACTTAACAAAGAACACTTTGCTCGTGGAATTCTCTCTATCGGGATATCATCTCAACTAATGACCTCCGAATCGGTGAGTACGAGTTCGGATCGTCGATAAGACCTTGGTTCCTTTGCTCAAGATTAGCCCCATTGTATCACAATACAATCCTATGGGCCCATCACGGCCTAGGGACCAGATCAAGTTCAAGAATGAACTTCGATCCAAATTGCTTCCTTTCACAAGATCTCATGCCGCAGTACTCGCCTCGGTTGTTGAATCAGCAGTCCTCTCTTGTTTGGAATTCTTTCCAACTGACCGCCACGCTATTCAGTGTGAATGTATATAACTTGATTGTGATTCAGAATCATCCTTATCAGATTAGATTCTGGCATCTGAATGCCCGCTCACTAGGAGATTTCCATCTCCAATCATCAAGAAAACATCCTTAGTGCTTCGCAAGTACTTGAGGATATTCTTGACAACCACCTAGTGACCCTCACCAGGATCCGATTGGTATCTGCTCGTAACACTTAGAGCATACGATACATCGGGCCACGACATAGCATTGTTCCATGCTAAACCTCTTTAGCATCTCATCTATGTACGATGCTCAGGAAAGACCAAGCAACCTTTGATCTATCTCTATAAATCTATATCCTAAGGATATAAGTTGCTTTACCAAGGTCTTTCAAGGCAAATTGATTGACAACCAAATTTTAAGCGATTGAGAAGATAGAGACATCGCTTCCGAGTAACAAGATGTCATCTACATACAACACAAGGAAAACGATTGCAGTCCCATTAACCTTCTTATGCACACAATGATCATCCGAATTTTGTGAGAAATCAAACTCTTTGATTAACTCAACTAAACGGATAATCCAACTCCTGGATGATTGCTTCAATCCATTAATGGATTTCTGAAGCTTGCATACCTTTTCGCCATCGATGGAAGTGAAGCCCTCAGGTTGTGTCATACACATCCTCGGGTAGATTTCCTCTCAGGAAAGCTATCTTCACATCCATTTGCCATATCTCATAATCATAATGAGTGGCAATGGTTAGGAGTATCCGAATGGATTTAAGCATTGCTACGGGGCTGAAGGTTTTGTCATAGTCAACTCTCGTATCGCGGCGAAATCCTTTAACCGAAGCATTGCTTTATAGGTAATCAAATTACCATCCATGTTGGTTTTCTTCTAAAACCTCTTTGCACCTCGTGGGTTTTATCCTTCGTGTAACAACCAAAGTCCATACTTGGTTTATGTACATGGAATCCATTTCAGATTTCATGGCACAAAGCCATTTTTCAGACTCTGAACTTTTCAGAACCTCTTCATAGGTAGTAGGCTCATCATCTCGTATGAGTAATACGTCATTCTGTTCCCATACGAGAAATTCATATCTCTCGGGAACAGTGCGTATCCTACTTAACCTACGAAATTCGTGTGTAATAGAAGGTTGAACTGTTACCTCATCTATATGAGTGACAGTTTCAAGTTCAGGCAGTTGATCTGTGTTTGTTCGTGCATCTTGAACTTCTCTAAGTTCAACTTTGCTCCCACTGTCCTCTTGTAAAAGAAACTCTTTCTTTAAGAAAACAGATGCTTGGAAATAAACAACTTTTGTTCCTCAAAGAAGGTAGAATTGATATTCCATTTAACAAACACTTGTCGCCTTTGCATCAAGTTAATCTGACCGTGTCCGCTTCACGAAGCAGGACAACCCCTAACTTTCAGCTAAGAAAGATAGGGTTTTCGCTAGTCCATATCTCCATATGGAGTAACCACAACTGTCTTTGATGGAACTCGCTTAGCAAGTAAACAAATTGTCTCAGCGCGATATTCCCAAAGCTGCTAAACCTATCATCAATCGCACTACGTCTAATAAGGTTCTATTTCTCCTTTCACCACATCATCAGGCGGCGTGCAAGGTGGAGTGTATCGAGATAAAATCTCACGATCTCGAGATAATCCAAAACTGTTGGTGTAAGTATTTTCCACCACGATCAGATCGTAATGTCTTCATACTTTTACCAAGTTAGTTTTCTACTTCATTTCAATTATTTGAACTATTCAAATGCTTGATTTGTATCTCATTAGATCTGTACACTTATATCGTGAATAATCACTGATAAAAGTAATGAAGTAAAAACAACCACTTCTGGCATGGATGGACATCGGACCACATACATCCAAATGTATTAGGTCTAATATTCCATTCACTTGTTCACCCTTTCCTTTAAAGGATAACTTAGTCATCTTGCCTAATAAACAAGATTCGCATGTGTCATATGATTCATAATCAAATGACCCTAAACTGCCACTCTCATGGAGCTTAGCAATGCGTATCTCATTTATATGGCCAAGCCAACAATGCCATAAGTACGTTGATTTTAAATTATCTCGATTATGTCTTTTCGCGTCATTGATATTCATAATTGGATATGACATATCTCATATGTCAATTCCATTGCATAATGTACCATGCCATAGAGCATTCCATTCCAACTAATATAGCAACCATTCGCTACTAAAAGTCCAATGGAAACCAAATCTAATTAAACATAAAACATACAATATGTTCTTTGTTTAAAACGGTACAAAATGACAATCATCCAATTTGAATATAAGCCCAAGAGGGAGTAACAAGACATAAGTGCCTCACGGCAAATGTAGCAACTCTTTCTGCATTACCTACACAAAGGTCTAGTTCTCTTTTATGAGCTTTCATCGTCCCTCGATGCCTGCATATCATTTCATATGTATGACCGACATCCAGTATCAAATACCGATATGTTTTGATCAGAATAGTATCAACCTCAATGACAAACATAATTGAAGGAGTAGAGGCATCCGATGCCTTTTACCGCCTGTGGACTCCAGATAGATTTTACATTTAGCCTTAAGTGGCTAGACTTGCCACAATGAAAGCAAAATCCTTTTGGGGCGCTTTGGTTTTTCCTCGATGGCACTTCCTTTGGTTTCTTGGCCTTTTCTTCTAGAACCGTAAGAAGGAGCATCCACCACTAGACTTGCTATCTCTCTTGATAGCACGCTTTCATGTTACGAAAGCAGATTGATCACCAGAATTGTTGTGGATATTTGGTTTATCCGATAGTTTATCACAAACTGTGAATAACCATCAGACAATCCAACCAAAATTAAGTCTCTACTTAATTCATAATCCATTACAAATCCTAAGACGACCAATCTCTCATTATAGCCATCCATCTTCAGGGCATACTGCACAGCAGTTATCCTTGGAGCCATCTCCGTGATGAAGAGAAGCCTTGAGATCTTGAACCTTTCAGACCAAGCTTACTCATCAAACAGCTCCCTAAGATGAAATATTATAACGTGAGCATCCATGGACTCGTGCTGCTTCTGCAGCTCTGGTGACATCAAGACAAGCAGCCATGTCCCCGTCCATTAGATGCTTACGATATGCCTTCTGATCCTTATCAGAAGCATCGGCAGCAGGTGCATCTGGAAGTGGAACATCTAGGACGTATCCCAGTTCCTCAGATCTGAGAACAATTCTCAGATTCCTTAGCCAATCAAGAAAATTCAGTCCAGAATAGAGAGCGTAAATTCACACTGAAAGACTTCTTCAATCAACCTAAACACGATAAAGAGAAGGAATGATAGAATAGAAATGCCTGCATGATCATAAGGACTTGCATGACATGCATATGGCTCCCACTAGTTTCCTAGAGTCCATAACCCTCTTTACGAATCCAAAGAAACGCTGTGACATAATGTCCTAGTGGGTCGATATCCGACATTGCTAAGAGTGACCTTGAGTTTGCTCAACAAGCCACAACTTAGGTCAATCGGTAGGTATCGGTCATACCAATTGCATCATCGATAACCGACATTAAGAATGACCTTGAGGTTAGCTCAACAAGCCACCTTATGTCTCGGAGGTATCGATATACCAATTACATCTTAGACATAACTATCGATCAGTCGCTATCAACTTGTTGATGTGTGCACTTCATTGGGTATCAACTCTTTGATGCGCATACATCTAATGTATGCTACCCAACTCGCCTCATCCACGTTGACCTTGAGGTTAGCTCAACAAATCAACGCTTCTAGGAAAACCGACCCATGAATCCGAAAATCTTATTTTCATGGTTTGAACATATTCAGATAGAGTGAGCTCGAGGTTAGCTCAACAACCCAACCCTATATGAACTCCGGTTCTTACCATATTAATGGAAGGCGTTAGTTTTCATATACCGAGGAGGATTTGGTCTCTAGACTCCAAGCTTAAGGATTATAGTCGCCAGACTATATGGAATGATTTAGGTTTCATCAATCACATTGAATCAATCCTTTTAATCATCCATCATCCAACTCGAAGATGCCACAAGTCCACTTTCATCAAATGCAAGTCGATTTATGCTCTCGCACACACACAAGTCGACTTGTATGACACAAGTCGACTTATTTCACTGCCCATGAACAAGTCGACTTATAAGGTACTACAAGTCGACTTATCTTCGAGATCCCTGAACAAGTCGACTTATTCTATGTATAAGTCGACTTATCCTAAAAATTGAACAAGTCGATTTATTTCACATACAAGTCGACTTATCCAGTAAATTTGCTAAAATCTCTAATCGGCTAATTCCTCAATTAATGCAATTCCAATTCACAACACCTACATACCTAAGGTAATATCTGATAAATTTGATGTATCAATGAACAATTCATTGAACCATGAAAGCCTTAAATAGTCAAACTATATGAAAACTTGAAATGAGTCAAAACTCATTAATTTCCAAACAATTTAGGAACACCCAAATTATCATCCTACATCTCTAGCTAGCATATACATTATCAAATTTACTTCAGCACATGCCATAAAAATATGACGGTCAAAACAAACAAGATAATGCAATATACTAATGAGACGCTAATGTGACCAATTCGGCATTCAAAAATTCTTGGAAAAGGAAATTCAAGCAATTCAGTTTGGCAATCATACTACATCAAGATAACACATTTTTAATCACATTAAAAATGGTTCAAGGCATTGGAACTGAAAAAGCACACTCAATCAAGCCAAGCAAAACAGTCCCAACAATTTTCACCAAAACTGTCCAGTTCTGTACATTGCTTGAAATGATCAATGAAAAAATTTCAATAAATCATGAGAAAATTATATAGGTTACTACATGTTCAGAAAATGCTACATGAATTTTTTCAGGATTTTAGGCCATCAAAAACTCAGTCAACCTAAATAACAAAACCGATTCAAAATCTGTGTTCATCAGCACAGCAATTCCCAACAGCATAGAATAAATTCGTGAATAAATATCCAATCACCTTGAAATCCAATTTCCATGCTCACAGATATTCACCAACATCTTAGAGACATGTAGGGGAAGGAAAATCCAGAAAAAGATTTTTCTAGAATTTATTCTCGATTTTATACTACTGCATGTTCCAGAATCATTTCACAAAACAGCATCTGTAACCTTAGGGAATTAATTAGCAAAAGTATATCAAATCAAATCAATAAATTCTGAAACTTCATAGACATATTCTCTAACATGTTATGAACATTTCTGGGCAGAAAAATTTCGAAAACCCTATCTCTATAGCAATTCGAAATCTGGCCAGTACACATGCATCAACATCAACAGCACTTAGGGTTTCTGATCTAGCTTAGGTTTTAGTTTCATACGGGATACCAGACGCCTCGATACCACTGTAGGAAAATCCCGGGAGGTACATCACATGTACAGGCAGCGGAAAACAAAAATTTTTGTTCCCGGGACCTTCCCGAACCCAGGATCCAGGTATCCGTATGAAGACATCAACCTAAATAGCCAATAGAGACAATCTCTAAAGGTGATCCACGCAGAAATCAGAAAACCTAACCGAGTCAAACCCCTTTGACCCGGGAATAGCTAGAACAGATTAAAGGCTGCTAGACCTTACCTCTGTCCTGGAGAGCTTGAGGAGCACGTTGAAACCTTGCCTTGGAGAAGAGAAAAACGATGATGCATGATGTAAGAAGAAGAAACATGAAACTTTTCCAAATCAAAGCTTAACCTTTAAGCTTTCAACTTCTTATTCTCCTCCACGCATCCCATACGGCCACACCCTCTTCCATAAGCCTTTTTATGTTGATTTTTTAACCTTTAAAAACTCTTCCATAAGCTTATGACAAATGGTGGATTAATGGCCATTCATTCTTTAACTTAATAAAGAAATAAGGTTTGACTTTTCAAACCATCTTATCTTCTCCTCCCCATTCCAACGCCAACTTACATATATATATATATAATAATTAATTAATTAATTACTTAATTAATTAATTAGAATATATTTGCTAAGGTCCATCCAACTGGGTTGGTCTCTACCGCCTTCCTGCCCCGATCAGGTCAAACAACTTGAAAACCTTTCTTAGCAATATTGATGTCGCGATCTCATCGGGACATATCCCAATCTCATTGGGATCCATTTAATCCTAATGCTCTCTATAATTGGAACTCTGTCCAATTACTATTTTACAGATTCTCTGAGACACTTTTAAGCGTGTGACCCTTTAGGCTTTCGGCTATGTTGGCCACTTAGATTAACAATTAATCTGAGCAAGTCATGAGCGGTATCTAGCAACACATCATGACCCCCAATTGACCGGAAAGTAATCGGTTTGATGTATTCATCAAGAACCGGATCACGAACCCTTCCATGTAGACAATTACTGTGCAATTCGTCCTTTCACCATCCTATACCCCACTTGGTTATGAGTATGGTTAAAGTGTCAACTCTTACTAGACCGAGTCTAGCCCAGTGATAACAGATCTCGCCCATGACTCATTACTCTATATGTCCATGAAGACACTCTTCATGACATATTCACTCCGCCGAGATTTTCGAGTAATGATCCCGACAAGAGGCTATGGGTATCTCTTCCGCTAATCCGTATGGTGAACTTTATTGGCTACTCAATTATCTTGAATACCTCAAATCGCACTCCAAGCACCACCCTATGAGTTACCTCCGAAGGAAACAAGGAATGGAGTCAAAGCACGTGATCAAGATTCAAGATATCCTCGAGTACCTCAAGTCTAAGGATACTTGCACCATTGCTATGATGAGATTATCACCGACACTAGATAAGATATCCATGTGATGATCTCATGGCGGGTCATCCAATGAACTTACTACCGCTAGTAAGCATCCACATGTCAACTCTAAATATCTCATATTTACGCTTCGAGATCCACCGCTGATCCAATCAAGGAATATGACATGTGCTAGTCTATCCGGATTAATGATGTCGGTCTCATTAATCCTTTGACTAGGAAAATTTAGACACCGACATAATTGCACATGATAGGAATCTCGTGAGTATGATCACATCATAATTTCCTTCATGCTATGTCATATATCATGGACTTCATTAATCTGATTAAAGATCCAATCAATTCATAAACAATGTTCATGAACATCAAATTAATGAATTATGCCTTTTCTTTATTTATTCATTCACCAGCACGATCGTGAATAAAAGCGCTAAAGGGATTGCCTTTAGGGCACAAATAAACAAGATCGATCCTTAAATAAGTCGACTTCTCCAATGTACAAGTCGACTTATCGGTACTTTTCAAGAACAAGTCGACTTATCAGTAGTACAAGTCGACTTGTACTTACAGTCACATACATTAAAGTCATGTCACAGCAGACCACAACTACTGATCCCTAGTCTGAGTCGCATGACGCATGAACATGTGTTAAGTGTTTAAGTGTGAGAAAAGTGATGATATGTCAGAATATGAGCCAATGAAGGTTTATGGGCAATTAGGAATGGGAACAGAAAAATGGATAATGATATTCATATTGTACTTTGGTTATAAACTCTCGATTGTGATATGAATATGAAGACATTGACATGGGCTGATTTAAGAAAGAAGTGATATCAAAATGAATAATGAGACTTAAAGTGTATAAATCGGGTTGAAAGGAAACGAAATTTGCGATAGCCTGGAGAGGTCAAATTTGTACATGAGAAGAATATTGGTTAAAAGTGATAAGAGTTATGATTTAGCATAAGAATATGTCTATGTTTGATCAAAAGCTCAGGGATGACTAGGCATTTGTGATTCTGACTTGTAGGTCCGATAAATGGGGATGATTGGAAATAAGAAAAAGTACATGGTTTGACAAGATAGATATAGCTGTTGGTGTTTATTGTGAGATATTGATATTGTACCAAAATGTTCTACCTTCGAATGAGATAGAGAAGATGTCAGGAAGAAGCAGAAATGATGAGATTAAAGTGTACAAGCCCGATCAAAAGAAATATGACTGTGAAAGGATAGACGTGGATTTAAAAGATTTAGTGTAATAATATGTTTGTGATAATGACATTACAATTCTTGATGATTTTGCATCTATAATTCTAAATGGATTGAGAATATACATAGGAACGATGAAATAATAGGAATATGATTTTACAAGTGATGAAACGCAATACATGATGTGTAGTAGGGAGAAAATTAGAAATGCGCCTAGGTTTGGATTGTATGTATGCATGTGGTTATGGAAAGGATGATAAAATCAAAAGGGGAAAAGTGAAGGCACTTAAAATGCTAATTCAATGATCATGATAGGATGTTGCATTAGAAGAAGAGGTAAATACTGAAAAACTGGAGTAGAATCACTGTCAATATGTGTGTAAAGGTGAGGAAGAAAGCGCAAGGCACGTTATTGGCCTACAAAATAGGTTTCTGTTATGATTATATGGTAAACCCCCGGTCAAGCGAGAACAAGGATAGAAATGTTATCTAGAGTCAATTGGAAAGTAAGTAGCATTAGCGAATGTGAGTAAGTGAAGACATGACATAAATACATCATTAAATAAGATGTAAGGATTTTGGATGGTATCTACCGGGGTGTAGAGTAAAAGAAATTGCTTAATGCCTCATTGAGCCTTAGTGTCGAGGATGCATTGACCATAGAACGTATTAAGAAAGATGTTGAAATTGATTTTTCCTGAGGTATTCAGAATGACCAATAAGTACTTATAGACAATAGGTGAGTGACAATATTGAGGTTTGTACCAAGAAATCACTGAAATAGGGTAAGAAAGCCGGGTAATTTAGTTATGACCAATGAAGGCAGGCTTTCCATGACTAGTAGCTGAGATCATAAGCTCTTCTCTAGATTCAACAATGGAATCTGGTAATTCTTCCATTGTCTAGAGGTCAGGGCCCCTCGCTTGATTCAATCAGGTTTGCTTCAAAAAGGAACCGATCGACGCAACGGAGGGAATTGTGCAATAAGATGACAGGTCTCCAGGAAAAGTTGTGCTGTGTCGTCTTCTTTAAAAAAAAAGAGAATAAATAATGGGAGTCAAAAGTGAATATTGGAGTTACATCCATAGCAATGAACCAAGCATAAGAGTCAGAAAAGGTTATTGTGACAATTATATAAGTGGATTTTTAAAAATTTGAGGAGACACTCTTACTGATGTGAGAGGAACTCTGGTCCACGTTATAGTCACAAATTATATCTGATGAATGTGTTACCAACACAAGAAGTTATGTTTTCAGATAAAATGAAATGTGTGGAGCATAGGTACAAATGAACGAACATTAGAATAAGTCGAGTGGAATCATGGAAGAACTACTGAAATCCGCCAAGAAAAAGGAAGTTCAGTGAAAAAAATTGAGGATAACAGGTAATAAAATTACTGCACTGAGGAATTAGTTACTTAAGGAATTACGAGGACTAAACATAAGCACAATGAGTTTGGGTATTATGATCTTGAAGGGTAAAGTGATCTAAGCAACCTTATACCAGTTAGTGACAATGATTAGAAAAATAAAGAGAAGGTATTTGACCACTTAAGGAAAAATAGGTAAGCCATGTCAGTAATGAAAGAAAACAAAATAACTATAGTGTGAAGTATGCCATTCTGATTTGGAGATTTTGTAGTATATACACTAGAGATTCCCAATCGAGATCAAGAGGGAATTGGTTGTAATAGTATAAGATGATTTTTGTGTACCTAGGGATAATTATAGCTCCATGAGCTAAATTTAGATACATAACTAGAAAATTTCTGCAATAGTAGTTGGTTTGAAAGCTTGGAATCATGACGTGTAAAGAAACATATTGGATATACATATGAATGGATAGATTAGTAGAGATTAAGGTAAGAAAGGATGGAAAGGATTGCGCAGAGGGACCTGTCCTAATAAAACTAATGTTTCAATCAACTGTATCGAATAGAACATTTCATAACAAAGTACTACACATGTGGATGTTCAGGTTACTCAATCTAGTGCGATAAATATTTTATAGTGACAAGTTAAAATGGAGCAAAAAGGAAATCTTATTAGCTATGGAAAAGTATTTGCAATTAGGAAAGCCCAAATTAAGGATTTGAGGAATTTTGATGGAATAAAGCATGTGTACTACCTAATAGAGAGATGTCCCAATAAGTGTACCTTGAAAGAGCAATTGGTAGCTAAGAATATTGAACTGAGTGCTTATATGTTTGAGTTCCTTATAGTCTTGACTATTGAAGAAAGGTATAAAGCTTATATGTCGGGAGTGCATTAGCATATGAGATTAATGTATAGTGCAAAGTGACTACAGGCATAATCATCATTATCCTGGTGATACTATTAGAGGTGACAGACGACAAAAAGAATCGTCACCCTAGGTAAAAGTTGGAACAAATTTGGGAATACCGTTAGTTAGTGAAATGAAGTTGGAATCTAAATTAAGTGGGTTTTGAAGGATGAATGGATTTTGGGGATCGCATCGAGGTTGTGACTATATGGAAAAAGATTTGGAAGTTAAGTGCATTAACACTGATAAGAAGTGAAACAAATGACTTGTCCTTGAGTGTATCACTTTTGTTAAGATGTAATCTAATTAAAACTATGGCGATAATAGGACTATGAATCTATGAGCTGCTTTATGGTTAATATTGTTATAATATGATATATGTGTTGTTGAGATTGGAAGTGAAAACTTGAGCAACCTACAAAACTCATCAAGGAATTAATTAAGCAAATGTTACGTGTAATTAAGGAATTGATAGCCCTATTAGATATGTCTTGAAAGAAGTGATCGAGTGGAAAGAGAATAGCAACCATGCCTTCTTCCTTAATCAGAAATGAATTTCGAGGACAAAATTTTTGTTAAGAGGGGAGAGTTGTAACATCCCATCACTGATGGGAAGGGTAAAATAGTAATTTAGAATGGGTTATGAGTGTGTAAACTTATCTCGGCACGATCATGCATAATATGGCCTTCATATATACATGAATAGAAATTTTTGCACATGCACATTGAAGTGAATCACACGTTAATACAGCACTTAAAAACACAATAGAATGCACGAGAAGGGGGGGTTGAATTGTGTATTCCCCTTTTTGAATATCTTTTAGAATTACTTGTTAGAATTAAGATTCTTTACAGAATTCTTATTAATCCTGATTGATCAAACTTTTCAATGCTAAGTATATGAATAGTAAATAAAGATCAACTATGAAACTAAAAGTGAGATAGAGAGTGAGAGTAGTAGACACGCAGATTTATCCTGGTTCACCCCAAACCGTGGGCTACGTCCAGTCCTCAGAGTTTCTTCTGAGATTTAACTATCTCTTCAAACGTTACAAGATTCTTTCACGAGCCTCTTGTGTCTCTACAACCAAGATTCTTTCACACTTAGCCTCTGCGCAGTTATCTGCATAACTTTTCTTTTGAAAATATTTGAACACTCGTTATGAAGGATAGCGCTCAAACTAATTCGCACTTAATCGCTTTTTCGCTTTGTGTAATTTTTCTCAAGCAGCAAGCACTTCAGTTTTCGACTTCGACTTGTATTTATTGCCTTCGTCTCTAACTGCTTCTTGATTCTTGAATCTTGAATCTTTAAAGAAAGTTAATCAGTTGAGTTCTCAGAATTAACTCGAATCGACTCTTGCGTCTGCTTCTTTTCTCGCATCTGCGTCTGCGTCTGCGTCAAGGTCTTCTATTGTCTTGTGTCATCTGCGTCGTGGTTGACTTTTTACTTTGACAAACTTCGCGTGTTTTGATTTGTGCGTGTGCCTCAGATCGACTTTTTCAACTTAGTCTGCATGTTAACCGATCGTATACGCCATCTTAAATACCTCCGAATTCGCTCAGATATCGTCTCAGGATCGCTTTTGTTTTTCTTGTATTTGATCTCACTATGTTTGTTATACATCAAAATCATTTTATGTAAAGTCATTTTGACTTAACAATCTCCCCTTTTGAATATAACAAATTACATACAAGAAAAGAAAAGAAAACAAAACAACAAAAATTTACAGATGTTGCAAAACTTATCTTCTTCCCTTAAATTCATTGTGGTCACACCTTCTTCATCTGAACATCCTCTCCTCTTCTCGATTATTTTCTTCTTTTCCGCTCTCCCTATTTGTTATAATAAAAATGATTATCGATTCTCGGTTCTTGCCAGATTCGCTATCATCTTCTTTAGATCATTCACCGTCTCCTTCATGTCATTGAGTTCACCACGTAATCTCGACTTCATCGACGAAGAGGCTTGATCGCCTGGCGATGGAGGAGCGAAAGGAATTGTAGTAGTATAGGCATCGAGAGGATGGAGTGTAGTCTTCATTAATCTCAAAAGTCGATTGGACGAATGAATGTTGCGACTTCGGAAGATTTAGATCAAAAGGAACTGGCAAAGATCAACAACCGCCTTCCTTCGCAGGATAGGGCATGTTCTTCGATGAGGCGATGTATTAGACAAAGGGCTAATACTGAAGAACCGCTCGAACAAGGAACTCGATAGAATGTTCTGTTTTATACTTCCCCATCGAGGCCAGTCTTCCGCACGATTTGTATGGCTGCAGCTCGCTTGATTTGGGTCTTGTCTTTGGAATGCATGCTTCATCAATTTTCGCGACTTCTTACGCAATCGATCTGCGGTACGATCATCATCAACATTATCTTTGAAATAATTTTGACTTTCCTTTGTAAAATCTTTTGGACACCTTGGTTGAATATCTGGAACAACCTTTATCTCGTGTTCTCTGTGATTGGGAACATAGTACACGCAGTGGGGACGCGTCTTGGGATATGGAAAATGATCAAGAAGCCTCAAGGTATCGTAAAAGACTTCTTTTCATTTAGTAAGCGCCACGTGATACCATTAATCAATATAGGTTGCACAGAGCTACTATTTTCTTCATTGGTTCAACACCGATTATAATAGCATTGTTGATTGGTAATAACTTCTACCAATTTGATTTCCAGCCTATATTTCCTCAAGAACTTGGTAGTTATATACCTTCGACTTGGTTCATCATCACCAAACTGCATCGCAGCTTGCTTCGGTCAGGTTCCCTTAGAAGTCTCTGAACCGCCATTCTTCTGCTGGTTCCTCCTTTATAATGCCAGTGTCTCATGAACCGTGCTTTCATCCATCGGTTCTTCTTGTTGAGCACTAGAATTTCTTGAACTGCATAATGCTCAATTTCTGCTTCAACTTGAACAAGTCGCTATCTCTTTTGTAGACTAATGTCCTCGGCAGTTGAGATGCTCTTCTTTTGACTAACCTTCTTAGTCTCTTTCTCGCTTGCTTAGTTTTGCTGATTTCTTCAGGAGATTTTCCTTTAACAGATGTTGCTTTTCTCTTCCTCTCGGTCTCTTTAGATCTTACGCCGTATCCTCTTCCGTATAGAGACTAAGGATCTTGTGGCTTTACTGCATAAGATTTAGAAGTTTCTTCGCCTTTGTTCTCTGGCAATCTTCTCTTCCTGTTGTCTCGAGTCCCGATTCTTGGAGATCTCTTGGCTTTCTTCACAACTTCGCCAAGAGACTTTCTCCTTGTCTCTTTGGCGCACTTTGCTTTGCCTCTCGAGATTGACTTTCTGCGACAAGAGGACTCGCTATTTTCATGAGAGGTCTCCTAGCACTCTCCTTAATTGGCAGATGGCGATTTGATACTTACAAAGATTGAGAACTTGAGGCAGAGTCTTCTTCAATATACGCTCCCCTCGTTCTTGGTTTCTTTCAAGAACCGGCGTGATCTTTGTCTCGTATTCGAGACCCATTCGCGAATAGTATGAGCATCAATCTTGCTCTTCATCGAGCAGTTTGCCTTATACCTGGTGCAAACGAATATTGGATTCCATAAAGATCCTCGTCAAAATCATACCATAAGGATAGCTCGAAGTTTCCTTTAACCCTTAACCATATAGGAAAGATTAAGAAGGGTAGATCTATAGGATTTCGATTGAGAAGAAAGAATGTATATTGTTCGTCTAAAGTAGTCACCACATGCCTTGAACCAACTCTAGGAAGAATGCAATTGAACAGATTGCATGCGAACCTAGCCTTTGGAATCGATTTGATGTCTTCCTTTCTCTTGAATCATTTGTGCCATAGAGCGCCTCTTGACATCTTCTTCTTTCATTCCAACCGAGGACATCCATCCGCCTTGGTAGACAGCTTTTCACCAACGGATGGGCAACCGCCACTTTCCTTATCAAATCCTTTGTGACACTAATCGATATTCTATCCACAGAGGATACAATAGTGTCTTCTATCGATTTGTGCGCTCTTCCGTAACTCATATACCTCATTTATATAGACAGTTCTTGTATCGAAAGAAGTTCTTCCACCGACTTTTATAATCTCGTGTTCTACATCCATGCCGTCACCCCTTAGTGATTCAAAGTTCACAAGTCTTCCATAAATCATTGCCGCTTCCATTGTATAGAGCGAAAGATTATCTTCTGGAAAGCTTTTGAGTGAGAAGATTTTGAGAGAATTGGTAAAGTAGAAATGAACCGTCGGGAGATGATGAAAAGATCGCTATAATATCATCTTCATCTACTTATAGGTTATGGACCTGATGGATTCTCGAATCATTAAGAACCTCGAGTTTATCGATATTTCCTCCAAAATCTTCCTTGTGAGAAAAGTTACCAATTGTAACTCCTTTGTGTATAACGCCGTTAGTTTCTCACGTTATTTTAGCCTAACCGCCATTTAGCATCACCATATTGAGATTCGTCTTATCTTCGAAAATGTTCTTCACTCGGTGGTTTAGTGAAGATGTCCTCCCATCAAGCTCTGTTTCAACGAACTTTAGAAGCACCACCTTTCTCTGAACGTAGTCTCTCGTGAAATGATGTCGACTTCTATATGCTTTACTCGAATGTCAATTGATTCTTTGATGTGTTTATTGCCTTTGGTGTTGTTGCAATAAATTGGAATCTCCTCCTCCTTAATCAATAGTCTTCAAGTCGATACTTGATCCACAAATATTCGTGAACAATGAATCATGATGTATATGTATTCTCGCTTCGGCGGTTGATAGAGCAATTGAGCTTTGTCTCTTGCTTGACCAGAGACTAGATTTCCTCCAAGAAAGTGACATCCTCTACTTGTGCTCTTTCTTTCGATTCTATCTCCGATATAGTCCGCATCACAAGATCCGATTAACCTGAAATCTTTACCTTTCTCAAACATTAAGCAAAGATCAAGAGTACTGCGAGATATCTCAAAATTCTTTTAATAGCGAAGAAATGAGACTCTCTAGATCGGCTTGAAATCTTGCACACAAGCATACACTCAATGTAATATCGTGTCTACTTGTCAGAAGATACAATAAAGAAGCGATCATCCTCTATATAGGGTTTGATCCACCTTCTTACCAAGTTCGTCTTTCACAAAAGGTTTGAAGGATGCATCGGAGTTGCCATTGGCTTCACATTATTCATGTCAAACTTATTCAAAGAACTCTTTCACATATTTCATTGATGAATGAAGATCTTCTCTTTAGTCCGCTTAACTTGCAACCCAAGAAAGAACTTTAATTCACCCATCATACTCATTTCAAATTCTCTTTTCATTAAACTCTCAAACTTCAAGCATAACCCTTTCAAGTAGCACCAAATATGATATCATCAACGTAAATCAGACTAAGATAAAATCATCCCGAGAACTTTTCACCAAGAGCGCCTTATCAACTTGACCTCTGCTGAAACCATTTTCTATTAAGAAGGTACTCAGACGATCATACCAAGCTCAGGGGCTTGCTTTTAGGCAGTATAAGGCTTTGTGAAGTCTATAGACATAATCTGGATTTTAACATCTTCAAAGCCGGAGGTTGTTTCACATAGACTTCTTCGTCTATAAAGCCATTCGTAAATGCACTCTTAACATCCATCTGAAACAACTTTATATCGTGACAAATTGCATATGCCAACAAAATCCTTATAGCTTCAAGTCTCGCCATGGAGCATATGTTTCACAGTAGTCTATTCCTTCTTGCGATTGTAACCTTGTGCTACTAATCGCCTTATTACGACTCACTCTTCCCGATTCGTCTAACTTATTCTTGAAAACCCATCTTGTTCCTATAATGGATTTCTTAGAGGTTTTGGAACTAAGGACCAGACGTTATTCCTTGTGAATTGGTTTAGCTCTTCTTGCATGGCTAACATCCAAGCTTCGTTTTGAAGAGCTTCCTCAACCTTCTTAGGTTCTACTTGTAGATAAAAGCTACATTAGCTTCGTCTCGAATCTGGACCTTGTCCTAACTCCTTCTGAGGTCTCACCGATAATTAACTCTTCTGGATGAGAACTTTTATACTTCCAATCTAGTCTTAGTTCTATAGTTTCTGGAATATCTTCAATCTTATTCTCATGAGTGTCTGACGAGGGAGTTTCTGAGGCATCATCTAGGTTCTTTGAAGGACCTTCAATCTCCATGTCATCTTCATTATGGGTTTGAGAACTATCATCAAATTTGAATCGTCCTATTCTTTCTCTCAACAACTCCATTCTGTTGTGGAGTTCTAGGGGCCGAGAAGTTGTGGGAAATTCCATTCTCCTCACAGAAAACTCTAAACTTCTCATTCTCAAATTCTCCGCCATGATCACTCCCCGATACTAGCTATAGACATTCCTTTTCATTCAGTAACTTTACGGATAGAGTTCTAAAGTACTTTAAAGACTCATCTTTGTGTGATAAAACAATATCCAACAAAATCGAGTAAAATCATCAACAATGACAAGTCCATATTTCTTTACGCTAAGACTTAATGTCCTTGTAGGACCAAACAAATCCATATGTAATAGTTCTAAAGGTCTTCAAGAAGTTACAAAATTTTTAAGAGAAAGAGGTTTTAACTGTTTTCCTTTCAAACAATTTTCACAGAAAAATTCTTTGTCAAAACTTATTTTGGTAAACCTCTTACCAAATCATGTTTTACCAATTTTGAAATATGTTTCAAAGAGACATGACCTAGCTTTTTATTCCAGATTAGTCTTTCTTCTTCAGAAGATAGAAAACATGAGATATTTTGACTTTGAAAATCTTCTAAGTTGAATTTGTAAAGGTTGTTTCTTCTCTTGGCAGAGAAAAGTATAGACCCATCTTTGTTTCTGACTTCACAAAGATTTTGATTGAATGTAACTATAAAACCGTAATCACACAACCGACTCACACTAATCAAGTTATGCTTTAGACCATCAACAAGCAAGACATTATTTATGCATGCAAAGGAATCTTTACCTATTTTCCCGATTCCAATGATTTTGCCTGTTTGGTTGTCTCCAAAGTTCCGATCCTCCTTTCTTATCTTTGAAGGTCTAGGAACATAGACCTTCTTCCCATCATGTGTCATGAGCATCCACCGCCTAAATACCAATGGTGCTTTCGTATCTTCCAAGGAAGGATATCTGCAGGAGAAACTATTTTATTTCTTGGTACCCAAATTTTCTTGGGTCCTTTATGGTTAGTAGTATGCACATGATATGATCTTTGATGCATATTACTCTTGACGTTGATTAAAATATGTTATCCTATTTCTTCCTTTTGAGAGACAAATTTATTACGAGACCGAGTATTGTTTCCGGTAAACCCTAATCCGATTTTATCACTAGGATGTCTACATTTTCCTAGATATCATTCATTTTCTTTGTACTCTCGTGAAAGTAACTAGATCGGTGATAGATTCTTGATCATCGGTTTGAGTTGATTAATCTCATCCGATCCGTCTACAAGTTTCCTTTTAACTTCTAACTCCTTTTTAAGCAAATATTTTCTCTCTATTTTCTCAAGATTTCTAATATTCTCTCAGATACTTTTCTTCAACGACTTGCATTGCTTCGAATAGCATGAGAATCTTCTAACAGCTGAATATGCATCATGCAAATTTTTGTAGTCGGATTTTACCTCCTCATCACTATCTTCCTCGCCATTAGGCAAATGTTTGCATGTTACGATGACTGAGCTCAGATTCGATTCGGATGAATCTAGGTCCTCCCATGTTGCCATCATACTTTTCTTGCCTTCTCTACTCTTCTTGGGTTTCTTCTTGAGAGTAGGGCATCGGACTTATAGTGTCCAGCTGATTGCACTCGTAATAAATGATAGAAGACTTTTCCGGCTTAGCTTCATCTTTTCCATTCTTTCCAATGTCCGTTACTTTTGGGCTTCTTCTTCCACATGCGTCTTATCTTTACGAAATGAAAATAATTCTTCATCTTCATCACTCGATTCGAATCGATTGGCTAGAGTTGTCATCCCTTGATTCTTCAATTTTCAATGCTTTTGATGACTTCCTCCTTCTCTCGAAGTCTTATGATTTTTTGTCCGACCTTCAAGGCTATTGACTTCTCTCGCTTGGGCTTATCTTGACGTTGAGTTCAACTTCATGAATCTTTAAGGATCCCAAAGAACTCATCTAGCTTTAATATGCTCAAGTCTTTGGCTTCAGACCGCCAGTAACTTTTGGTCTCCATCTCTTTGGAAGACTTCTTAGAATCTTCTGAACGTGATCTTGATTATTGTATGTCCTTCCAAGAGCTTTCAATCCATTGATAATTGTTTGAAATCTTCCAAACATTTGATCAATAGATTCTTCATCTTCCATCTGAAAAGTTCATATTGATGTACAAGAATACTTATCTTGGATTCCTTAACTTGACTTGTGCCTTCATGAGCAATGGATAATGTGTCTCACATTTCTTTTCTTGTGTCGCAACCATGCACTTTGTCGCACTCGCTTCTACTTAGGGCACACGTTAAGAAAAATATCGCCTTTGAATTGGGTTGTATTCTTGCTTTACGATCACCGTCCATCCGCTTCGTGGAATAGAACTACCTTCGTCATCTACGGTATATAGGTCCGTTCTCTATTACGTCCCAAAGGTCTACATGTGTAGATTCGATGAATAACGCATCCTATCTTTCCAAAGAATGATAGTCTTTCCATTGAATCTTTGGAGGTCTAGTGACCGAGGCTCCTTCAATGATGTATACATGTGACTCGCCATTATCTTTAATCCACACTTCGTCAAAGTGATTCACGGATACCAAGCTCGATACCAATTGAAGTGAATCACACGTTAATCAAAGACTTAAAAACACAATAGAATGCACGAGAAGGGGGTTGAATTGTGTATTTCCTTTTGAATATCTTTTAGAATCACTTGTTAGAATTAAGATTCTTTCTGAATTTTATTAATCTGATTGATCAAACTTTTCAATGCTAAGTATATGAATAGTAAATAAAGATCAACTTTGAAACTAAAAGTGAGATAGAGAGTGAGAGTAGTAGACACGCAGATTTATCTGGTTCACCCCAAACCGTGGGCTACGTCCGATCCTCGAGTTTCTTCCGAGATTTAACTATCTCTTCAAACGTTCAAGATTCTTTCACGAGCCTCTTGTGTCTCTACAACCAGATTCTTTCACACTTAGTCTCTGCGAGCTATCTGCATAACTTTTCTTTTCGAAAATATTTGAACACTCATTTATGAAGGATAGCGTTCAACTAATTCGCACTTAATCGCTTTTTCGCTTTGTGTAATTTTTCTCAAAGCAATGAAGCACTTCAGTTTCGACTTGACTTGTATTTATAGCCTTCGTCTCTAATCGCTTCTTGATTCTTGAATCTTGAATCTTTAAAGAAGCAGTTAATCAGTTGAGTTCTCAGAATTAACTCGAGGCTCGACTCTTGCGTCTGTTTCTTTTTTGCATCTGCGTCTGCGTCTGCGTCTGCGTCTGCATCTGCGTCTGCGTCTGCGTCTTCTATTGTCTTGTGTCATCTGCGTCTGTGTTGACTTTTTACTTTGACAAACTTCGTCTGTGTTTTGATTTGTCTGTGTGCGTCTGTATCTGACTTTTTCAACTTAGTCTGTGTCAACTTCGTCTGTATACGTCATCTTCGTCTGTCTCCGAATTCGTCTGTATACGTCTGTGACTGTTTTATTTTTCTTGTATTTGATCTCACTATGTTTGTTATACATCAAAATCATTTTTATGTAAAGTCATTTTGACTTAACACACATGATTGTACATGCATTCATGACATTTTCCGACATATGTGTCTATAAATGTGTTTATTGTGAAAAATATGTTTTTTGTGCTTGAAAATTAAATTGGAGTGGATTTTTGTGTGTTTTACATTTTTGGAAAATTTTAGAAATTTTTCTGGAATTTTTCGAGGTAAATATTCGGACCAGAAAAATTGCCAAGTGGCGGACTGATTGGATTTTCGGTATTAGAAACGACTGTCCAATGGTACTGGAATTTAGATATATGATTTTAGGAATTTTTAATTTTGAGCCATTGGGATTTTGGGAGAAATTGGACTAGAAATTCGAAGAAAATTAAATGAAAATTTGAGGCATTGACATGTGGCAAGTGACATGTGTCACTTGCCTACCATGCCTTATTGTTTTAATTAAAGCCCCTTCTTTTTCTAGCCACTCTCGATACTTCCATAATTAAGACACACAAATCCCTTATTTCTTTCTCCTTCATCCGAAACCTTCATTTCTCCTCTTCTGCATCGAATTTTCTCCCTCTTTTTAGCTAGAATTGCTACTCATCTTCACTACACAAGAACCCCTCCTATGTTTTGTGCTTTCTCCTCCTTGTTCACAAAGAAAATACTAACCTAAGCCTCAAGGATGATGATCGTTGGTGGCAGGGAAATTTGGGAAGTTTGTGAGAAGTTAGAGAAATTGAAGAAGGTTGAAGTTTAAATAGGTAAGATTATATTTTATGTTAGTTAAATGCATAATTGTGACATCTTGTGCATCAATTGCATGAAGTTGTGCTTTGACTATATGGGTAAGTTGATTCTTTGATTGATTGATGATTGATAAATGATGAATTAGAAGTTAATGGATGAGATGTTATGTATTATTAAGTTGTTTTGGATGGTTAGGAAGGTTGTTAAATGAGTGTTTATTAACGGGAGATGGTTGAGTGTAGTTGCTGCAAATTTGTGGACTTATGTTCAAGGATAGGTTGTGACTTGTTTATGGTGCATATATGGAGTAAATTGAATGTTATTTAGGTTATAAATGGTATGGAAGATGTAGGATGTGAGTTAGGTTATAAATCTGGAAAATTGAACTTGTGTAGGTTCCAATGTTTTGATCAAAACTTTTCATGTAGTTATGCGATTGAGATGAAGTTTAGCTTAAATTAAACTTGCGAAGTTTGGCTAGAATTCTTATGAAGAAATTTCTCTCCAATTGTGGCTTGAATGGTTTTGAATTTTGCTTGAAAGTGAGATAGATGTGCAGGGTGAATAGTTGTGATTCTAGCATTGAATGATTTGTGACCTGAAACTTTGGGAAATTTTTCTAGGCTAAAGTAGATAGATTTTGTGAAATTGGTCTGAATGAAAGTTGAAGAGTTTCTTGTTAGCTTTCTATCGCCATTAATTGGGATATTTTTTGATTTTTAGGTTAAAGGTTATGGCTGGTTAACTTTCTGATGGTAATTTATGTATTACTGTGTTTTGGTTTGTGTAATGTCTCTAAGTATGAGTTTTTGGTGATTTCTGTGTTCTAACGCTAATTTTGGACTGTTATGGTTGAAATTAGCTTAAGTGATCTTATGGAAAGTTGTAGAGGAATGTTTTAGCTCTGTAATGAGGTATAATATGCTCTTTTTGGATATAGGGTTTGTAAGTTATGAATTTTTGAAGTTTGGATATGGTTTAGGTGATATGTTGGTTTAACACTCTTAAACAGGGCAGCCATAATAATGGGGGAATTTGATCTAGTTAGAGATGGAATTTGGTTCTAAGTTCATGAGAATTATAACATGTTTTCTGATCTTTTCAGTGATATAGAGTATGTAATTTTTCGATAATGGGATAGGAAGTTATGCTTTTTGGAAGATTGTGTTACTGTTGAGAATGACTTATATAGGCAGAAACTTTGATGGAGAATTTGATTTTTTTAGAGTTTGAATTTGCTTCCAAGTTGTTCATGAAAGTTGTAGAATATGTGTTGATCTTTCTTTTGGTATAAAGCTTGGAATTTTTGGCAAAGGGAATGGGAAGATATGGTTTTAGTAGAATGTTGCACTATTTTGGCAAATTTATGATTTGGAAGATACTTTGATTGCATTTTTGACACCCTTAGTGGTGAAATTGGATTTCAAGCTCTTCATGAAACTTATAGAATTTGCTGTGATCTTTCCAATGAGACCTCATTTGTGATTTTTGGACATGTGTGTGAAGAGTTGTGTAGTGTGGAAGAAGGGAAGGTTTAATAAGTGGTTTTGAAAAATATGAAAAAAAAATATTTTGAAAATTCGGAACCTCGCATCTTGCGATCGCCCTCGCGAGATCGAGGACGAGACCCATTTCTTTGAAATTTTTTTTTTATTATTATTTAGTTTTAATTATCAATGCTATTAATTCTTTTGTGCATAACTTTTTCGTCCGATCTCCGATTAACCTGATTCTCGAAGCATCGGATTCATGAAATTTTTAATTTAATTTCTATGTAAAATTGGGAATTTTTAGAGTTGAAATTGACATAGATTGATTAGGTCAAAATGAGGGCACCGGATAATTATTTTTTTAGTCCGTATTTTCTCAATAATTGGATCTATAGAGGTCCGAACTGAGTGATTTTGGTGTCTATGAGTTTCTAATATTTAGAGGAAAATTTTGTGATGCGAATTTTTGGTATAGCATCGGGAATGTCACTGTAGCATCCCACTCACGAAAGACCCGAACCCGATATCAATGGTGATATCCGAGCCCGTGCCTCACGAGAGTGGTATGCTAGAGTAGTCAAAACCGTTCAAATACCTAGAATGACACAATTTTTTTTGAAAACAATCTTGTGCGCGAAAATCAGTAACCATATTGGGCCCATTTTAATACAAAAACATTTCGATCAAAACATAATTTCAGTAATCACATTACAATACAACTTTTATCAATTTGGGCCCTCTACAATGACAGTACTATTCTGCAGAAATTGTAAAAATACAAATCTTATACAAAAATAGAATAACACTAATGCAGACGTGAACTGATCCCGACCTTGAACTCTGACTTGCGAGCAGTAATCATACTCCCGTGTCTAACGGGGTACTCTTCGATCCCTAAAAAATATTTGCAATGTTGGATGAGTTTGTGAACTTAGTAAGAAACCATCATCGATGCTTCACTCAACTCATGCATATATAACAATTCACAGATTATCACATATTAGCACATTCAGAAATATCACATGCGTTCTATTTCACCCACATAAGGCGTTTCACTTTTAACACAATTCATATTCAATCATTTGTATATGCGATGCACATGTGACACTTTCCATTTTTATTACGTTGTTGTGATCGTGCGCTGAATCTGTCCGATGGCGGGCACATTGCGTTGAGCTGTGGCTCAATCGTTGGGCTGAATGCTTCGATACGGTGAGCGGTGGCTCAGAATACGTTAGCACGAAGCCCTGTGCATTGAGCTTAAAGCTCTGAAATACGTTGGCTGCTCCGGTCACAACTGCCATTATCTGATCATACTTTTATGCATGAATGCATATGTCCCAATTTACATTTACAGTTAGTTTACATTCCATTGTCCAATTCTCATTCCTTCGGACCTTTAGTCTAGTATTTCAGTCATAATCAATTTCTCAATTTATTTCATTTAAGCATTCACGAACAGTACACACAATTAGCACTTCAATATCGCATTCCAATACTTCAGACACCCGTGGTCCGAAATCAATCATAAGCAAACACATATAACCCTCCATTAACTCCACATGACATAAGTGCGTAATGTTAAACACATAAAGGTTGAGAAACCAACTAGGTTACTCACCTGCACTTTCGAGCTACTGCCTGGAAGTCCCAGCAATATCCGTGGAATATCGTTCCATCGGTGCCTCTATAATAATCAAATCATTTCCCATTACTAAATGCACAATCAGAATAATTCAATGATGCACATGTCGCAATTAAAAGATGTACGATGCAAGTTCATGACCTTCCCGGCGCTATAACCTAATTTCCACTTTCTTTTGTCAGAAACTAACTTTTCACTCAATTGCTCAGTAAAGACTCATTTCAATTCAATGGCATATTACGGAACTCCCCAATTTCAATTCTAACATTCACTCAATTTACCAAATCATACACACTAGGATATTCTCAAGAAAGACCTCAATTTCAGTGTCACTATTCCCTAGATCAAAATTCACCCTTTATGCTCAGTTTCTAAAATCCTAATAGCATTTCCTTAAATTCAGAATTCTCACAATTATACCCCAATTATCATGAAACAATCCCTGAGGTTGCAATAGGAAACCATGTTCAACTTTCTTTCAATACCACAATTGTAGACCTCTTTCTCTAGTTCATAAAGAATCAAGAATCACCTCAATTGGAGGTCTACATCATTAGTTATGACCCATAAACTAAACTAATTCAATTCAGAAAAGTGTCCCCCGCCGCGGCGTCTAACCACTCGTCGCGACGCCTAATCGTCGCGACGTCAACCCATGCTCGTCGCGACATGCCGCTCATCGCGACGTGCAAAAATTCCTTCGTTACGACGTATAAATTCCCGCTCGTCGCGACATCTAAATTATTATTCGTCGCGATGTGCGGTCGTCTTCTCCGATTCTCTTTTTTCATTTCTCTCTCTAAAACCAGTTACAACTCACCCATAACTACCCCAACCTTTCACAATCAAACCCATGAATGCATTAACTAACAAATAACAACATACAATGAATTTAGTTACCAAATCAAGCTCAAATCTTCAACTCTCGACAAATCTTCCAATTTCTTTAACACTTACGGGCTCCCCCTCAAAACCTCAAAATCTTCATCTTCTCATGGATTAGGGTTGATCTCAAACAATAAGGAAGGAGCAAGCAAGAATCGAGGGTGAAAGAGGATCAAATGATGGGAGAAAAATAACATGCCCTAGGATGGAGGAGACAATTTTGTCAAAGTGATTTCCATGCTTGCCAAAGGAGAAAGTCAAAAATCTAGGGCATTAAGGGTTATTTAAACAATCAAACGTATATACTTGCCACTTGCCAATTCCGTAACATATTTCAATTTTCACTTTCATTTCTAGTCCAATTCATCTCCAAATTTCCAATAGTTTCACATTATAATTCCTAAGATCATAAATCAAATGGTCCCACTGCCCTAGAACAGTTATTTCCGTACTATACAGTGAATTAGTCTGTCACTCGAAACATTTTTCGGTCCGGAATTTTTCTCCCAATTTGCCAGAAAATTTCTAAGGGTCACTACCAAGTGACAATCACTCTAAAACAATTCCAATTCCAATTCTCAAGCACAAATATTTCAGAATTTATAAAAGAGATCATATTCTCAAATAAATTCCGGGAAATGCCATGAGCATGTACATATAAGTGCATGTGTCAAATGACTCATTCCTCTATATTTAGAGGCCAAATAAATGCTTAATCAAAATATGCAATGCAAATTACTAGCCTGTCCCAATTAAACAATTTACCCTACCCATCGGGGATGGGATGTTACAATTCTCCCCTCCTAACAAAAATTTCGTCCTCGAAATTTCATAGACGATTAATCAGAAAGGCAGGGGGGAATTGTTTCGATCGCTTATATACTGTTTCACACTTATTGCACTACATGATCAAATGCTTCCAATTAACTGAAATCAATACAATCGATCACCCTTTTTATCTTTCTTAAATTTTACACTGTCTTAACTGTTTCCTCAAGATTACTCGCAATTCTTCACTTTCAGTATCAATAATACATACATCAGATCATAACAATACTTCCTAATCCTGTCCAAGTAACACTTCTATTACAGATTCATTTCAATCAATCATGGACTTCGACTATTGAATGGTATCACCAATAAAAACAATTGATATGTTCACAATTAATCTGAACTAAACATCAATTTCATATCCCAATGAGCTCCCAAAATATCAGTTTTACATTTATCTCCAGTAGTCCAATTTATCAGTTATCCGGACTTATAATCATTCGATTTCACATTCTAAACCTTCAATTTTTCTTTCAATGAATTCTTACCAGAACATAAAGCTTCGATTGTTCCTTGTGTTTTCTCAAACAATTTCTTTGGTGGGTATTACCCATACTTCTTAATCTAATCATAACTATCATTTTCTCAAAAGTTGGATTCATTTTCAATTCCTCGATAAGGTCCGCATATTCTAAATCCTCAATTCGGGTTTTGCCAATCCTTTTTATACACATCTGATTTGGAATTCCAATAACTAATAATACTTTTATTTGGCCCCTTGGTAGCTCAACAGTTGCACTCAGAATTACACTAGATTTTATAACTTTATCACCCAAATTGTGATCTTCTGTCATTGACTTTTCTATTCAATACATTAAATCGCATCACTAGCTTAATTTCAAAATATTCAATCGCGTAATCCTTCCCAATTCTCAAATTCTCTTGACCGTTATCGATTTGCATATTCATAGATATATCCACAAATATTTCCGTCCGAATAGAATCTCCAAACTTTTGAAACAATATCCAGTACGACAAATTTCAATTCATTAATCACGATGTAGCCCTCGAGGTGATGCTCGACCCCAGATACGTAGAACCACTTTACATTATTTCAACTGATTGCATCATAACCTTTACTAGGACACTTCGTTAAATATTGTAAAATCTCGAATAAAATGTCTGATCAATACTCGAGTTGCAATTTTCTCCAAATATCTCTTTTTACATTCATCAATCATACGATTTACCCATTTTTCCTTAAACATTTTTGTCAATTGGCTAAGACCAGAAAACCTTTAACAACATTCGAACGTATCCCATATACAGCTAGTTCTACATAATTCCAAATACCATATACATAGGTCCTTTGCAATTTTGAATTTATTATCACCTCTATCGTCATTAAGTCTCCCAAAGTGCCATGTTCAAATATTGATTCATTCACAATTTACTTAACCAAACAAAGATTCACTCTTATGAACTTTCATGATATGAACTTTCCTTAACTATGCCAACTATTTTTCTTCACTTTTCAAATGCATTTGATATATCATTAATGATCATCGTCACTATCCAAACTAAACACAATTGAAATATTTTACTCTTCAATAATATAATACTGTCAGAGGTATTGTTATCTCTGACATTTACATCCCAAAACTCCTTATACCCATGATTGATTCTCATAACTCTTTAAGCATCTAAATTCCTCAATAAGGAAAATTCTCTTATGATTTTCTCAGTTTCATCATAACATATTCTGACACATGTTCCTTTACACAAATTTCTCCACATACTTCAATTCATTTCTATCTTTACAACCTGAGTTGATAACACATTCATCACATCAACTTTGTACTTCCCAAATATTTTTACACAAAATGTATATATGAATCTATATTCTCCTCATATACACAATTAAAGTCTCCTCAATAATCATTAATCCTATTACACAGTCAGATTCTTTACACTAATATAGTGCATACCTTTTCAACAACTTATTCTACTTCTTACACTTGAGTCTCCACTAGGATTAGGACTCCCAATAATGAATTTTCGTTCATTCAAATTTATCTCCAATTTGTCCTTTCATTGCTAAATTTTTTTCAATTGTAATCATCTGATCGACTTAATCCAATTCAAGGAAACTCTTCTTTGAAAGAAGATTTCTCAATACTTTCATCAATACTGCTCTTGGAATTCCTAATCATCAACAGTCGTCTCATTTCTTGTCAGCCAATCACAATGCCTTAGGAAATCAATTTTAGCCATAACTCATAATATCCTATGAAGATCAATTATGCCACAATTCATATAAATCAGGACATTCTTTTTAATAAAATTCAGCAAAGTATATACTACCAAAATCATTTCATCTTATCGAGAGACAGATGTAGGAAAACTCACCAATTAGTCACTTACACTAAGGATACCTTAATCTTATTTGATTTTTGACAACACTCTCCCTTTTTGCACCTGTCCTCGCTCGTGAGGATTATGCCATGATCGCATCCTTTTCTATTTAAATAGATAACAATCTCAATTTATTCCCAATTGATCACTATAAACACTTTCATTTCTTATTCTAACTCAAATTGAACTTTAAACTATAAGAACTATGACTGGCGGTTATCCACTAACTCACCGGTTGATTCCGATATCATCTCCACACATATGATACATATAAGCTTAATATTTTCACTTGTTATGGGGCTCCCATTATCAGATGTGCATTCACATAGGCAAATCAACTGAACCTTGACAACTTTTTCATCTACCATAGTTATTGTCTTACATTTCAATCTTTTCATTATTTTATCATACCCATGTATTTTCACACTCAAATCAATATCATAGATGTCCAATCATTTTTTCTCTGCTGACTCTAAGTCATAAACCCTTATTCATAAACTCTCATCACGGTACTCAAATCCAATTGTAGCCTTTCTAGATCATAGAACATTTTCATTTCATCCACTTTGCTTATACACTAGCAATCTTGCCATTTCCAACATATCTCTATTTTCCTCTATCCATCCACAACTCTAACTTCATATCTATCCCACATTTAAGGATATACTTAGGTATAACACTGATATTGTATTTCATAATATATCCATCAGTACCAATACACTAAATCTTCATTTGTCAAATTGAACCATACACTTTTTCTTATTTCACGATATCCACAACTTCCATTTATCACTTTCTAACATATCATCATTTTCCTCACTATTTCTACCACTTAAACAATTGATACAGGCTCATGCATGTGACTCATATGCTAGACTGGGGATCAGTTGTCACTGTCTGCCGTGACATGTCTTAAATGCATGTAACTTGACCCATAATTCAGAATGCCCATGTAAGATTGTACTTCTGGGCTCTGATACCACAAATGTAGCATCCCACTCCCGCAAGACCCGAACCTGATATTGATGGTGATATCCGAGCCCGTGCCTCACGAGGGTGGTATGCTAGAGTAGTCAAAACCGTTCAAATACCTAGAATGACACATTTTTTTTGAAAACAATCTCGTGCGCGAAAATCAGTAACCATATTGGGCCCACTTTAATACGAAATTTTTTTGATCAAAACATAATTTTAGTAATCACATTACAATACAACATTTATCAATTTGGGCCCTCTACAATGACATTACTATTCTGTAGAAATTGCAGAAATACAAATCTTATACAAAAATAGAATAACACTAATGCAGACGTGAACTGATCCTGACTTTGAACTCTGACTTGCGAGCGGTAATCATACTCCCATGTCTAACGGGGTACTCTTCGATCCCTGAAAGATATTTGCAATATTGGGTGAGTTTGCGAACTCAGTGAGAAACCATCATCGATGGTTCACTCAACTCATGCATATACAACAATTCACTGATTATCACATATTAGCACATTCAGAAATATCACATGCGTTCTATTTCACCCATATAAGGCGTTTCACTTTTAACACAATTCATATTCAATCATTTGTATATCGATGCACATGTGACACTTTCCATTTTCATTACGTTGTTGTGACTGTGCTTGGCTTGTCGATGATGGGCACATTGCGTTGAGCCTGTGGCTTTGAATACGTTGGGCCTGAATGCCCTGATACGGTGAGCCAGTGGCTCTATAATACATTGGTCACAAAGCCCTGTGCGTTGAGCTTAAAGCTCTGAAATATGTTGGCTGCTCCGGTCACAACTGCCATTATCTGATCATACTTTTATGCATGAATGAATATGTCCCAATTTACATTTACAGTCAGTTTACATTTCATTGTCCAATTCTCATTCCTTCGGACCTTTAGTTTGGTATTTCAGTCATAATCAATTTAACAATTTATTTCATTGAAGCATTCACGAACAGTACACACAATTAGCACTTCAATATCACATTCCAATACTTCGAACACCCATGGTCCGAAATCAATCATAAGCAAACACATATAACCCTCCATTAACTCCACATGGCATAAGTGCATAATGTTAAACACATAAAGGTTAAGAAACCAACTAGGTTACTCACCTGCACTTCCGAGCTACTGCCTGGAAGTCCCAGCAATATCCGTGGAATATCGTTCCATCGGTGCCTCTATAACAATCAAATCATTTCCCATTACTAAATGCACAATCAGAATAATTCAATGATGCACATGTCGCAATTAAAAGATGTACGATGCAAGTTCATGACCTTCCCGGTGCTATAACCTAATTTCCACTTTCTTTTGTCAGAAACTAACTTTTCACTCAATTGCTCAGTAAAGACTCATTTCAATTCAATGGCATATTACGGAACTCCCCAATTTCAATTCTAACATTCACTCAATTTACCAAATCATACACACTAGGATATTCTAAAGAAAGACCTCAATTTCAGTGTCACTATTCCCTAGATCAAAATTCACCCTTTATGCTCAGTTTCTAAAATCCCAATAGCATTTCCTTAAATTCAGAATTCTCACAATTATACCCCAATTATCATGAAACAATCCATGAGGTTGCAATAGAAAATCATATTCAACTTTCTTTCAATACCACAATTGTAGACCTCTTTCTCTAGTTCATAAAGAATCAAGAATCACCTCAATTGGAGGTCTGCACCATTAGTTATGACCCATAAACTAAACTAATTCAATTAAAAAAAGTTTCTCTCGCCGCGACATCTAACCGCTCGTCGTGACGTCAACCTATGCTCGTCACGACGTGCAAAAATTCCTTCGTCGCGACGTATAAATTCTCGCTCGTCGCGACGTCTAAATTATTATTCGTCGCGACGTGCGGTCGTCTTCTTCGATTCTCTTTTTTCATTTCTCTCTCTAAAACCAGTTACAACTCACCCATAACTACCCCAACCTTTCACAATCAAACCCATGAATGCATTAACTAACAAATAACAACATACAATGAATTTACTTACCAAATCAAGCTCAAATCTTCAACTCTCGACAAATCCTCCAATTTCTTTAACACTTACGGGCTCCCCCTCAAAACCTCAAAATCTTCATCTTCTCATGGATTATGGTTGATCTCAAAAAATAAGGAAGGAGCAAGCAAGAATCGAGGGTGAAGGAGGATCAAACGATGGGAGAAAAATAACATGCCCTAGGATGAAGGAGACAATTTTGTCAAAGTGATTTCCGTGCTTGCCAAAGGAGAAAGTCAAAAATCTAGGGCATTAAGGGTTATTTAAACAATCAAACATATATACTTGCCACTTGCCAATTCCGTAACATATTTCACTTTTCACTTTCATTTCTAGTCCAATTCATCTCCAAATTTCCAATAGTTTCACATTATAATTCCTAAGATCATAAATCAAATGGTCCCACTGCCCTAGAACAGTTATTTCCGTACTATTGTTGGGCCCGGGCCCCGTACGTCCGAAACCCCGAGGGAGGGCCCCTCGGGTTGCCCCGGCGTCGGGCGCTCCATATACCGTCGAACCCGATCCCAACATCCATACAAAGACATATTCGATTCGCACATACGTAAACATATACTCATACATACCATCGCATGCATTCTCAACATGCGTTTCCATATCTCAAATTCATAAAACATATGTCATTCTCATTCGAAGAAATGCAACAGTATTCTCAAATGCAGCGTAATACAAAGTAAAATGAAATTTCAAAATACAAAAGATGCTCCATGATAAAATGCTGGGAGGGCGATCAAATTACTAACTTAAGGCAAAGCTCTAATTAGTGGAAGTTTAGATGCCTCGCCAAGTCAACTATCGTCTCGATCTGCACCTGAGGAGGGGAGAGTAATGGGGTGAGCTGCGAAGCTCAGTGGCATATACGTTTATAGCCATTGGCAACGAGCCACACAATCAAGCAATATATATATATATAATATACATATCACTAGCAAATCATAATTCATCAATTCAATTCACATTCAATCAGTATATGTCAAGCAATTTTTATTTCTTATCGCATCAATCATTATGCAACAAATCTATCAAATCCATCATATCTTATGCTCATCAAATCAATCGTGTATGCACAAACAACTGGCTCGAGAGTTCCGTAATCCATCCGGATAACCTGAAGGTAAATCCGTAATCCATCCGAGTCCGATTTCTCAAGGATCTCGTTGCCACAAGCGGGCAGCCGGGAGAAGGCTTTCAAAAATGTCAACGTGCACGTGACTCCATCCGTAACTCTCTTGCCCAAACAAAGCACATAATCCATTCGATTCATGCTCAAAGCATATCATAATTTCCATTCTTTCCATTGCCATAAAGGCCCATTAATCCATGCATAATTATGATCAAAGCATATTCAGCATCTCTCATGCAATTCAATACAAATAATGTCATATAACGCAAGCAAGCACACATCATGCAATTGCCCATACACACAATAACGATAAACATATTACCCACCTAGTATCACTGAGTATCAGACTCACTGTTGTCCTTCCTCTCGCGATTGGGTCAAATCAGCTTGGTTCCCTATAATAAACCAAGTTTCCACACAATTAATATCTATAGCAATAATTTAATAAAGCTCGAAAAGCAAAAAGTAAAGCGTTAAAAGTCTCCATCCGATTCCCATCGAAATTCCCGAATTCTTCGAAACAATTTCCGAACTTCCCTTCTTCATACAACTCGTAGTCCTTAATTTCTAGATCACAACGAATCCAAGATCACCTCATTCGGATATCTACACCAAAAGATATCCCTAACAATATAAACATCTCAATTTCGGAAACAAGGGGCCTCGCCGCAACGAAGGGACGCTCGTCACGACGAAGGACCTTGCTTTCGCCGTAATGCGGCGAAGGCTCGCCATGAACCAAGCGTCGCGTCGCGGCGTCTCCTTCGCGCGTCGCGACATCTACTGACATTTCACGCGCGACAAATAATCGTAAAATTATTTACACGTCGCGACGTGGCTCCCTTCTTCGTTAAGCAGGCGTGTTCATACGCGTCGCATGACGTGCAGGTCGAGGAACTCGACTCGAACCAATTTCTGCAGATTTCAACCGCTAATTCCTCCATTTACCACACTCAACACTTCTAAACAATATAACAGGTCTTAAAAGGTATTCCTAAGTCATTCTCAACTCCCAAACACATCAATCTAACAATTTAGCCATATTTTCGCCCAAAACCCTAAAACATCGTCGATTCTCACATAATCCACAATCTCAATGTTTAAACCCAATCAAAACAAGTTAAGAAGGAAGTAAACTTACCGATTGAAGCTCCAAATCTGTCAAAACTTTCCGAAATCGCAACTCTCTTCTCTTCCTCTCCTCCGACGGCGTGCTTCTCCTCTCCTCCTTCTATTCCTTTCTTTCTATTCTCCTTTCCTTTCTCTTCTTTCTATTCTTTTCTTATTCTCTTCTTAAACCCTAAAGGGCTTGGGCCCTTCCTAAAAAGCCAAGGCCCAACACAATTTAATCAAACTAAGGCAAAATCACAATTATCACAATTCATACTGAATAAGATCATAAGAAAAAAAATTCGGGGTCTAACATTTCTCCCCCTCTTAAAAGAAATTTCTTCCTCGAAATTTACCTGAATCATTGAAGAGATGCGGATACTTCTCCCGCATAGCCTCCAATGGCTCCCAAGTAGCTTCCTCTACCGAATGATTCCTCCAAAGGACTTTTACTAACTGAACCGTCTTGTTCCTGAGAACCTTGTCCTTAGAATCCAAAATCTGCACTGGAAGCTCCTCATAGCTCAAATCATCTCGCAACTGAACCTCACTAGTCTGAATAACATGTGACGGATCCGATCTATATCTCCTCAACATCGACACATGAAAAACATCGTGAATCTGCGATAACTCCGGAGGTAATGCCAATCTGTAGGCGAGTGGTCCAATCCTCTCAAGGATCTCATAAGGACCCACATACCTCGGACTCAACTTCCCTTTCTTGCCGAACCTCAAAACTCCCTTCCAAGGAGATGTCTTAAGAAACACTTTCTCACCGACATCATACTCCATCTCCTTTCGGTGAGCATCAACATAACTCTTCATTCTGTCCTGTGCTGCCTTAAGCCGCTGCTTAATCAGATTGACTTTCTCAACAGTCATCTGAATCAAGTCCAGTCCTTCAATTGCCTCTCTCCTCTTCATCCCAGCAGATCAGTCCTGCACCTCCTACCGCCTGGCGCCTCATACGGAGCCATCTGAATGCTCGAATAGTGCAATTGTTGTAAGCAAATTCGACCAACGGCAAATGCTCATCCCATGCTCCTCGAAAATCCATCACACAAGCCCGAAGCATCCCCTCAAGTGTCCGAATAGTCCTCTCCGACTGACCATCCGTCTGAGGGTGAAAAGCCGTACTAAAATTCAGCTTAGTCCCCAAAGCTTCCTGCAAACTACTCCAAAACCTCGAAGTGAACCGAGGATCTCGATCCGACATAATGGAATCTGGAATCCCATGCAGCCTCACTATCTCATCGATATACTTCTTTGCCAACACATGCAAAGAATCAGTCTGTCGAATCGCCAAAAAGTGGACTGACTTAGTCAACCGATCAACAATCACCCAAATGGCATCATGACTCCTGCTGGTCATAGGCAATCCCATCAAAAAGTCCATCGTCACTCGCTGCCACTTCCACTCCGGAATAGGCAACGGCCTCAACTTGCCCGAAGGTGCCTGGTGTTCAGCCTTGACTTGCTGACACACTAGACACTTACTGACGAACTCTGCGATATCCCTCTTCATACCTTTCCACCAAAAGTGCTCTCTCAATCCGATACATCCTGGTGCTACTGGATGCATGGCATAAGCGCGTTGTGTGCCTCATCCATAATCTCATCCTTGATCTCCCACATCCTAATACACAACCTACCCAAGAATCGTCATAAGCCCATCATCCCGCACATCTATCTCGAAACCTTGCCATTCGAATCTCATCCGAAGCTTGCTCAAATCCGCATCCCGAGCTCGCAAATCCCTAACCTTTTCCTTCAAAGATCGGTCTAACTCGAAAATTAGTGGAAGACAATCCGGTTCTTCTGTGTCAAACTTATCCTAAGCTTAGCCATCTCTTTCAATAAAGGAAGATAAATCGATCGAACATGAGCAATCGGCGACTTTCGCTCAAGGCATCCGCCACAATATTGGCCTTGCGGATGATACTCAATCAACAAATCATAGTCCTTTAGCACTCTAACCACCTCCACGCCTCAAATTCAATTCCTTCGACTTAAATACTTGAGACTCTTATGATCGGTAAAGATCCGAGTCGAACTCCATACAAATAATGCCTCCAAATCTTTAAGGCAAAGATCACCGCTAACTCCAATCGTCGTCGGATAATTCAGCTCATAAGGCTTCAAGCGCCTCGAAGCATAAGCAATTACCCGATCTCCACGCATCAAAACACATCCGAGACCCTTCCTTGAAGCATCACTATACACGAATAACCCTCATCACCCGATGGCAAAATCAAAATCGGGCACTTTCGTCAATCAAGGCTTGAGCTCCTCAAGCTCCTCCGACAATCCTCACCCAATCAAACTTTGATTCTTTCTCAACAATTTCGTCATCGGAGCGGATATCATCGAGAATCCCTCCACAAACCGTCTGTAGTAATCGCCAAACACGAAAACTCCTCACTTCGCCACATTCTTGGCGCTTCCCAATTCACAACCGCTTCTATCTTTTGGATCCACATGAACTCCTTGCTCGAGATCACGTGTCCAAGAAATGAAACTTCCCTCAGCCAAAATTCGCATTTCTCGAATTTGGCATACAACTCATTACTCCTCAAAGTCTCCAAATCCATCCTCAAATGCTCCTCATGCTCCCGATCACTCTTGGAATACACCAATATATCATCAATGAAGACAATGATAAATTGGTCCAAGAATGGCAAACACCGATTCATCAAATCCATAAACGCTGCAGCGATTCGTCAATCTGAAGGGCATCACCAAAACTCAAAGTGCCCATACCGAGTCTGGCGGACTTGGCACGCACATCTCCTTGATCCTCAAGCGATGATATCCCGATCTCAAGTCGATCTTGAAAAGACTCGCTCCTTGCAATTGATCAAGCAGATCATCAATGCGAGGAAGCGGATACTTGTTCTTCTTTGTGACTGATTGACTTCACTGTAGTCCACACATTCTCAATGAGCCATCTTTCTTCTTCACAAATAGATTGGAGCTCCCAAGGCGAAGAACTTCGGTCGAATATACCCTTTCTCCAATAACTCCTCCAATTGCTCCTTAAGCTCCTTGATTCCTCCGGAGCCATCCGATAAGGCGGAATCGAAATCGGCCTAGTACACGACCAAGCTCAATCGAAAACTCAATCTCCCGAAGTTGGCGGTAGTCACAGCAATTCCTCGGAAAGGCGTCAGAAATCCTTGACTCTTGGAATATCCTCCGACTTCCCTCTATCACTCTGAGATTCTATCACATAAGCCAAAACGCCTCACAACCCTTACTCATCATCCTCTCTGCTTGTCATTCTTTGAAACAATCTCAGGCGGACTCGCTTTCTGTCCCCGGTAAACATCACTCTTCTGCCATCTAAATCAAACTCTACTGTCTTCTGCTTACAATCCAGTCGGGCATTGTACTTTTCCAATGTGTCCATACCCAAAATCACATCTAAACCGCTCATCTTCAGTGGCATCAAATCTACCACTAGAAGTTCTCCACCAATACGAAGCTCACATCCTCTAAACACCTGACTAATCACAATGTGCTGGCCAATCGGAGTACTCACCATCAGCGGAGTATCCGACGGACTCGCAACCAAATCACACACAGGTCTACTCGACGAAACAAACGACTGAGTAGAACCCGGATCAATCAACACAAGCACATTATCAGCAAATAAATGGGCCATACTAGTGACAACATCTGGAGCGGCCTCTGCATCCTCCCGCGTCATAGCAAACACACCACAGGTGCCTGCGCCCTCTCGGTCTCCCGGAAGACTCGCCCTCGACAAAGACATCAACTACCTACCTCGATCACGATCCTCGACCCATGGTCTCTGTCCTCCTCGGGTCGGCATCGACCTCTCTCTGTCGTGGAGGTGAGGACACTCTCAGCAATGTGTCCCTTCACCCCAGTTGAAACAAGCTCTGTCGATCAAGCACTCTCCTCTATGAGGTTTCCCTTGCTCACACGTCGGGATAACCGATCTATCTCTCCTCTCCTACCGCTACCCACCGTCGAAGCTTGGTGAGAAACAGTAGAAGTCCTCATCGGCCTCTGCCGGCTAGCACCACTGCTCCTCTCCTCTGAATAAACAGGGAAGCTCCTAGCACTCCTATCTGGCATAGGAGCACTAGTGCTACCTCCTCTCCTGGACTAATCTCTACCCTTTCTCTTCCTGTTTGCAGCACTCTTGATGTTCTCTATATTCTCAACCCTCAGAGATGCCTCAACTAGCTGCTGGAAATCACTGAAATTCTGCACAATTACCTTCTCTCGACGCCAAGTGCAATCCAGGCTCAAATCTGCGACATCTGGCGGTCTCGCTCAACATCAGTTGGAGGCATACTGGGATAGCTGGGTGAACTCAGGCTCATACTCAAGAATCGTCATATCCTCCGAGTGAGACTCGAAACTCCCTCCGCTTCACTGGACATAAACCTCGACAAATATTTCTTCTTAAAAGTAGCCACAAAATCGCCAAGCCAACCCTCTCGGCCTCATCGACCGCTCGCACGGTCTCCCACCAATCTGAGCATCCCCTGAGCAAGCGGCAAAGATACACCACTCGCTCATCTGCCTCACAATCCATCTGATCCATCACCCGTTCTGTCCTCCGTAACCATGTCTCAGATTCCTCAGGATCAGCTGTCCCAAAGAAGTCAACTGCTCCGCACTTTCTCAGCTTGTCGAACTGCTTTCCCCTCTTCACTGGGGCTGGTGCAGAAGGCTGTGGCATCTGGCCCATAGCCTGAACAAACGCCTAAGTAAACGCCTGAAACATCCTCGGATCAAACTGGGGCACTTGCCCTGGCGGAATCGGCGACTCTGAGTCGTGAACGCATCAGGCTCACTCTCTAGCCGATAGAAGCCTCAACATGCATTGGGGCTCACAGACTCATCGGTCCCTCTCCTCTCTCGTTGGAGAGTCAGGTGCAGCAGATCCTTGCATAGCTCCTCGTGTCCTTCTACGAGGTGGCATCGTACTCCTTCAAAGGTAAACACTAAGGATTAGCTATATGACAATCTAAATGTATGCATGATATGCACGTCACGTAATAATGCAACAAGTAATCATATATCACACAATCCTATATGCATTCTATACCGAGGACACCTAAACCTAGGCGCTCTGATACCAAACATGTTGGGCCCGGGCCCCGTACGTCCGAATCCCCGAGGGAGGGCCCCTCGGGTTGCCCCGGCGTCGGGCGCTCCATATACCGTCGAACCTGATCCCAACATCCATACAAAGACATATTCGATTCGCACATACGTAAACATATACTCATACATACCATCGCATGCATTCTCAACATGCGTTTCCATATCTCAAATTCATAAAACATATGTCATTCTCATTCAAGAAATGCAACAAGATTCTCAAATGCAGCGAATACAAAGTAAAATGAAATTTCAAAATACAAAAGATGCTCCATGATAAAATGCTGGGAGGGCCAATCAAATTACTAACTTAAGGCAAAGCTCCTAATTAGTGGAAGTTTAGATGCCTCGCCAAGTCAACTATCGCCTCGATCCGCACTTTTGAGGAGGGAGAGTAATGGGGTGAGCTGCGAAGCTCAGTGGCATATACGTTTATAGCCATTGGCAACGAGCCACACAATCAAGCAATATATATATATATAATATACATATCACTAGCAAATCATAATTCATCAATTCAATTCACATTCAATCAGTATATGTCAAGCAATTTCTATTTCTTATCACATCAATCATTATGCAACAAATCTATCAAATCCATCATATCTTATGCTCATCAAATCAATCGTGTATGCACAAACAAGCGGCTCGAGAGTTCAGAATCCATCCGGATAACCCGAAGGTAAATCCAGTAATCCATCCGAGTCCGATTTCTCAAGGATCTCGTTGCCAAGCGGGCAGCCAGAGAAGGCTTTCAAAAATGTCAACGCACGTGAGTCCATCCGTAACTCTCTTGCCCAAACAAAGCACATAATCCATTCGATTCATGCTCAAAGCATATCATAATTTCCATTCTTTCCATTGCCATAAAGGCCCATTAATCCATGCATAATTATGATCAAAGCATATTCAGCATCTCTCATGCAATTCAATACAAATAATGTCATATAACGCAAGCAAGCACACATCATGCAATTGCCCATACACACAATAACGATAAACATATTACCCACCTAGTATCGCTGAGTATCAGACTCACTGTTGTCCTTCCTCTCGCGATTGGGTCAAATCAGCTTGGTTCCCTATAATAAACCAAGTTTCCACACAATTAATATCTATAGCAATAATTTAATAAAGCTCGAAAAGCAAAAAGTAAAGCGTTAAAAGTCTCCATCCGATTCCCATCGAAATTCCCGAATTCTTCGAAACAATTTCTGAACTTCCCTTCTTCATACAACTCGTAGTCCTTAATTTCTAGATCACAACGAATCCAAGATCACCTCATTCGGATATCTACACCAAAAGATATCCCTAACAATATAAACATCTCAATTTCGGAAACAAGGGGCCTCGCCGCAACGAAGGGACGCTCGTCGCGACGAAGGACCTTGCTCGCCGCGGCGAAGCGAAGGCTCGCCGCGAACCAAACGTCGCACGTCGCGACGTCTCCCTTCGCACGTCGCTACGTCTACAGCATTTCACACGCTGCGAAAAATAATCGTAAAATTATTTACACGTCGCGACGTGGCTCCCTTCTTCGTTCGCCGCGGCGTGTTCATACGCACGTCGCGACGTCTGGGTCGAGGAACTCGACTCCGAACCCAGATTTCTGCAGATTTCAACTGCTAATTCCTCCATTTACCACACTCAACACTTCTAAACAATATAATAGGTCTTAAAAGGTATTCCTAAGTCATTCTCAACTCCCAAACACATCAATCTAACGATTTAGCCATATTTTCGCCCAAAACCCTAAAACATCGTCGATTCTCACATAATCCACAATCTCAATGTTTAAACCCAATCAAAACAAGTTAAGAAGGAAGTAAACTTACCGATTGAAGCTCCAAATCTGTCAAAACTTTCCGAAATCGCAACTCTCTTCTCTTCCTCTCCTCCGACGGCGTGCTTCTCCTCTCCTCCTTCTATTCCTTTCCTTTCTATTCTCCTTTCCTTTCTCTTCTTTCTATTCTTTTCTTATTCTCTTCTTAAACCCTAAAGGGCTTGGGCTGTAACACCCCATTCCCGCGTGACCCGAACCCGACATCAAGGGTGATATCCGAGTCCGTGCCCCGTGAGAGTGGCATGCTACATCACTCAGTCGAAACTCAGTATAAATTTTTTTTTCAAACATTCGTTCGATCAGAGCCATTTCCTTTTTCTTTCATTTACACTCATGTGTGCGGAAAACAGTAGACAATTTGCATCAACGTGCATAGATAAACATTTTCAGTTAATACAATCGGTTCGGTTTTACAAATAGTCAACCATAAATTACAATAACCATTTTATATACAAAATGAACCACATTGGCCCATTACACATACAATTAGTCATTTTGGAATACAATTCTAATGGACACTAATGCATTTAAAACTGATCCCGATCTCTTCTCTACTTCTATAACCAACAACGTTATACCCCCGTTGCCTAACGAGGGATTCTTCTGAGTCCTGAAAAATAATTGCAAATTTTGGGTGAGTTTTGCGAACTCAGTGAGAAACCATCATCGATGGTTCACTCAACTCATGCATATTCAATCAATTTACTAAATAATACATACAATCACATTTCTCAGATGTAAGGTGTTTCGCCTTTAACACAATTCATATTCAATCATTTATAGATGCAATGCACATGTGACACTTTTCATTTTCATTTCATTGTTGTGACCGTGCGCTTTGGCTTGTCGATGGCGGGCACATTGCGTTGAGCCGATGGCTCGAAAACATGGGCTTGAAGCCACGATACATTGAGCCCGAGGCTCGAATACGTTGGACCCGAGGTCACGTGCGTTGGTAGCTCAAGCTCGTTAGGCATGATATGCCCCGATAAGGTGGTCGCTCGGTCACAACCGCCTTTATCGATCATACCTTTATGCATGCAATGTACATGTTCCAATTCACATTCACGGTCATTTTACATTTCAAAGACCAATTCCATTCCTTGGACCTTGATCCGTAATTCGATCACTAATAAATTTCATATTCACAAATTATTCCATTGAAGCACCCATGCATAGTTACACACAAATAGCACTTCGATATCACATTCCAGATATTTGGACACCTACGGTCCAAAATCGGTCAAAATCAAACACACATAACCTCCATTATCTCCACATGGCATAATTGCAAAATATTAAACACATAAAGGTTGAGGAACCAACTAGGTTACTCACCAGTATTTCGAGCCAAAATCGCCGTCTCGGTGACGTCGGTGGACCGACGCTCCAAGTGTGACTCTATAACAGTGACAGTATACATACATTATCAATTGTTCAATCAGAACTATTTCAGAATGCACATGTAACACTTAGAAGGTGCACAATGCATGATCATGATATTCCCGTCCCTAATCCCATTTTTTTCCATCATAAAAATTCGTCTAAAAATTAGAAACCTATTGGCCGACGGTGCATAATTCGGACCTCTATAGGTCCCCAATCAAACAAAACAGTTATTAAAGGCTCCGTTATCCGGGGCCACGTCAATTTTTCGTCTAAAAATTCCCAATTTCTCACAAAATAAAATTCAATATTCTATGCATCTGATGCCTCATTAATCAGGTCAATCGGACGTCGGACGGAAAAGTAATTGATAAAAGAAACAAGAAATCACAAAATAATAATAAAATAAAAAGAAACAAACCACCCTCGCTGGGCGAGACGTCGCCTAGCGAGGCCGATTGATCCGCCTCAAATCGCTAGGGGCGTCGCCTAGCGACGGCGTGATTTCTCATTCCCTTTCCCTTTTTTCTGATTTCTAATCCAACTTCCAACATCAATAACTCATTGCACACAATTCAGAACATTACCAACTATATCTCATTGGAAGATCATGAAACCCTCTACAATTCTCAAGAAGACCATAAAATCAATTTCACCCCTAAGGGTGTCAAATATCCCATCAAAGCTACTGCCTACTCAAATCCCATTAAAACAGAATAGTATATTGCAAATTCCATAACTCTCTGATTCTTCAGCCAGAAATTACCACATAAATATGCTCAATAAGTTCACAATGTCAGCTACAACTTTCATGAACAGTCTAAATTCAAATTCAATAGCTAACTAGGTTAAACAATTCGGTGAAGGCTACTGCCCTTGAAAGTACTCAAATTGGACAGTGATTTTCAAACAATATAACTCCTTGTACAAATGTCGAAAAATTACATACTTTATACCCATGAAAAGATAAAACATAGTACTACACTTCTCATGAAGGGCTCAGAATCAAATTCCATCATTAACCAATTTAAAACGGTCTTGCAAGTGACTGCCCTGTTCAGCAGTCCATGACCTAACTTCAGTCCAATCTTTGAAAATCACAAGTCCCAATTCTGTTATTTAAAAATAGCATGCTATATATCATTTTCAAGATAATCACTTCCTATACAATTCTTCAGAAGGTCACTCAACCCAATTCAATTCACAGAAATTGCTAAAATTACTTCTAGTCAGAATGTGCACCAAAACTGACATTTCAACTAGGTTTCACTCAATGCATTAAGACAGCCACTAGTCATCAGTCCATATCTCCTCATATACACATCGAAAATTGCAAAATCAGAGGCAATGGAAAGATCATTTAATAGGCTTCAACTTTCATTTAGACCATTTCTCTAACTCCTTCTCAATTAATTTAGAAAATTTAACAAAACTCAGGATATGATTTCGGATACTATTCATTCCAGTCAATGGCAGTAACTTTCCAAGCCAAATTTCACCCTCTTAAAATTAGAATTGGCCAACACCTATTTCACACAAAAATGTAGCTAACATCCCAAAGTTTCAGTGGGCACAAACCTTGCCTCATTTGCATAACCACACAATGAGTTATGCTCAAAACAGTACAGTAGGTCAATAATCCATTTTCCAGCTTTCCTCTTAAACTTACATACTATCACTTCTAACACCAATTCCACATGCATAAGCATCCTAATAACACAAGAATTGAGCCAATAGGTCATCAAGACCTTCATGTCAAGATATATCCATAAATTTCAGTACCTATTTTCAATCATTTTCTTATGAATTCATGCATTAAAACCATAAGTAAAACATAAACATAAACATCATCTTACCTAAAGCTTCCAACTCCACCTCCATAGGCCTTTAATTTTCCAACTACCTTACTTCTTTACTTCTTTTCCATCCTATGCATGGTGATCTTCAAGGTAAGAAAGTAGCAAGATGCATGAAAGTGAGCTCTTGAGTTTGGAGGAAGATAACACTTAAAGAAGGAGAAACCAATGGAGAAGAGAAAATAAATGGAAGGTTTTCGGATGGATGAAGAAAACAAGCTTTCAAATGAGTTTTAGATATTTCAAGGAGGAGAATCGTGTATAGATTAAGAGAATAAGACAAGTATAATAAATGAAGGGGGACACTTGGCATTTTGAGAAAAGACAAAAAGATAAAAGACAAAACTTTTTATTCAACCCTAATGCAATTTGACTCATTCTAGTCCAATTACCTAATTTCAATCCCAAAATAATATACCCAATATTACAGTGCCATTGGATAGAAATTTCGCCTAGAAAATCAACAGGTTCGCTAATTGGCGATTTTTCGATCCGAAATTTTCTCGAAAATTCCAAAAATTCTAAAATCCTTAAAATAGAAAACAATTTATATATGACTCGAATAATTTTTCAAACCCATTAACCACGTTAATTCCAATAAAATTGTCTTAGGCACATGCAAACCGAATATCATGTATACATGTATACGGTCATTTCATATGCATGATTTTGTTGTTCACTAGTACCAGTATGCTTGAACAATACCAAGAAATCCCTATCACTCTCATCCTATGCCAATTTACTACTTTACCCTTCCATTCGGGGGTGGGATGTTACAACTCCCCCCTCCTTATAAAAATTTCGTCCGCGAAATTCTCATTCAACGGTTCACTATGACAGTTATCAAATGTTTCTACAAATTTCATATACTTTTCACTCAATGATTCATTTTCCGAAAGATCACAGTAGACGGACTCAACACGGCTGTCAGTTGGTGATCTCACTATCTTAACTATCTCACTTGCCATTTCCAGAGCTATGACTCAGTACATTATTTCCGAACCTATTCACTCATCACGATTTACCCATCCAATACCCTTTTTCTCTAGTACCATGCAGTCTAATTTGTATTCCATTGAGTACAATTTACCATAACCTCCTTCATCTCGTCCCCGACGATTCACTTTCCTTTGGTACTCATACAGCGACATGTAGCGCCATTTCGCTATAACCAGTGATAATTTACCTAATACAGTCATTCTTTATAATCCATTGACTCTTAGTTCAAATGCAACTCTCCTTGGACAATTCACTGTTCTATAATGTTCACGCACTCTATTAAGATAAGTATTTTACTCTATTTCATTTGTCCTATCCGATTCCACCTCCACTAACCCATTCAGCTTTCCTGAGTTCCTTTGTTTCACCCATCACAGTCTCAAAACCATTATGGTCTTTGACTCCTGTTAGGCAAGCTTGTCGCGATGTAGCGAAGAATCGAACTTTATAATCGATCATAATCTATGAAACCCAAACCACTTAAACATTTTTCCTGTTAAACATTCAAACTTAGAAGCACTCGAATCCATAATCACTTCATTCTATACCCATAGTTAGTCAATTCACCTTTCGCATATACTTACTAGAATATTTAGCTTCGACTGTTCACTTTCTTGTTCTACCACTTTTTGTCGGGTACACATACTTCTTCTATGAATCATTCAATATCGTTTTTCTGACTTCACTCGCATATTCAGACTCCTTATAGGACTCACCACTTTAACTCCAGTACTCTTAACCATTCCTTACCTTTACCCAGTATCTCAAGTTTCCAGAAATACTTCACAATTAGCCATAACCTACCTGACATTCATTGGAAATCCCAATATCTGTAATATGTTTATTGCAACATTATCTATTCACTATTTGAATTTAGTAGGCAGAATCGTCTTTTCATTTCAGAATTGTCGGTATAGTAGTCATTTATACCCGTCTCTTTCCTCGAATAAACACAGTGTCTCCTTATAGGAATCTACAGTCTCCAAGACTTTCAATCGTGATCATGACACCCATACCATTTATCAACGTCAATTCAATTTATCTACTACCGTTTGAACATTATGTTTCAGTTCAACACACATTGTCCACTCTCCAAAGGTATGCTTATCGCGATATCAAATTTTCAATAATTCATATAGTTCATTTTACTTTTCTTTGTTCAATTCTTTCAAACACATTCCGTCTATAATCATAATCACTATCATTTGCTTACCTCGCATACTTCCCAATTAGGGTCGTGATGACTTTTTCCAAACATCACTAAACAACATTCTACGTTCTCATTAAGTCCACAATTAAAGAATTTACAATCCCTTTATGAAGATAACACTACATCACGTCATTGTCAGTTTTCCTTGAGGACTTCTTACCTCTATTCATTTTCTCTTTCCAATTGATTTTCTGTCATCCACATTGATATATATATACTAGTACCTAATCATCTGTACTTGGACTTCCATCCATTTCCACTTCATTTGAGTATTCCACTTTACAGTTTTGCCTTTCCGATGGAGCTCTATTCGCTTCGCATAGCAATAGGATCACCTCAAATTAAACTTCCACTCATGTTGTTGAATACTTTACATTTCCGTACACACAGTACAGATAACCTCAATTTCACTTTTGATTTCGTCCATACTTCTTTCCGTTTTTCCATTAGTCTTGCTACCATCTTTATACTGTTCACAAAAGTCTCATCAGCCAATTAGTGTCCCTAATTGTATTTCAATCATTCTTAAGCACTATCTCAATCAGAACAAGTTTATGCCATAATATAAAAGATTAGAACATTCCTTACACTAAGGTTCCTTGTGACAGTCACATAAACACTTTCTTTACCACTTATTCAGTAATATATACCTTAGCATTTTATCCGGAAACCAATTAGTAACATATACAATTCAAACTTCCGTAAAACTCCTTTCCTTTTATGCTAATCCTTAAATAAATGGCTGATGCCATAATCATTTTTCTATTTCTTCTCCTACAGGTACACTCAGTCCTCCTATGTCTTACTTTAACCCAGTATAAACTTTCAATTTATAGCCACTCTAATCGTTCACCGATCATCTTCTCTGTGATTTTCATGTATCTTTCACATACGTTTTATTAATCATGATCAACCTTACTGTCCACTAGATACTCCCAATGGTAAATCGACTTAAATGTGGCAACTCTTTTCATATATCTTTATCCTTGTTTTTTTTTCATTTCCCCAGTTCATTCTCATATTATTCATATGTCAGCTTGAACTTTTTAAGGTTATATCCACTTGGCTTATACAATATCATCTCCTTATTGCTACGTATCTCTTTATTTTCCTCAAACAATCTATGATAGGGCATTTACAGTCCCCAAAACACGACAAAATCACTTATGCAACTCCATTGTATCTCTATCTATTTACCCATCCATTTACCATTTCTGTATCCATATACGTCTTTTCAACCAATTCAGAATTTCCCGATATACAATCAGTAGAAATTGTCAGTCTGTCTTTTTCCCTTATGATCTTATTATACTGATTTTCAAACTCTTAGCACCAAAATTCGCATAACCATTTCAGTCTCACACTTATACGTTCAAGATCATTCCCGTTTCACGAGTTCTTTTCAGTTTATCTGTACACTTTTATCTCACCATGTCTACTTTTTCTCACTTTACTAGGCACTAGGCACTAGACACCTTGCTCTTTCAGTTCTTTCAGTCCGAAGTAGACCGTTACAGTATAACCTTATTCTTGGTACAATCTCGCTATCATTATTTGCCTATATTATCTATTGATATCTAACACGAATGCAGTGAACCAATATATACCTGATCGGATCATCTATACTTTACTCCGGGCCAATATTTCCCATTTCATGACAAAAACAGTCAGAGCTGTAATTACCTAATCATCCCAGACTTTTAATCTCACTTAGGCCTACTATAACCAGTATGCTTCCCATATCTCTAGTGGACCTCTCCCAGTTCTAGACATATTCATTTTTCTATCACCACAATATTGCCATTTTAATCCGGGAATTCATTAATATCACTTCTTTCCTTAATCGGTCCAGTCAACACTGCCCATTCTAACCACAGTACAATATCAATCTCCTTATCCATTTTTCCTTTTTCCTTTCCTAATTGCTTATACACTTCCAGGGGTTCACCCTCTAACACAGTCTCACTTTTTCTCTCACTTAATCACTTGACACGTACGCACACGTAGGATTTCTACCCGTGCGAATCAAACTAGGGATCAGTTGCCACTGTCTGCAATAACACGACTCAAATGCATGCACCCTATGTTCAGACTGTGCCCAGATACATTACGTACTACTGGGCTCTGATACCACCTAAATGTAACACCCCATTCCCGCGTGACCCGAACCCGACATCAAGGGTGATATCCGAGTCCGTGCCCCGTGAGAGTGGCATGCTACATCACTCAATCGAAACTTCGGTATAAATTTTTTTCAAACATTCGTTCGATCGAGCCATTTCCTTTTCTTTCATTTACACTCATGCAATGCGGAAAAAAGATGAACAATTTGCATCAGCGTGCATAGATAAACATTTTCGATTAATACAATCAGTTCGATTTTTACAAATAGTCAACCATAAATTACAATAACCATTTTATATACAAATGTAACCACATTGGCCCATTACACATACAATTAGTCATTTTGGAATACAATTCTAATGGACACTAATGCATTTAAAACCGATCCCGATCTCTTCTCTACTTATAACTAACAACGTTATACCCCGTTGCCTAACGGGATTCTTCGAGTCTGAAAATAATTGCAAATTTTGGGTGAGTTTTGCGAACTCGGTGAGAAACCATCATCGATGGTTCACTCAACTCATGCATATTCAATCAATTTACTAAATAATACATACAATCACATTTCTCGATGTAAGGTGTTTCGCTTTAACACAATTCATATTCAATCATTTATAGATGCAATGCACATGTGACACTTTTCATTTTCATTTCATTATTGTGGACTGCATACCGTTTGGCGTCCCGATGGCGGGCACATTGCGTTGAGCAGTGGCTCGAAAACATTGGGCTTGAAGCCTCGATACATCGAGCCCGAGGCTCAATACGCTGGACCCGAGGTCTCCGTGCGCTGGTGAAAGCTCTCATATCGTTAGGCGTGATATGCCCCGATAAGGTGGGCTGCTCGGCCACAACCGCCTTTATCTCGATCATACCTTTATGCATGCAATGTACATGTTCCAATTCACATTCACGGTCATTTTACATTTCAAAGACCAATTCCATTCTTCGGACCTTGGTCCGTAATTCGATCACTAATAAATTTCATATTCACAAATTATTCCATTGAAGCACCCATGCATAGTTACACACAAATAGCACTTCGATATCACATTCCAGATATTTGAGACACCTACGGTCCAAAATCACCAAAATCAAACACACATAACCCTCCATTATCTCCACATGGCATAATTGCAAAATATTAAACACATAAAGGTTGAGGAACCAACTAGGTTACTCACCGTATTTCCGAGCCAAAATCGTCGTCTCGGTGGCGTCGGTGGACCGACGCCCAAGTGTGACTCTATAACGGTGATGATACATACATTATCAATTGTTCAATCGAACTATTTCGTAATGCACATGTAACACTTAGAAGGTGCACAATGCATGATCATGATATTCCGTCCCTAATCCCATTTTTTCCATCATAAAATTCGCCTAAAATTAGAAACCTATTGGCCGACGACACGCAATTCGGACCTCTATAGGTCCCCAATCAAACAAAACAGTGATTAAAGGCTCCGTTATCCGGGGCCACGTCAATTTTTCGTCTAAAAATTCCCAATTTCTCACAAAATAAAATTCAATATTCTATGCATCTGATGCCTCATTAATCAGGTCAATCGGACGTCGGACGGAAAAGTAATTGATAAAAGAAACAAGAAATCACAAAATAATAATAAAATAAAAAGAAACAAACCACCCTCGCTGGGGCGAGACGTCGCCCTAGCGAGGCCGATTGATCCGGCCTCGTCGCTAGGGCGAGGCGTCGCCCTAGCGACCCGGCGTGATTTCTCATTCCCTTTCCCCCTTTTTTCTGATTTCTAATCCAACTTCCAACATCAATAACTCATTGCACACAATTCAGAACATTACCAACTATATCTCATTGGAAAGATCATGAAACCCTCTACAATTCTCAAGAAGACCATAAAAATCAATTTCACCCCTAAGGGTGTCAAATATCCCATCAAAGCTACTGCCTACTCAAATCCCATTAAAACAGAATAGTATATTGCAAATTCCATAACTCTCTGATTCTTCAGCCAGAAATTACCACATAAATATGCTCAATAAGTTCACAATGTCAGCTACAACTTTCATGAACAGTCTAAATTCAAATTCAATAGCTAACTAGGTTAAACAATTCGGTGAAGGCTACTGCCCTTGAAAGTACTCAAATTGGACAGTGATTTTCAAACAATATAACTCCTTGTACAAATGTCGAAAAATTACATACTTTATACCCATGAAAATATAAAACATAGTACTACACTTCTCATGAAGGGCTCAGAATCAAATTCCATCATTAACCAATTTAAAACGGTCTTGCAAGTGACTGCCCTGTTCAGCAGTCCATGACCTAACTTCAGTCCAATCTTTGAAAAATCACAAGTCCCAATTCTGTTATTTAAAATAGCATGCTATATATCATTTTCAAGATAATCACTTCCTCTACAATTCTTCAGAAGGTCACTCAACCCAATTCAATTCACAGAAATTGCTAAAATTACTTCTAGTCAGAATGTGCACCAAAACTGACATTTCAACTAGGTTTCACTCAATGCATTAAGACAGCCACTAGTCATCAGTCCATATCTCCTCATATACACATCGAAAAATTGCAAAATCAGAGGCAATGGAAAGATCATTTAATAGGCTTCAACTTTCATTTAGACCATTTTCTAACTCCTTCTCAATTAATTTAGAAAATTTAACAAAACTCCAGGATATGATTTCGGATACTATTCATTCCAGTCAATGGCAGTAACTTTCCAAGCCAAATTTCACCCTCTTAAAATTAGAATTGGCCAACACCTATTTCACACAAAAATGTAGCTAACATCCCAAAGTTTCAGTGGGCACAAACCTTGCCTCATTTGCATAACCACACAATGAGTTATGCTCAAAACAGTACAGTAGGTCAATAATCCATTTTCCAGCTTTCCTCTTAAACTTACATACTATCACTTCTAACACCAATTCCACATGCATAAGCATCCTAATAACACAAGAATTGAGCCAATAGGTCATCAAGACCTTCATGTCAAGATATATCCATAAATTTCAGTACCTATTTTCAATCATTTTCTTATGAATTCATGCATTAAAACCATAAGTAAAACATAAACATAAACATCATCTTACCTAAAGCTTCCAACTCCACCTCCATAGGCCTTTAATTTTCCAACTACCTTACTTCTTTACTTCTTTTCCATCCTATGCATGGTGATCTTCAAGGTAAGAAAGTAGCAAGATGCATGAAAGTGAGCTCTTGAGTTTGGAGGAAGATAACACTTAAAGAAGGAGAAACCAATGGAGAAGAGAAAATAAATGGAAGGTTTTCGGATGGATGAAGAAAACAAGCTTTCCAAATGAGTTTTTAGATATTTCAAGGAGGAGAATCGTGTATAGATTAAGAGAATAAGACAAGTATAATAAATGAAGGGGGGACACTTGGCATTTTTGAGAAAAAGACAAAAAAGATAAAAGACAAAAACTTTTTATTCAACCCTAATGCAATTTGACTCATTCTAGTCCAATGGCCCTAATTTCAATCCCAAAATAATATACCCAATATTACAGTGCCATTGGATAGAAATTTTCGCTATCGAAAATCAACCGGTTCGCCAATTGGCGATTTTTCCGGTCCGGAAATTTTCTCCAGAAAATTCCAAAAAATTCCTAAAAATCCCTTAAAATAGAAAACAATTTATGGCGCACTCAGAATAATTTTTCAAACCCATTAACCACGTTAATTCCAATAAAATTGTCTTAGGCACGCAAACCGGGAATATCATGTATACATGTACAGTCATTTCATATGCACAGATTTTGCTGTTCACTAGTACCAGTATGCTTGAACAATACCAAGAAATCCCTATCACTCTCATCCTATGCCAATTTACTACTTTACCCTTCCATTCGGGGGTGGGATGTTACATGGGCCCTTCCTAAAAAGCCAAGGCCCAACACAATTTAATCAAACTAAGGCAAAATCACAATTATCACAATTCATACTGAATAAGATCATAAAAAAAAAATTCGGGGTCTACCAACTATACAGTTAATCAGTCCGTCACTCGGAACATTTTTCAGTTCGGAAATTTTCTCCCAATTTGCCAGAAAATTTCTAAGGGTCACTACCAAGTGACAATCACTCTAAAACAGTTCCAATTCCAATTCTCAAGCACAAATATTTCAGAATTTATAAAAGAGATCATATTCTCAAATAAATTCCTGGAAATGCCATGAATGCATGTACATATAAGTGCATGTGCCAAATGACTCATTCCTCTATATTTAGAGGCCAAATAAATGCTCAATCAAAATATGCAATGCAAATTACTAGCCTATCCTAATTGACCAATTTACCCTACCCATAAGGGATGGGATGTTACAGTCACGAACATGCATTGTACACATTTTAATTGCTACATGTGCATTTTTAAATATTTCTGATTGTGCATTTGGTAATGCTTGTATATCTTGACTGTTATAGAGGCGTTTTTGAAACGTCAACCCACCGATGTTGCGGAGACTTCCAGGCATTAGCTCAGAAGCTATTTATGAGTAGACCGAGATGGTCTCATTTCCCCCTTCATTCTATTTTGTTTCATTTTGTATAATTGCTGAATGTGGTGAATAATGGTGGGTTTGTGAATTGTTTCTGATTGTGAGATTCCGGACAGAAGGTCCAATGTATTGGGGAGCTATGACATAGAAGTGCTACTTGTTTGTGAATTTGTGAACTACATGCTTGAGATGTAATAGTTTGTGACACATGTGTTTGATTGTGATCATATGATATTTTGAGCAATGTGAAATTATGAAATTCGGGTGATGTAATTGATACATGTCGGACTACGGTCCAATAATATGTGAAAGTGAGTGGAAGTGACTGCTGCATCACATGACATAAGTGCATGAAATATAATGGCTGTTGTGACCAGAGTCGCCACCGATCAGAGCTTTAAGCTCAACGAGTGAAAATGAGCTTCAAGCTCATAAGGGATTCAAAGCCTCTGGCTCAACGTTTAATGAGCCCTGTATCCACCAATGGATAAGGGACAGTTATTAATGAGCCCTATAAGGGACATTTTAGGTACTCGGTCACAGCAAAATAAGAACTGGAAAGTGAGTCTCATGTGTATGTTTCGATTGTGAATAATGTGAACGTGGAATTCTGTAAATGTGTGGGTGTGAAATATTGCGAATATGTGCACTATGAAATAATGTGAGATATATGAAAATTTGTGTTATGTGATTGGGTGAACCATCGATGATGGTCACTCACTGAGTTCGCAAAACTCACCTAAAATTTGCAATCATTTTTCAGGACCCAGAAGAATACCCTGTTAGGCAACGGGCGTATAGCTACCGCATGAGAGTGAGAGAAGAGGTCAGGGATCAGTTCGCGTCTGCATTAGTGTCTGATAAATTCTGGATAAAATTGTATTTTCTGAATTTTTGTACAAATGATTTGGTCAATTTGTAAAGTCACCGGACGGAATTAATTTGTATTTATAAAGGGGCCGGTCATTGTACTTCCTGGTGATTGTTTATGTTACTTGATTTCTTCATAGTGTATGTTGTGTTTTAAAACAAAAAAAACTTATCCTGAGTTTTGACTGAGTGATGTAGCACAGCACCCTCGTAAGGCACAGACTCGGATATCACCATCGATGTCAGGTTCGGGTCATACGGGAGTGGGGTGTTACACACTTATAGGTTAAAGGTCCTATCCTCTCAATGATCTCATAAGGATAAATGTACCTAGGGCTCAACTTGCCCTTTTATCGAATCTTAAAACTCCTTTCTAAGGTGACACTCTCAAGAATACTCTGTTTCTGACACTATACTTTATATCCTGTCGATGTTGATCTACATAACTCTTTTGTCTATCTTGAGCCGTTTTAATTCAACCTCGAATCAACTTCAATTTATCCACTGTATCTTGTATTAATTCTGGGCCTTCAACCATCCTAAAGCCCTCTTCATCCCAATATAATGACGATCGACATTTTCTGTCATATAGTGCCTAATACGTTGCCATTCCGATACTACTATGGTAATGGTTGTTGTAGGCAAACTCTATCAATGCCATATATATTTATCCCAAGCTCCTCTAAACTCTAATACACAACCATTAAGCATATCCTCTATCGTTTTGATTGTCCTCTCACTCTGTCCATCTGTCTGAAGATGAAACGCTGTACTGAAGTTCAACTTAGTACCTATAGCAGACTGCAAGCTCCTCCAAAACCTCAAAGTGAATTTCAGATCCCTGTCCAATACTATAGACACTAGAATCCCATACAGTCTCACCACCTCATTCACATATTTCTGGGTCAACTGATCAAGTGAGTTATTCTCTCTTACTAGTAAGAAGTGGGTTGATTTAGTCAACCAGTCCACTATGACCTATATAGCATCATGCTTCCTCGGAGTCTTAGGCAATCTCACAATAAAATCCATAATGATCCGCTCCCATTTTCACTCCAGAATGAGCAACGAATGAAGTTTTCCTATCGGAGCCTAGTGCTCCACTTTCACTTGCTGGTAAGTCATACATCTAGATACATACTCTGCCACTTGCTTCTTCATCCCAAGCCACCAAAAATGTTGCTTCAATGTGTTATACATCTTGGTAGTACCCGGATGCATAGCGTAGGCGGCCATATGAGTTTCCTCAAATATCTCCTTCCTCAAATCATCCACATTAGGCACACACAGCATCTGTTTCAACCATATTGTCTCATTCCTTAACTCAAACTCGGAATATGGATTCATCTTTACTTTCTCTATAAGCTTTACCATATTAGGATCTTTTCCCTGAACTTTTTTGATCCTATCATTTAGCATTGGTCTCAGCTTCAAAGTAGCAATTAGTGCCTCATTTTGCTCCAGATTTAGCTCCACATTTAGAGCTCTCAAATGAATCAGATTAGGTAGCCTTGATAACTGAATCTGAGCTGCACTTATATTAAACTTCCTGCTCAAAGCATGTACTACCACATTAGCTTTCCCCGAGTGGTACTCAATAATGCAATCATAATCTTTCAATAGCTCAATCCATCTCCTCTACCTCAAGTTCAACTCCCTTTAACTCGATAAATACCTCAGACTCTTATGATCTGTGTATATCTGAAAAGTCTCTCCATACAGATAATGTCTCCAAATCTTTAGAGCAAAAACCACTGTAGCTAACTCTAAATCATGTACTGGATAATTTATCTCATAAGGCCTTAATTGTCTCGATGCATAGGCGATCACCTTGTCATGTTGCATCAATACACATCTCAATCCTTGATGCGAAGCATCACTATACACCACATATCCTCTGGTCTCTGATGGAATAGTCGATACCGACATAGTAGTCAACTGATGTTTCAGCTCCTCGAAGCTCTTCTGACACTCCTCATTCCATTTGAACTCTACATTCTTCCTTAGAAGTTTTTTCAGAGGGGCTAAGATCAGAGAAAACCCCTCGATAAACCTCCGATAATATCCGGTTAATCCTAAAAAGCTTCAGATCTCTGACACATTTCTTGAAGCTTCCCAATTCATCACTGCCTCTATCTTATTTGGATCTACCTGTATGTCTTCTCCAGTCACTATATGTCCTAAAACACAACCTGATCAAGACAAAATTCACACTTACTGAATTTGACATACAAATACTTCTCTCTCATAATCTGTAAAATGACTATCAGATGCTCCACATGCTCCTTTCGACTTTTTGAATACGCCAAGATATCATCAATAAACACAATCACGAATCGATCCAGGCGGGGTTGAAATATCTCATTCATCAGGGCCATAAAAGCTGCCAGGGCATTAGATAGCCCAAACGGCATCACTAGAAACTTAAAGTGCCCATACCTGCTCCTAAATGCACTCTTTGGTACATCAGCCTCAACTATTTTCAACTGATAGTAACTTGATCTCAAGTCCAACTTAGTAAACACCAGAGCTCCTTGCAACTGATCAAGTAAATCATCGATTCTAGGCAGTGGGTACTTATTCTTCACTGTCACCTGATTCAGCCACCTATAATCAATGCACAATTACAAAGTCCCATCCTTCTTCTCCACAAACAGCATTGGAGCTCCCCAACCACAGAAGAAGTTGATGAACAAGAATACGTATAGTTCATGAACAAAGAGTACGGAATAGTTCATAAACGATGCAAGAATACGTAATAGTTCATAAATAGTAACACAGAAGAAGTTCATGAACAGTAACACAGAAGAAATTCTTGAATAGTAACACAGAAGAAATTCATTAACAATAACACAGAAAAAGTTCATGAACAGTAACACAGAAGAAGTAAAAGACAGAAGAAACAACTTCACTTTTGGACATCTTCCCTTACAAGGACCCTAACTTTCAGCTCAGATGTCTAAGTTTTCATACTATATATTGTTGGAAAGATAAAAGGAAGATTTATAACTTTCATAAAGGCCATTTTAACAAATCTATCTAAAATGGTACAAAAGTTTTGCTAAAATTTCAGATCAAGTTATTGTTATCTCAACTCCAACATCACTTTTTCATCCCTAAACACTAATAATCGTTCAAAAACTAAAATTAACACTATATCTAAAATTTTCCTGCCAACCACACAGTATTTATGAATATAAACATAAATGCCATTTCCATGCAGATGATAGTAATTCATCAACTTTCTTTCATAAATCTCCAACTCTAAAGGATTTATTCACTACTTACCTTTTGAAAACTCCAAAATTTTCAAGCTCTAAAATCCATGCAATTTATATACTTCACTGAGGATAATGACCAGCTTCTAGTTTTTTTTAGGGTAGAAGACACAAATAGCAAAGTGGGTTTGGTGTAGGAAGGAAAAACAAAGGAATCTTTCAGAAGGGGTTCGATGGTAGACTCTATGTGCTGAAAGAAAACTTGAAGATGATCCCAATGAAGAATGAACTTAGACATATAACTTTTCAATTCTCAGAGAACAGTAACCTACTTCTAGCAAGAGTACAAAGCCTAAGTGACGCTTGTCACTTCCCTCACATCTAAGCTCTAACTTAGTTTTTTTTAAACTAACTCCCCTAACTCTCATCTTTACAATTCAACTAATTCCAAATCTTCATTTGATGTCTTTTTCCTATTTTCTATAATTTAACCCAAAATTTATGCCTAAATTCACCAAATTCACAAATATAATATTCTTACCAACCAATAGAATTTTTAATATAGATAAATTCAAAATTTTCAAAAAACCTAAAGATCACAACACAATCAAATTATATCCAGAATTATTCATGAATGCATGTACAATTATTTTCATGTGTCACAACTTTACCATTCATATGCATGTGCATGACATAGTATGTGTGAACATGGAAATGTATTCATAACTCTCATTAATCACTCACATTTACCATTTTAACCTTCCCACAAGAATGGGATGTTACACCAAATGCTTAGACCTGTGATATTCTTGTTATTGTTATTGAACAACATTGCAGCAAAATAATCACGATACAATCGAATGACTCTAGCTATTGAGTCTACCACAGACAACTCAAAAATCAAGTTTATGAGCCAAACCGCCTATATAGTAGCTTCATAATATGCAATAAACTATGCATGCATGGTTAAGGAAGTTACCAGTGTCTGCCTGACACTCTTCCATGATACTGCGCCCTCTGCCATCATAGAAATGTACCCTAACGTGGATTTGTGATCATCCGGACACCTAGCAAAGTCGGAGTCTGTATACCCTGTGAGTTTTAAATTATTAACCTTCCTGTATGTCAACATTTAATCCTTGGTACCCTTTAGATATCAACCCAGCAGTCTGACAACAAATGCAATTTTTGGTCTAATGCATATCTAGGCATACATCAGGCTACCAACTGCACTAGGGTATAGGACATTCCTTATAGCCTCTCTCTCAACTTCATTCTTTGGATACTGTGCCAAATATAATGTTGGACTCCACTGCCGGAGCCCAACATCGGACATGAGAGCATGGCGTGAAACATGTTAATTATACATTTAAGGAAAAGACCCGCGGAAGATCAATGGGCCTACTAGAAAACAAACTTGAAACCTGCTTTCATGTGATCTAAATAAACAGATCCATAATTCATGCTCCAAAAGATGAGTTTCATAAAGCTTTACGAACATCACAAACCAAATTACAACTTTGAGTTCAAGAGCCAAAAATACAAAATACTCTTGAACCAATAATACTTGAAATGTAACTAAAGCTTAAAAATAAACATGACAAAACGGAGTGCTGCCGTAACTCGTGACTCACTCGGTCTCTTGCTCGTCAACTGAATGGGGGAGATTAGAGGGGGTGAGCTATAAAGCTTGTGGGAATATATTTATAATATAGAAATAAGGAAAAGTATTCAAAAATAACTCATTGCCGTGGTACTTGTTGAAATCATAACAATTGAGCATGTATGAGTCATTGTCTTGAAAATGCTTGATTCTTGAACAATTCATGATGCATGATTCATAATAAAAAATCATAAAAACATAACATAACATAATGGTTTGGGTTGTCCCTGGTTCATGACGTACTACACATACCATCGAAATGTTGATGTGTAGACGTAGTTTCGTGAGGGAATCCTTGTGAGAAACCCTGTGCCACTAGCGGGCAGGCGGGAGAAGCCTTTTCGTGAGTCAATGTGCACTTGACTATTCGTGAGGGACACCGCAAACCCACATAAATATGCATGATTCATGTTCTTGTAAACTTGTTTGCCAAACTGGCACTTGCTTGTAAACTAGCTTGTAATCTTGCTTACATATATTTCGTAAAACATGATTTCATGTATTTGTATTCGTGAAAGGAGAACACCCCTTTGTGAAAACCTTGTTAATAATCATGTATGCAAATCACATAGCAGAATATAATCATTCATAATAATATGTAATGCAATCGTGATGATGCAATTTAAATGCATTAACTCTTTCTTGATTAAACAAAACAATGAGTGACTTATTTACTCTATTATAAACATGAACCCACCTTGAATTTCTTGCTTGTTCTTGCCTAAGAATGAGCTTCCTCTTGAATCTCTTGGTACTCTTGCCTCACTTGATTCCCTTAATTAATAACCAAAATCCCAATCAATTTGGTGTAGAAATCGAAAAGTCAAACTTTAACCATTCAAACTACAACCAAAACTGAAACAATAATTTCGTGCTTAACTTCCATCCAAAATTGAAGATTCTTACAGACTGATTCAGAAGTTTATTTCTTAATGAAACTTGTATCCCTATGTCTCTAGTTTACAACGAAAAAAGAATTACCTCATTTGGACATCTACATCAAAAGTTATGTCCAAAATACTAAAGTATGTCGCAGCAGGAAATTGGCCGCTCGCCGCGGCGAGAAAACTGGGCGCGCCGCGGCGAGAGAGCCCAGAAATCTCCCGTAACTTGATTTTCTCACTTTTTTTCAACCCTAAACCTCCCATCCTTCAATTACAACACATCTAAACCATAAATCATGCCTTAAACTCCATTTCTAAGCTCATTCTAACCCAAAATCATAAACAAACACAACATGATCATCAACCCTAAGAGATTTTCCCCATTTTGCCGAAAACCCTAACTTCAACGATTCTACCTCAATCCAAGCAATACTAGGGTTTAATCCATGTCAAACAAGAAGAAATAAACTCATACTTACCCGAGAAAGCTTCAAATCCTTCGAAATCGTTTGAACCAATCTTTCCTCTTTTTCTTCTTCCTCTCCCTCTCTTCCTACGACTCTCTCTTCCTTTCTTTCTTTTCTTCTTTCTAATTTCCCCTATTCTCACTAATCATACAAATGTCCATTATACCCCTCAATGTAATGCCTTAGCCTCTCAAACTTAAGTGACCTTCCCATTTTGCCCTCAAACATTTTTACTCTTTCATTTCCACTTACACCATACTATACTCAAATAAATCCTAATTTTCCATTAATACTTTCAATAAATCAAACTATGCCATAAATCATACAACTAACACAATCAAAATAATTCATACTTAAAAACATCAAGGAAAACAAAAATTTGGGGCCCAACATTTCTCCCCTCTTAAAAAATTTCGTCCTCGAAATTTACGAATCATCGAAAAGACTTGGATACTTCTCCTTCATAGCGTCCAATGGCTCCCACGTGGCTTCTTCCACTGAATGGTTCCTCCACAGAACTTTAACTAGCTGAACTGTCTTATTCCTGAGAACCTTTTCCTTGGTGTCCAAGATCTCTACTGGGATTTCCTCATAACTCAAGTCGTCTCTTAATTGAACCTCTGAAACTCGAATGACATGAGAAGGATCTGATCTGTACCTCCTCAGCATGGAAACATGAAAGACATCATGGATCTGAGACAACTCTGGCGGCAATGCCAACCTGTAAGCTAGAGGTCCGATCATCTCAAGAATCTCATAAGGACCTACATACCTTGGACTCAACTTGCCATTCTTGCCAAACCTCATTACTCCCTTCCAAGGAGACGTCTTGAGGAACACCTTCTCACCGACTTCATAATCCATCTCCTTCCGATGAGCATCAATGTAACTCTTCATCCTATCCTGGGCTGCCATAAGCCGCTGCTTAACTAGATTGAGGATCAATTCTGGTCCTACCAGTTTTCTCTCTCCTTCTTCATCCCAACATATCGGAGTTCTACACCTCCTTCCATACAATGCCTCATATGGAGCCATCTGAATGCTCGAATGGTACGAATTATTATAAGCAAATTCGACCAATGATAAATGCTCATCCCAAGCTCCCTTGAAATCCATCACACATGCCTTGAGCATACCCTCAAGTGTCCGAATGGTCCTCTCAGATTGACCATTCGTTTGAGGGTGAAATGTCGTACTAAAATGCAGCTTAGTACCTAAAGCTTCCTGCAAGCTTCCCCAAAATCTAGAAGTGAATCAAGGATCCCTATCAGACACTATAGAATCTGGAATCCCATGCAATCTTACTACCTCATCAATGTACTTTTTGGCTAACACATGCAACGAATCAGTCTGCTTGATTGCCAAAAAATGGGCTGACTTCGTCAACCTTTCCACAATAACCCAAATGGCATCATGCTTCCTACTAGTCTTAGGCAAACCCATCAGAAAGTCCATAGTTACTCTTTGCCACTTCCACTCAGGAATGGCCAATGGCCTTAACTTGCCTGAAGGCGCCTGGTGTTCAGACTTGACTTACTGACACACGAGACACTTACTGACATACTCTACTACATCCCTCTTCATACCCTTCCACCAGAAATGCTCTCTCAAATCTCTGTACATCTTGGTACTACCTGGGTGCATGGCATAAGGCGCATTGTGTGCCTCATCCAAAATCTCATCCTTACCTTGCTATCTGGAATGCAAAGTCTGTCCCCCACTGTCATGAGTCCATCATCTCTCACTACGATTTCAGAAATCTTACCATTCTGAATTTCCTCTCGAAGCTTGCTCAACTTTGCATCCTGTGCCTGCAACTCCCTAACCTTCTCCCGAAGTATAGGCCTCACTCTGAAATTAGCTAGGAGGCAATTTGGTTCCTCCTGCTTCAAGCTTATCTTAAGTTTGGCCATCTCTTCCAATAAAGGAAGATAAACTGTCTGAACGTTAGCAATGGAAGACTTCCTGCTCAAGGCATCAACCACTACATTCGCTTTGCCTGGATGGTACTCAATCAACAAATCATAGTCCTTGAGTAACTCAATCCACCTTCTCTGCCTTAAATTTAATTCCTTCTGACTCAGTAAATACTTGAGGCTCTTGTGATCAGTAAAGATCCTTGTCTGAACCCCATAAAGATAATGCCTCCAAATCTTCAAGGCAAAGATCACTGCTGCCAACTCCAAATCATGAGTCGGATAATTCAACTCATACTGCTTCAGTTGCCTGGAAGCATAAGCTATCACCCTGTCTCCTTGCATCAATACACAACCTAGACCATTCCTTAAGGCATCACTGTACACTGTATAGCCCTCATGACCAGAAGGCAAAATCAGCACTGGAGCGCTTGTCAGTCTGAGCTTGATCTCCCTAAAGCTTTTCTGGCATTCATCAGTCCAGATGAACTTCTGATTCTTCCTCAATAGCTTGGTCATCGGAGCAGCTATCATGGAGAATCCTTCTACAAACCTCCTCAGAGTAACCGCTGCACCCGTAAAACTCCTCACCTCGTCAGCCGTCTTGGGTGCAGCCAATTCACTATCGCTTCAACTTTCCTCTGATCAACATGCACACCATCCTGCGAAATCACATGTCCAAGGAAAGTCACCTCACGTAAGCCAAAACTCACACTTGCTGAACTTGGCATAAAGCTCTCTCTCCCAAGAGTCCGCAATACAATCTCGAGATGCTCCTCATGCTCTTCTTCACTCTTAGAATACACCGAATGTCATCTATAAATACTATGACAAACCGATCCGAAACTCCTGAAGACCCTATTCATAAGATCCATGAAAGCGCTGGAGCATTGGTTGTCGAATGGCATAACCAAAACTCATAATGCCCATAACGGGTTCGAATGTCGTCTTGCTTACATCGGACTTTAATTTCGAAATGATGATAGCCCGATTCGAGATCGATCCCGAAAAGACCGTGCTCCTGCGGTGATCAAACAGATCATCTATCCGAGGCAAAGGATACTTGTTCTTAACTGTCACCTTGTTGAATTTTCGATAGTCAATGCACATCCGCCATGATCCATCCTTCTTCTTAACAAACAGAACCGGTGCTCCCCAAGGAGACGAACTCGATCTAACATATCCCTTCTCTAACAGTTCCTCCAACTGTTCCTTAAGCTCCCTCAACTCAGCTGGAGCCATCCTGTACGGCGGTATTGAAATAGGCGCGGTTCCGGGAATCAAGTCAATGGCAAACTCGATTTCCCTCACCGGCGGCAAACCTGGCAATTCATCTGGGAACACATCTGGAAACTCCCTCACAATCGGGAAATCCTCTAACTTTCCTTCATTCACATCGGCATCCACAAGATGCACCAAGAAAGCTTCACATCCCTGGCCCATCATCCTTTCAGCTAACATAGCTGAAATCAGTCTTGGCGAGGGTGTCTTCCTATCCCCTCTGAAGATCACCTTCTCACCATTGCCCAGATCAAACTCCACCTCTTTCCGACCACAATCCAGCTTGGCCAGATACTTCTCCATAGTATCCATCCCCAGAATAACATCTAATCCTCTAAGGTCTAGCGGTAGTAAGCCCATTACCAATCTAGCACCATCAATGAAGAGCTCACACTGCTCATACACCTGACTGATCACCACATTCCTCCCTAGAGGAGTACTAACAACCAAAGGCCTATCCATCGATACAGAATTCACACCATGTAATGCTATGCTCGCAGAAACAAATGAATGCATGGAACCAGAATCAATCAAAACAAATACTGCTGAATCAAATAACTGAGCCATACCCGTGACAACCTCAGGTGCAGCTGCAGCTTCCTCCCTAGTTATGGCAAACACTCTTGCCGGTACCTGACCCCTTGGCCTTCCTGGAGGAATAGCCTTCCTTGTAGTCCCAGAGCTGCCTACCTCAGTAACTGGCCTGGTTCCCACTGTCTCTGCACGCCTTGGAACTTGAAACTGCGACCCCTCTTGTCTCGGTGCCTATGGACAATTCTTGGCTATATGTCCCTTCTCTCCACATGTAAAACAAACTCCAAGTGACCTGAGGCACTCTCCCTGATGATGTTTCCCATACTGGTCACATAAGGGGTAGGTGAACTAGCTCCTTCTAACTCTACCGGTATCTCCCACATTAGAGGCTTGCCCTGATACAGCTCTCACCTGCTTGTCCCTGGTAGCCCCAATGCTACCCACTTCACTATGAATGTAAGAGCTCCTCGTGCTCTTCTCAGGCAATGGAGCACTAGTACCCTTCCTGAAAGTCTGCTCCCTGTTCTTCCTCTTCTTGTTCGCTTCATTTCTGATATTCTCCAGCTTCTCAGCTTGGAGAGCAGCATCAACCAACTGCTGGTAGTCACAGAAATTGTGAATCAGGACTTTCTCCCTGATCCTCAAATGAATACCTCCCTCAAACTTACGACACTTGTCTTCCTCTGTTGCCACAATGTTAGCCGCATAACGAGAAAGCTGTGTGAACTTCAGCTCATACTCGCTCACACTCATGTCTCTCTACATAAGATTCAAAAATTCCCTGGCCTTATCTTACACATAAACCCTGGAGAGATACTTCTTTCGGAACACTTCTATAAAATCCCTCCATGTCAGCACCGAAGGAACAACCTGATTGTGAGGCACTGACTCCCACCAATGCAGTGCGTCACCCTACAACAGACTGACTGCATAGTCTAACTTGTCCTCATCTGAGCATCTCATCTGAACTGGAACCCTCTCGGTCCTCTTCAACCAAGCTTCAGCCTCTTCTGGATTTGTAGTCCCACTGAAATCCACAGCCCCAAACTTCTGGAGCTTATCATACTGCCCACTCCTGTCTACTGGGGCTTGCATCAACATCTGAGATCTCTGACCCATGGCATACGTGAAAACCCGAGCAAAGGCTTGAAAGAAACTCGGATCCATGGGAGTTCCCTGAGGCATAGGAGGAGGCGGTGGAGGCACTTCTTGCTGCAAACTAGGTGCCTCTGAAATCGAATGAATGTGTCCCAAAGATCCCGAGGAATATGGGATTCATCCGTACTCCCCTGACGAGAATGAGATCGAGTCATAGCTCCTCGAGTTCTCCTTCGAGGTGACATGTTCACTCCTTGAATAGAAAGCCATTGAAAACTTCAATTCAAGTAAGATAATTTTTAAAATATGCAAAAATAGTTCCAATCGTGTAAAACAATGCAAGTCCTTAAAAGTAATGCCATGCAGCCCTAGACCAAAAACCTAGGCACTCTGATACCACAACATGTTGGACCCTGCTACCGGAGCCCAACATCGGACATGAGAGCATGGCGTGAAACATGTTAATTATACGTTTAAGGAAAAGACCCGCAGAAGATCAATGGGCCTACTAGAAAACAAACTTGAAACCTGCTTTCATGTGATCTAAACAAACAAATCCATAATTCATGCTCCAAAAGATGAGTTTCATAAAGCTTTACGAACATCACAAACCAAATTACAACTTTGAGTTCAAGAGCCAAAAATACAAAATACTCTTGAACCAATAATACTTGAAATGTAACTAAAGCTTAAAAATAAACATGACAAAACGGAGTGCTGCCGTAACTCGTGACTCACTCGGTCTCTTGCTCGTCACCTGAATGGGGGAGATTAGAGGGGGTGAGCTATAAAGCTCGTGGGAACATATTTATAAAATAGCAATAAGGAAAAGTATTAAAAAATAACTCATTGCCGTGGTACTTGTTGAAATCATAACAATTGAGCATGTATGAGTCATTGTCTTGAAAATGCTTGATTCTTGAACAATTCATGATGCATGATTCATAATAACAAATAATAAACACATAACATAACATAATGGTTTGGGTTGTCCCTGGTTCATGACGTACTACACATACCATCGAAATGTTGATGTGTAGACGTAGTTTCGTGAGGGAATCCTTGTGAGAAACCCTGTGCCACTAGCGTGCAGACGGGAGGAGCCTTTTCGTGAGTCAATGTGCACTTGACTATTCGTGAGGGACACCGCAAACCCACATAAATATGTATGATTCATGTTCTTGTAAACTTGTTTGCCAAACTGGAACTTGTTTGTAAACTTGCTTGTAATCTTGCTTGCATATATTTTGTAAAACATGATTTCATGTACTTGTATTCGTGAAAGGAGAACACCCCTTTGTGAAAACCTTGTTAATAATCATGTATGCAAATCACATAGCAGAATATAATCATTCATAATAATATGTAATGCAATCGTGATGATGCAATTTAAATGCATTAACTCTTTCTTGATTAAACAAAACAATGAGTGACTTATTTACTCTATTATAAACATGAACCCACCTTAAATTTCTTGCTTGTTCTTGCCTAGGAATGAGCTTCCTTTTGAACCTCTTGGTACTCTTGCCTCACTTGATTCCCTTAATTAATAACCAAAATCCCAATCAATTTGGTGTAGAAATCGAAAAGTCAAACTTTAACTATTCAAACTACAACCAAAACTGAAACAAGAATTTCATGATCAACTTCCATCCAAAATTGAAGATTCTTAGAGACTGATTCAGAAGTTTATTTCTTCATGAAACTTGTAGCCCTATGTCTCTAGTTTACAACGCAAAAATAATAACCTCATTTGGACATTTACATCAAAAAGTTATGCCCAAAATACTAAAGTATGTCGCAAGCAGAAATTGGTCGTCAGAAAATCGGGCGTCTGCCATGAGCGAGCCGTAAATCTCCGTAACTTGATTTTCTCACTTTTTTTCAACCCTAAACCTCCCATCCTTCAATTACAACACATCTAAACCATAAATCATGCCTTAAACTCTATTTCTAAGCTCATTCTAACCCAAAATCATAAACAAACACAACATGATCATCAACCCTAAGAGATTTTCCCCATTTTGCCGAAAACCCTAACTTCAACGATTCTACCTCAATCCAAGCAATACTAGGGTTTAATCCATGTCAAACAAGAAGAAATAAACTCATACTTACCCGAGAAAGCTTCAAATCCTTCGAAATCGTCTGAACCAATCTTTCCTCTTTTTCTTCTTCCTCTCCCTCTCTTCCTACGACTCTCTTTTCTCTTCCTCTCTTCTTCTTACTTTCCTTTCTTTCTTTTCTTCTTTCTAATTTCCCCTATTCTCACTAATCATACAAATGTCCATTATACCCCTCAATGTAATGCCTTAGCCTCTCAAACTTAAGTGACCTTCCCATTTTGCCCTCAAACATTTTTACTCTTTCATTTCCACTTACACCATACTACACTCAAATAAATCCTAATTTTCCATTAATACTTTCAATAAATCAAACTATGCCATAAATCATACAACTAACACAATCAAAATAATTCATACTTAATAACATCAAAGAAAACAAAAATTTGGGGCCCAACATATAATCTCTCTCCATAAGAGATATGTGCTACTTTACAATAAGTCTACAATCAGCCATATTAAACCTTTGTAGCATTCGCTCAATGTATGCTCTTTGTGAGAGGCTCAGGGAGTGTTGAGATATGTCTTGGTGAATCTGTATACCGAGGATGAAAGATGTTTCACCTAAATCCTTTATGTCAAAATGTTTGGCCAAAAGTTGCTTTACTTCATGCAACATGATCAAATCATTTGACATGAGCAAGTTATCATCGACATACAATAGTATGAAGATGAATTTGCTCCTACTGACCTTATACTATAAGCATCTTTCGAATTTGTTGTCCACAAAGATGAATGTGGTCAAAACCTCATCAAACTTTAAGGAAGCTTTGTTTCAAGCCGTATATTGATTTATTCACCTTATAGACTTTATTAGTTGCATCTTGATCCTGAAAACCTTCAGGTTACTCCATATAGACCTCCTCATAAAGTTCACCATTTGGAAAGTAGTCTTAACGTCCATTTGATGTAGCTCCATATCATGATGAGCTACTATTATCATAATCGTTCTAAATGCATCCTTCGAGGATACAGGAGAGAAGGTAACATTGAAGTCAACTCCTTCCCTCTAAGTGAATCCTTTGGCAACTAGACACGCTTTAAATCGCTCAACTTGACCTTGTGTGTCCTTTTTGATCTTAAATAGCCACTTGCAACCGAAAGGCCTGCAATGTTGAGATAAATCAACAAGCTCCCATACCTTATTATACCTCATAAACTGCATCTCATCCTTAATTGCTTCCCACCGCATATCTACATGAGGTCCATAAATGGCTTTTGTAAAAGTCACTGGATCTACAACATGTCTTATATCATAGTCTTGTTCACCTAAATAGACTATGTAATCCGATGAGATATCAGGTCGCCTCTCTCTGGTGGATCTGCGCAATTAAATAGGCTCTTGTACCTCAGAAACCTCTTCCTGAATAGGAATATGTTTCTATGCTTACATAGGCATGGTACTCGGGCCTGCATCCACCAAAACTGACTATATGAGAGGCAGATACATGATAATTGTAGTATCTGTCCCACTATCTTTTGGAGGATGTGAGGATCCTCCCTCATCATGGACATTGTATTTTAGAAACTTCGCCATTCGTGATTCCACTATTCTGGCTCCTCCCTCTCTATAGTAAAATTTGTAGCCCTTAGAGTGGTTGGGATGACTCACTAAATAGAAATGAGTTGAACAAGATTGCAATTTACTCTCATGAGGATTATAAAACCTCACCTCAGCAAGACAGCCCCCCCCATAAATATGTGCAAGGCTTAGCTTTCGTCCAACCTAAAGTTTAAAAGGTGTCTTTGATATTGACTTACTTGGGTCTCTGTTCAAAATATATAATGTTGTCTTAATAGCTTCACCCCAAAGGTATTTGGGTAGGTTATTCCTGCTTTGTATTGACCTCATCATGTCCTTTGGGGTGCGATTACGTCTTTCGGCCACATCCTTTTGCTCAGGACTACCTAGCATAGTGAACTGAGTCATTATTCTAACCGATTCCAAATACCTGGCAAATGAATCTCTTTCTTTTCCTTCAACTATATGTCTGCCATAGTATTCCCCTCCATTATTAGATCTAAAAATTTTTATTGATTTTTCCAACCGGTTCTCAACTTCAGTCTTAAAGATCTTGAACTTATCAAGAACTCCAGACTTCTCTTTAAGCAAGAATACATAACCATAGCGGGAATAATCATCTATAAATGTCAAAAAATATCTAGCATTGCATAATGTGACTGTATAAGGATCACTAATGTTTGTATGTATGAGGTCCAATGAACTAGAAGTATGAGTTGACTACTTTTTGTTTATCTTGGTCAACTTACCCCTGCAATAATTGGTACAATTTTCTAGATCACTGAAATCTAGAGTTGGGAGAATGTTATCCTTTATCAATATCTCAACCCTCTCCCTGGAAATGTGGCCAAGTCGTTTATGCCACAACTTGTACGATGTTTCTTTTATGAAGGTTCTCTTTCGAGTAATAGGTTCAATAAAATAAGAAGAGGCATACATTTCATTAGGAGTAAGACATATTCTATACAATCCATAAGATAAGAAGGCAGTACCGATATGTCTTGTATTGATATAAATATTTACAACTACATTATCAAATACAAAACAAAAACCTTCTTTATCCAAAACTAATAGAGAGATCAAATTCGTCTAAAAGATGGTATATAAAATGTGTCTTGTAAAATCAGTAGAAACCCTATATCAAGATTTAATCCTACATCTCCTACATACAAAATGTCCACCTTTTTATTATTGCCGACCATCAGCTTCTTCTCTCCCTTAGTCAACATTCTCCTAGATCTAAACCTTTGCATTGTAAAAGCAACATGGTTAGAAGCTCCGTTATCTAACCACCAAAAAGTTGATGTGGTTATAGCAACATTGGATTCATAAATCATAAAGGTCAAGGAGTTACCTAATAGTTCCTGTTTGACCTTCCATAACTTATGTTTCTGAAAATCAAACTTCTTGTGTCCCTTCTTCTTATAGAAGAAACATCTCATACTCTTAAGGTCATATGGGCCCTTTACAATGCTAGACTGCCTACTCAGAATCTGAGGAGAGGGTATGAGTTTCTTACCCTTACCCTTAAGCTGTTGGGTTTAGCCTTTGCCTTACCCTTCGCAGCTGCATACATAGCTGTATGAGGAGAGCTCCTGATCTTCTCCTCTGCTATAACACACCAGGAAATCAAAGCATTAATGTCCCAGGTCTCATCCTGTGACATGTAGGAGGTAGCCAACATCTCAAACTCCTAAAGAAGAGTGTTTAATGCCTGATGCATTATAAGGGAGTTAGTGATCAGTATAGCACCATTCAAATGATATACTCCAGAATGCCTCCATCTCCATTACGCCTAATGGAGAATAGCTCCTTGATCAAGACACTCTGCTTGTGCATGAGAAAATACCTTGTATCTCTGGGATATGATCTTCATATATGCCTGCGCTACGGTCATGTATGCCAATCCACTCAAGAGATTATCAGGTATCGACCTCTTAATGGTAAAATAGCACATGCTATTTGACCTTTCCCAGGTCGCCATCACTGCTCTATCGGCTGCTATGCTGAGATCTGTAAGTGGGGGAGACCTCTCTATGTGCATGACCATGCTGACATTTACCATCTCCAATGCAAACTCTACATCCTTCTTCTACTTCTTGAAGTTGAAACATTTAAGGTTTCAATGGCGACGACATTGTTATTGACTGAGAAGGTGACTGAAAAATAGAAAAGACAATGTAAAAATCAGTATATATAACACCTTTGGGCTGAATATATAATATATGTAATTAGATCCCACATAAAGGCGATCGAAGTACAAACCATAAACTCTCATAATATTACCATCTTTGGGTGAATAGATCATTTAAGTAACGACTTTCCTCTATCAAATGCCTTTATGAACATCTCAAAACTTTATGTAAGGCCAACACCTTTGGACAGAATAACCAAACATAAGGTGAGAGACATCCCCAAACATGTGAATAAAACAATCTAAATTATTGACTTGAAAGGTCACTTTGGTGACTGCATTTTCATCAATACCTTAGAAATTCCACAAACATATGTCATCCTCACATTCATATAGGCACACTGTATGTGAAAATCAATCATAAATGAAAAAAAACTAGATTCGCAATCAAAATATCACATACTACACTGAAAACATTGCATTTAAACTTTATTTGAGACTGAAAAATAAAAATCTCAATGAGAGTGTCTATTGTACTTTCTCGAATACTGAACCTACTGCTTGAGATATAAAACTTTAAGTGTTTCCCTCAAGTGCTATTCGGAGTACGAAACTGTACTAAAAAAACTTTAAAAGGCTTTAAAAACTTTTCTGGAATCCAATTACCAACGTAATAAATCCAAAAAAATTGAAAAAACACTTAAAAAAATTCCCCGACTTCCAAAACATACTCAAAAGGACTTGGGGTACCTTTACGAGAATTCTAAAATTTTTCCCTTTTTTCAAATCACTGTAGTAGAGGCCGTATAGTTGACATGGCGAGCCATGTCAGTGCGCGTCCTCAGGGTGACATGTCCGCTACATGAGCGTGAGTCGACATGCACCAAATACATTTGGCACGTGCATATCATGCACTACCCATACACAGAAGTGCATCTATTATAAGGCGCGAGCGTTGCACATGTTGCCACGTGGTATGAATGGCGTAAGTGTTGCATGCGCCCGCAGTTCGATGCCCATGAGAGGGCATGTCACACGTGTCTTCCTGCGTGTGATGCCACTTGGCGGAACATGATTGACGCCTGCATTCTCAACTCCTATAGCAACATCAGATGCATGCAGTGTCTCCCTCCGACAGGGAGGGCAATTTCCAGCATCCTGGGTCTCCGTTTTTTGCTTCGTTTGGCCCGTTTTTAACCCTTTTTTATAGCTAGCCTTCTGTGTACTACTTTTACGTAATTATATACGTAAAAAATGAAAAATGAATCAAAATTTGATAATAAAAGTTTGTATGAAACATAGGAGAGATACAATGTTGGGACCCGATCTGAAGGCCGGATCCTAACCGGAAGAAACGGAGAAACTAAACAAAAAACGAAGCGGCTGAAAGCAAAATCGAAAGAAAGGAACATAACCAAACGAACGGAACGGAAGTCATAAAGCGGAAGAAAAATCATAAGAGAAAGGAAAGAATGGTATTTACAACACGAAAGCAAATCCACTCTTAAAGCGAAAGAATCGGAAGCAAATCGAAACGAAGCAAACATCGGATCAAATAGAATCGAAACCAATTTTTGATATCCGTGAGCAAATATTTTAGGAAAAGCATCGCGTTGGAAATCTTAAGACTATTGGTCTACACTAATCCAAATCCGTGTACTTTTTTTTTCTTTCTTTAATCATTCTCATACAAAGCACTTCAATTCCTCATTTGGACAAATTCATCCTTAACCAATAACTCAATCTACTTGATCCTATTTAAATCATGACCATCAATTACACAAAATCTTACTAATCCTTTCTTTGTCAATAGACACTTAATACACGTATCTATATATCCGCAATTCATACACAATAGACGCTTGAATAATTCCCAATCCAATCAACACATTTCATCGGACCTCCTGTCTGGCATCCCAACACAATCAATCCCATTCATAATCATATGCAAATTTATATACAATACAAAACCATAATTCACTTTTCTATTACAAAAATCCCCTAAATTCTCAACAAAAGTCTAAGATCTTGTTCTTACCATCATTTAACGAAAACAATACAATATGTATACATACAAACAAACAAAAACCTTCACTTTCTTTCACCTTATCTTCTTCTCATCACCTGTGGATGGGAATGAAGGGGGGGTGAGCTTATAGCTCGTGGGTAACAGTTTATAACAAATAAATAAGCAAAACCCTTGAAATTCTTTTTCTTTTCTAGTCTTAGAAAGCATTTCTTTGAAATCAAGTAAAGCACATTTTCAAAAGTTCTTTTTTCTTTGTATTCAAAATCGCAATTTGCAAACGATGATTTTAGGCTTTCACCATAAACCCACAGGTTACAAAACATGAATGCATCAACTTGACAATTCATAGATGCAGTGGCAAATCACATATGCAATGCACAACAAATGGCTCGAGAGTTCCATAAACACGACGGATAACCGAAGTTTACCGTAAACACGACGAGTCCGATATCTCAGGATCTCGTGGCCTCAAGCGGGCAGCCGGAAGAAGGCTATAGGTCATCGTGCACGAGACTAACGAAACAGGTTCTCTCTTGCCCAATTACAACCACATAATCATGCTTAAATCAATTTATCGAATGCTCTTTTCTGAATATACGGAATGCCATGGAATTTTCGAGGCATAACATAAATGTATTTTGCAATTCATCAAAAGTTCATGTATTGAATCAATAATGATTTTTCAAATCATTCATACAATGATGCAACATTTATGATGCAACTGAAATCAGAAAATCTCTTTGTTTAAAGAAAGCAGCAGTGGCTTATAAATTCTATTATAAACAGGTACCCACCTCATTTCCATGCTTGAACTTTGTCTCAATCATCAATTTCTCTAATGCCTTTCTTAAAACCCTAATTCAAGACATAAACCCTAATTAATTCCACATCCAAAATTGATCCCATTAAAACATGTAATCTCCAAAATTGACTTTAGAATTCACAAACCCATACCAATTCCAAGGTATCTAAACCAAAAACTCTCTAAAAGATCAAAGATCGAAAATCGACTCTTACCTTCATCTTTTCCAATTTCGGATTTTCTTGGTTCATGATGGAGCTCTCTTCATTCTCCACCTTTTTCTCTCTTGAATCAACATAGAAAGCTTGCTTGAAGACCCCTAAAAATTAAACCCTAGCTCTCTCTCTTTTCTTTCTCCTTCACTCATCCGAAAGCTTGCTCTCCCTTCTCTCTTCTTTCTCTTGTTCTTTTTCTTCTTTTGTTTCTGTCAATAACCTGCATCACTGCCCCTTCTTATATTAAAGCCCACTCTTCTTATTTACCAACTTGCCATTAATGAATGAGAGAAGACCCTTATGCCCCTTACGTATAAGCCTTATAATTTAAAACCTTAAGTGATCTTCCAACAATGTCCTTCCTAAAAATTGATACATTCACTCCATACTTCGATCAGGTAAATGAAACCATTTGACAAAACTTTCTTCTAGAGAAATGTTTCTCTATGTCAAATCCAACGCTTCAAGAATCAAATCGATTGGAGCTTTATAGCTCAAGATATTTCCAAAATACTGAAGTTTGTTCTTCAGACCCGAGGCTGAACACTACACCGAGCTTCATTCAAGAAATTGAAAGTCTTAGAGACTTAATTGTCATTCGGCTCCTTCAGACCATTATAAAACCGAAACTGAACATCACCTAACTTCGATCCAAAAATTGGAAGTCTTAGAGGCTATATTGTTGATTGGCTCCTTCATATAAATTGTAGATCTATGTCTCTAGTTTAATTTTTAAAAAGAATCAGATCGATCGGAGCTCTACCGATCGAGATATCTTCAAAATAATGAACACTGTTCAAACTTTTACAACCGATCAGCTCACTTTGATCTGGTCAATCGTTCTCCATTTAATTCGAAAACCGATCAATCTAATATGGAAAGATATAAAAATGTCTTAGAAATCCAACGCTTCAAAAATCGGGTCGATCGGATATCAGACGAAGAAGTTATGCTCAAAAGAGTGAAGGAACGTCGGGTCGACCGATCGCTCAGCCAGGCGATCAATTGTCCAGCCAAGCGACCGATCGCCTAGCGCTAGCGCGTGCTGGGAGCTCGATCGCTCGCATGCGGTCGATTGCTCGCGCGATTGATTGCTTGCGCGCGGGCGGTCGCTACGCAATCCTGACCTCCGAACTTCTATCCTTCATATCTTTTGACTCCGAGCTCTAAATTTTACAAACTTGATATTGTTAGAAAGATAAAAGACAGATCTACAATTTTTAAGAAGGACTCAAAAGCAGGCTTGGTCTTTAAAGGTGTCAAAAATGCACTCAAAGATGACCGATTGATAATCTTCTCAAAACTTTAAACAACACCTCAACTTGTAAACATCATAACTTTTGACCCAGAACTCCAAATTTAACAAACTTGGTATCTACAGAAAGGTAAAAGAACCCTCTACAACTTTTATAAAGGCCTTAAAAATCATATCGTCCTTTAAATAGGTCAAAAACTCCACACAAAGTGACTGGTCGATCACCTTCATACTAAACAGTATCAGAACTTCCAAAAATCATAACTTTCTACTCCCTTGTCCAATATTTTCGTGCTTTATATCAATGGAAAGATAAAAACAAGCTCTACAATGTTTATGAAGAACTCTAAAGCAACTTCAACCTCTAGCTAAGTCAATTATTCAATCAAAGTTTCTGCCTTGTTAGCAATCACCTAAGCACTATCAAAACTTCAATTGATCATAACTTCCTATTTCATAGCCCAAAAGTTGCATACTTAACATCAATGGAAAGATAAAGACTTAATCTAAAACTTTCAGACAACACTTAAATACGATCTCTGCCTCTGTAAGGGTGAAAACTTCCAATCAAAGGCACTGCCCACTTAAATGTCATCCTATACCACATCCAAACTTTAAAATTTCAAATCTTCTAATTTCCACAACCAAAAATAACATATTACACATCATTGAAAAGCTATAAAATTTCTCTAAAACTTTCATGTAGACCACTTAACTCAATTCAAAACTGATCAGTCCAGAAATCGCCTCAAAATATAGCATACATAAGCCTACACTTCGAGCATTTTCCAACACCAAAGCAAAAATACACTTAACTTTGAAAGATCTTAACTTTCACTTCCGATATCGAAAAATATCAAACTTTATGGCTACGGAAAGCTCTCAACATAATCTAAAAGTTTCAAGAAGACCATTTCCTCAAAATCTGTCTAAATCAAAAATTCAACTCTTTACTCCAAAAAGGCAAACTTTCTAACTTCTTCAAAGTTTTACACTTTCACTTTCTATTTCTTGATTTCAACTTCCATTTCAATCATCTCACCCACTTAAACTTTCATAACCAAAACTAATCTTTAAATTCATGAAAACCAATAAATTCTTTTTCTCATCAATTTCCTCAAGGCATAAAAACTTCTATAACACAATTCATATCCGAAAACACTCATTGAATTCATTTTAATATTTCAAATTTTCACCGAAAGTTCGGGGTCCAACATACAATGATCTATTAAAGAAATGGCCATGTTATAGTCTTCCCCTATAGATGTAAGTCCAAATTTTTTTATGGTCTAGTCATTCCTACAGGGTAAATAATAAAAGTTATAGTAGGAATAATGATAAATAATAAAAATTCATAGGTAATTTTATAATTGATATAAAAGTATGGTGATGAACATTTACAGTGATAGGTATTGGACAATTGGAATTTATAATATATATGTCATGACTACTCTAGCAATTTAGATGGAGGTAGTGGTAAGAACAAATGTGGTAGAGATAGGGTCTCCCACTTCTCACTAACCTTCCTAACCTTTTGGCTTGTCTTTTCCTAACCTAAACATGATTCATTTAATCTTTCATTTACATTTGAAAGTAACCGGCATGTTGTTTCCTTCTTTCATGCCCTCTTACCTAATTATTTTTTACCATTATTAATATGACAAATCAAGTGCCTCATGTTGTCTCTACCTCTACTCTACATAAACCTTCCACCCCGCCCATTTTAGATTTCAACCTTTCCTTTCCTTCACTTCCTAACTCAAGTATAACTGTAAAGAAGATTGCTCCAAAATTGCCTTCTTATCAAAAAATTACTTAGAATAAGGTGATGGGAGATTCTCATTCCTTTAGAAAATTGAGGTATGTCAAGCCTTCAACCTTGAGGTTTCAATAGCCCTCTATTGGAAGCATTACAGCTTGCAATGAAAAAAAGGGCAATCAAACTTTGCAGGATTTTTCCTATAAAAGCATTTACCCTTCCTTACTATGTAATAATAAGCATACTCGAATTGGAGGAAGCTTGACTTAGACAATGTACTAGTTGGTGAAGGTGATTATCCATCTTTAATTTTATGGCAGAGGATAATGCATAAAAGATTTTGGAACTGGGTTATTGGCATATCTATATAAGGCCTTTGTTTGGCACTAATTGGTATCCTGACATTGCTTGGATAGATCTAAGTTGAGATCCATAATGGTTTAAAATTTTTTTCGTAGAGTACCTTTAGAATATTGTTCATATGAGGGCCTCAATTACATTTCTATTTCATTAAGAAAACCCTTTAGTCTTGATGAGAACATAACTAATCTAAAAAGGATTTATCATGCATGTGATTATGTGGACATTAATCTAGATAAAAAGCTTCCAAATTTTATTAAAATAATAGGGTTGAACAAAAATAAGCATTTGGTTGAGGACTCTATTAAGGTTACAAACCTACAAAAGTCTATAAAGAAATACTAGATGTTGGTACGGAGGATTAAGAATAAGAAAGTACAATCTAATTAAAAGATTGAGCCCATTTCTGGGCTGAAGGAAAAGATTTCGCCCACTTTTCATAACGAAGAAGTTTTACATAATCTGGAGGATTTCAATATGGCTGCTACTTCTACTATTAAATATTATTAAGATTCTTTTGATCCACCAAATAAGCATATAAATAATTCCCCAAGTGAAAATAACTTGACTCCTATAGAAGGTAACCTCTTGAAACCTGGCATATATAATATCTCTAATAATAAGGGGAATATGAAAAGAAGTATGGTCAATTAAATAACCCTCTTATTCCTTTTGAAAATGTATGGCGTAAGGTCAGGCCTATGTTAATAATTCATACACATTTGATCCTAGCACTAACCAATAAAGGACTAGAAGGAGATCGAGGAAGAAAAAACCAATGTCTTTTCCTTCCTTATGAAACTTTTTGTTTGAATATTAAGGGCTTGAATAGCCCAGATAAGCAAATAGCACTTAAGGATTTCTTATTCCTTAAAACTCCTGATTTTTTGGGTTTAGTGTAAATAAAATAAAGAAACATCTATTTTAAAAAGGTTTATAAGGATTAGACCATAATAAGCAATCATAATGCTCATTTTAATGGAAGATTATTATATATTTTGATCATGTTATATTCTAAATGAGGATTTGGAAATTTTTAGACCAATACACCCATTGTGAATTTCTCCTAGCATAGACTCAATCCCCATTGTTCATTACATTCTTTTACGTCTTAAACTTGGAATTTTATGGAAGGAAGTTTTGGAATTACCTAAATCCATAAGAGCAAACTCTATTTCTTTGTGGATCCTTGTGAGGGACTTTAATTGTATTCTTTCCCCAGTGGAAGCACAAGGATATAAAAGGAATATGAAGAAGTGCCCTCTCTCGCAAGAGACTTGGAGATTGTTGATATGAACTATATTGGTAGCCTTTACACTTGGAAAAATAGGCAATCAAGTAACTGGCTTTTTAAAAAAGATCTGGACAAATATATGGTAAACCCAGCTTAGATGACTCACTTTCCTCTCAGTTGTGCTTACTTTAGTAATCATCTTACCTTGGATCATTTACCTATTTTTTTTGGACCCCAAATTTTTGTTTTTTTGAAGTTACTAAATATGAATTTATTTGATTTATGATTTATGGTATAGTTTGATTTTATTGAAAATATTCATGAAAAAATTTGGATTTAATTGAGTTTGGTATGGAATAATGTTTATGGAAGAGTAAATGGTTTAAGGGCAAAATGGTCAAGGTACTTAAGTTATGAGATTTTAGACTAAGTAAGGAAGGCAATTGAGTACATGTGCATTTTAGGGTTTAGGGATTAAAAGTAAGGAAAAGAAAAGAAAGAGAAATAGAAAAGAAGAAGAAAGCACGAAGAGAGAGTCGGTAGTGTGAGGGAGAAGAGAAGAGGAAAAGAGGAAAGGTACCGTTTGAGGATTTTCGACGATTTCAAGTATCCTGAAGGTAAGTCTAACTCTTCTATCATTGTTTGTGTTGGATTGAACATTTGATTTGCTGGAAATGAGTAGAAATCGTTGGGTTAGGGCTTGAGGTGAATTTTGGTAGATTTGTTGTTTTGGTTGTGATTTTGTGGTTGTTGTTATGTTAGATAAGTGTAGCAATAGAGTTGGGTGCATGATGTAGAGTTTAAGAGTGTTGAAGGAGCCAAAGGAGTAGATGGATCTGCGAAAAATCTAGGAAAAACTGGGTTCGGATGAGTTTCTGTAACCCGCACGCCGCGACGTGTTCATGAGCACGCCGCGGCGTGCAAGGAAGGCTTGCACGCTGCGACGTGCGAGTATTTTGGTGAGACGCGGCGAGGAAGTTGACACGCTGCGACTCGCAGGTTGCTCGCCGCGGCGAGCGCAGCCTTGCCGCGACGCGCGAGTTGTTCGCCGTGGCGAGCTCAAAATGTTTCTGCTGTTTTGTTTTTAGTGTTTTACGCATATCTTTTGATACTTTTGGTGTGATTTTAGAGGCGTTGTGGACTAGAGACATAGATCTACAAGTCTTATGAAGTGATGAAGTTATGAATTAGTTTCTAAGAATATGGAATTTTGGATGGAAGTTAAGAATGGAATTTAAGGTTTCAACATGAGTTTTGAATAAGATTTTGGTTCTTATTTTAGGAGACCAAGTGAGGCAAGAGGATCAAGAGGCTCAAGAGGAAATTCATTCCTAGGCAAGAACAAGCAAGGAAATCAGGTGGGTTCATGTTTATAATAAAGTATATAAGTTACTCATTGTTTAGTTCAAATCAAGTAAGATCTCATGCATTTACATTACATCATCCACGATCGCATTGCATACTACCATGAATGATTATATTCTGCATTATGTGTTGGATCCCGTTTTCGGAACCCAACTAATCATACAGATTTCCTCGTACGCATACATGATTCCTTATGAACTCTTATCACCCGTTACCGGATATCCAATCTCTAATCCGAAAATCCGGATATAAATTTTTTTTTTCTTATTCATCTTAACTCCATTTTCATGATTCAGGTCTTAACCGGAAAACGAAACGAAGAACAAAACAAAAGTAAACCGAACGGAACGGAAGACAAGCATACGGAAACGAAGAAACATACTGAAAACAAATTATGACGCACATGAAAATCAAAGACTAAAGAATTGAATCGAAGCAAATTACAAAGTAAATCAAAGGCTCAAATCGAAAGCAAAAGCAGATTGAACCGAATCGAATCGGATAACAAAGTGTGGAAACAAACGAAAACGGAAGCCAAAGCAACTCGAACCGAAAGGTATAAGGTGAAAGAAAATAAAACAAAAGGGGAAACAAAAGCACATCGGTTTGAAAGGCATAAGGCGGAAGCAAAGCGAACATCTCAAGCATAATTTAAGTAGGGCAAAACAACCAGACAAACGTGAGGGCTGATTCCGACAAAATTCAATTAAGATAACAATTAGACATTTTTACAAGCAAAAGGGTGAGGATTTTCGAAACCATCAAAGAGGAGAGAGCAAGGTGAAGGGTCGGCCATCAAGCTAGGAGAAGAAGAGAGGTAGGTTTTCAAGTTTTCCTTAAGTCATCTTACACAAAATTGGCCTAAACCAAGACACTCGAATTCAATCTCATAAAACATAATTTCTTCAAAATTAATTTCACAATTCCTCAATTCACATTAATTCCAAGACATCTAAATCCTCAATTTCAAAAATCCCCAAATCTTAAAATTGGCCTAAACCAATTTATCCCAATTCAATATCATAAAATACAAATTCTTCGAAATTGATTTCATATATCATCAATTCATCATATTTCCTATAATTCTACATCAAAATATGATGAATTGATGATATATGAAATCAATTTCAAGAATTTGTATTTTATGATATTGAATTGGGATAAATTGGTTTAGCCAATTTTAAGATTTGTGATTTTGAAATTGAGGATTTAGATGTCTTGGAATTAATGTGAATTGAGGAATTGTGAGATTAATTTGAAGAAATTATATTTTATGAGATTGAATTCGAAAGTGTTGTTTAGGCCAATTTTGAAAATTGAGGATTTTAAAATTGGAGATTGAAATAGCTTGAATGTAAATGGAATTGGTGAATTCCTAAGTTGATTGTGAAAATTAAGTATTTTCGATGTGAAATTTGGATGATTATGGTTTAGGTTTTGGTATTTTGGAAGAGAGAGAAAGCAAGGATCAATTGGAGCTTGAAATCAAGTTTAGGCAATAATTGAGGTGGGTAGCATATTTATAATTTGATCTGTAAGCTTAATATGAATTTTTGAAAATGAAAGAAAGCAAAATTTTGTATGCTTGATAGATTATTGGAAATGTTTGAAAATAAGAATTGATTTAAAGTTGGAAAATATGATTTCGAATGATTTCAGAAATTGGTACAAGTTTAAATTCAATTGTCATAAATGCATTATTGAATTATGCACTTGATTGAATGATTTGATTTTTGAAATTAGTATTTAAATGATGAATTGATCGAATTGTATCGTTATGTGAATGTGTGGAAAATCAAGAATTTGAAAAGTGCCTTGGGCATTCGAAATCTCGTTTCGATTATGTGTTATGTGGGTCGGTTAGGTCCCTTGGTGAGTCATTGTCTCTATTAAGTAAAGCCTTCTTTCGGCTGCCCGCTAGTGGCACGGAACTCCGATTCGGATTCCCTCACGGCTACTTGGACCGCAATGCGGAAAAGTGTAGTACGTTCTATTCTGACTACAGGGACCGCTTATTCGGAATTTATGCAAGACGCTCTGTTTGGACCAAACCAGACCATTTTGATCTGTTATGTGATTTTTGATTTTGTTAATGTGCGTGATAATTTGCCGATGTGATTGCATTCATGTTTATGAGAAATTTTGGAAAAATGAAGAAAAGGGGTTTTCAATCAGGAAATTTATGAAATTTGATATGAAAAGTTTGGAAAAATTGAAAAGAGTTTGAGAGAAATATTTCAAAGTTGAAACATTAGCCCTTTTGGCAAAAAGTTTATAAAGAAATGTTTTCTGCTTATTTGTCATTTTATAAATGTGTTATCCACGAGCTTTCGAGCTCACCCCCCCTTTCATCCCCATCTCCAGGTTTCGAGCAGGAGATCGGATGAAAGAATGTGAAGACGTATGTCAAGACGTCAGTTTCGACATTTGAATACGTTGGTTTTTGAGAAATTTGGATCTTGTGTATGAATATGTTTATGACTTTAGATAAGTTTGGAAAAATGTATTTGTGTATAAAGTTGAGTTTTGTGAATGACTGTAAAATCTGTATATGAAATTATGGATAATCTGGGGATATATATGATTTGGGAATATATATGTATGAATTTGGAAATGAGTTGAATTATGAGTTTGGTATTTATTGAATTGAGAATTATGGAAGTATTAGTTTTAGGTTTGTGTTTCTGCTGGTGTTGGGATTCCGGACGGGAGTGTCCGATGATTCTGAGGTCTGTTGAGATTATAGAAGTGTATTTTGCCTTTGCAGAATTTTGGGTTAGGATAAAGGCGGTAGTTATCTTTTAATTTTCGATAAGATTTGGGATAAAAGTGTAATTTTGGAAATTGGATGCATTGGTTATGTTTTAAATGTGTTTGAGTAAGAGAAGAAATGAATAAGGAATGAGAATAAGAAAAGAAAAAAAAAATTATATCAGATTTTGGAACGTCTTAGGAATTCCCAACGCGATTCTGTTTCCTGTTCTTTGTTTAGTCACGGATGTCGGAAGGTGTTTTCAGTTTAAATTGATTTGTTTGCTTACTTTGTTTTCTATCCGTATTCGATTTGCATTCGATTCGATCCCGCTTTCGCTTATTCGTTTCGCTTTGTGATCCGTATTCGATTATTTCGCTTCGCTATATTCGATTGGTTTTCGCTTTGTTATCCGTTTTGTTCTCCGTAATCTGAGTTCTCACATGCGATTTGTATTCCGCTTCCGCATTCGCTTTGCATTTGTTTCGAGTGTGCGCTTCGCATTCGCATTCGGCTTCCGCTATTTGTTTCCGTTTCCTTTCGATTCCGTTTCCCTTCGTTCTTCATTTTCCGGTTGGGAGCATGTGGAAGCTATAAAACCTTGAGGTCAAGGGTTCGAGCCGTGGCCTCACCCTTGACCAAAGAGGACAGTACTGATTAAGTTGGATGCCGCGGTATAACCCGCAAACACCCGCCGTGGTATAACCCGCAAACACACGCTGGGTGGGAAATATTAGCCCAGGTGTGGGGGGTGGGGTCCAACATTAAAAAAGAATTCTAACCATTTCCATCCATACAAGCTCTAATTCAATTTTAATCTCCATCACCTAAATTCATAGCAACCTCAATTTATATAATTCTTTTTAATATTAACAATATATCACAAAATAATAATTTCTCAACAATCAAAGTTCACTAAATCCTTTCATTAAATAATCATAACTTAAGCAATAAAATCCTCAATTTATTCCAATCAAATTACAATTATCAATCTAGACCTCAAAATAGTTTAATTATGCCTCAAAATAATTTAATCAAGCTTGTTGACTTGAGAAAAAAAAGAATCGGGGCCTAACATTATGACTTGCATTCATGATTATTATCAAGATTTTTACAAAGGAATGTCTTCCTTTCACGAATACAAGTGCATGAAATCAAGTTTTACGAAATATTTATGACAAGCAAGTTTACAAGCAAGATTACAAGCAAGTGCCAGATTGACAAACAAGTTTACAAGAACAAGTTGAATTATGCATACTTATGTGGGTTTGTGGTCTCCCTCACGATAGTCAAGTGCACATTGACTCACGAAAAGGCTTCTCCCTTTGCTTGTGTAGGCGTGGTTATCCCCAAGGATTCCCTCACGAAACTACGTCTACACATCAACATTTCGATGGCTATGTAGTACGTCACGAACCCGGACACCCAAACCATCATGTTATGTGCTATGATTTGTTATGTGACATGCATCATGATTTGTTCAAGAATCAAGCATTTTGCAAGAAATGACTCATACATGCTCTAGTATTATGATTTCAACAAGTATCACGACAATGAGATATTTTGAATATTTTGCTTATAGCGATATTATAAATATGTCCCACGAGCTTTATAGCTCACCCTCTAATCTCCCCATGCAGTGACGAGCCGGAGATCGAGTGAGTCACGAGTTTTTTGACACTCCGTTTTCATTTCATTATGATTATTTATTTTCAATGTTATGTTTGGACGACAAGACCTTAGTTACATGTCAAGTATCATTGGTTCAAGAGTGTTTTAGATTTTTGTCTCTTGAATTCAAAATTGTGGTCTGATTTGAGATATTCGTAAATCTTTATGAAACTCTTCTTTGGAGCATGAATTATGAATATGTTTAAAAGCATGAAAGTTTCACGATGGGTCCATTGAACTTCCGATGGTCTCTTTTCTAAATCATTTAATTTGCATGTTTGGATGTAATTGTTTAAATAAGCAGGTTTGCAAGTATGTTTTTCCAACAGGCCCATTACTCTTCCGCGGGTCTTTTTTGTTTAAATATATTATGATCACGTTTTCCCGCCACGCTCTCACGACAGACGTTGGGCTCCGGCAGTGGGGTCCAACATGTTTGGTATCAGAGCGCCTAGGTTTTTGATCTAGGGCTGCATGACTTTGCTTTTAAGAAATAACTTGCATTGTTTTACACGATTAGAACTGTTTTCGCATATTTTGAAAATTGTCGTACTTGAACTAAAATTTTCAATGGTTTTCTATCAAGGAGTGAACATGCCACGTCGAAGGAGAACTCGGGGAGCTACGACTCGATCTCATTCTCATCAGGGGAGTACGGATGAATCTCATATTCCTCAGGACGCCGGGACACACTCTGTTTCGATTTCAGAGGCACCTAGTTTGCAGCAAGAAGTGCCTCCTCCGCCTCCTCCTATGCCTCAGGGGACTCCCATGGATTCGAGTTTCTTTCAAGCCTTTGCACATGCTTTTACGTATGCCATGGGACAGGGATCGCAGATGCTGATGCAAGTTCCCGTAGACAGGAGTGGACAGTATGACAAGCTCCGGAAGTTTGGGGCTGTGGATTTCAGTGGGACTACCAATCCAGAAGAGGTTAAAGCCTGGTTGAAGAGGACCGAGAGGGTCCTAGTTCAGATGAGATGTTCAGATGAGGACAAGCTAGATTATGCTGTCAGTTTGTTGCAGGGTGACGCACTGCATTGGTGGGAGACAGTGCCCACGATCAGTGGTTCCTTGGTCTTTGTCATGGAGGGATTTTGTAGAGGTGTTCAGAAAGAAGTACTTATCCAGGGTCTATGTGCAGGAGAAGGCTAGAGAATTTCTGAATCTCATGCAGAGGGATATGAGTGTGAGCGAGTATGAGCTGAAGTTCACACAGCTTTCTCGTTATGCAGCGAGCATGGTGGCAACAAAAGAAGACAAGTGCCGCAAGTTTGAGGGAGGTCTTCACTTGGGAATCAGGGAAAAAGTCCTGATTCACAATTTCTGTGATTATCAGCAGTTAGTGGATGCTGCTCTCCAGGCTGAGAAGCTGGAGAATATCAGGAATGAAGCGAATAAGAAGAGAAAGAACAGGGAGCAGAGTTTCAGGAAGGGTGCTAGTGCTCCATTGCCTGAGAGGAGCACGAGGAGTACTCATAGTCAGAGTGAAGTGGGTAGCGATGGTGCTAGCGGTGAGGGCATGTCGAGGCAAGCTTCTCATGTGGGAGGTGCGGTGGAGCAGAAGGAGCAGTTCACCTATCCCTTATGTGACCGGTGTGGGAAGCATCATCGGGAGTGCCTCGGATCACTTGGAGTTTGTTTGAATCACGAGAGAAGGGTCATATAGCCAAGCGGTGCCCACAGTACCGAGACCGAGAGGGTCACGATTTGAGCTCCTAGGCGTGCGAGGCAGTGGGAACCGCACCGATTACTCCAGTGGCGAGGCCTGGGGCTGAGGAAGACTGTTCCTCCAGGAAGGCCAAGGGGTCAGGCGCCGGCAAGAGTGTTTGCCATGACCAGGGAGGAAGCTGCAGCCGCACCTAAGGTTGTCACGGGTATGGCTCAGTTATTTGATTCTTCAGTATTTGTGTTGATTGATTCTGGTTCCACACACTCTTTTGTTTCTGCGAGCATAGCATTGCATGGTGTGAGTTCTGTGCCTTTGGATAGGCCTTTGGTTGTTAGTACTCTGCTAGGGAGGAATGTGGTGATCAGTCAGGTGTATGAGCAGTGTGAGCTTTTCATAGAGGGTGCTAGATTGGTAGTGGACTTACTACCGCTAGACCTTAGAGGGTTAGATGTTATCCTGGGGATGGATACTATGGAGAAGTATTTGGCCAAGCTAGATTGTGGTCAGAAAAAGGTAGAGTTTGATCTAGGCAATGGTGAGAGGGTGATCTTCAGAGGAGATAGGAAGACACCATCGCCAAGACTGATTTCAGCTATGTTAGCTGAAAGGATGATAGGCCAGGGATGTGAAGCTTTCTTGGCGCATGTTGTAGATGCCGATGTGCATGAAGGGAAGCTAGAGGATTTCCCGGTTGTGAGGGAGTTTCCAGATGTTTTCCTGGATGAGTTACCAGGTTTGCCGCCGGTGAGGGAAATCGAGTTTGCCATTGACTTGATTCCCGGAACCGCGCCTATCTCTATCCCGCCTTACAGGATGGCTCCAGCGGAGTTGAGGGAGCTTAAGGAACAGTTGGAGGAACTGTTAGAGAAGGGGTATGTCAGGCCTAGTTCGTCTCCTTGGGGAGCACCGGTTCTGTTTGTGAAGAAGAAGGATGGATCATGGCGGATGTGCATTGATTATCGGAGGCTCAACAAGGTGACAATTAAAAACAAGTATCCGTTGCCACGGATAGATGATCTGTTTGATTAGCTGCAGGGAGCACGGGTCTTTTCCAAGATAGATCTCAGGTCAAGCTATCATCAGCTCAGAATCAAGGAGTCTGATGTAAGCAAGACAGCATTCAGGACCCGTTATGGGCATTATGAGTTTTTGGTTATGCCATTGACGACTAATGCTCCGCTTGCTTTCATGGATCTCATGAACAGGGTCTTTAAGGAGTTTCTGGATCAGTTTGTCATAATGTTTATAGATGACATTCTGGTGTATTCTAAAAGTGAGGAAGATCATGAGGAGCATCTCAGGACTGTTTTGCAGACTCTTAGGGAGAGAGAGTTTTATGCTAAGTTCAGCAAGTGTGAGTTTTGGCTTCATGAGGTGACATTCCTTGGACATGTGATTTCGCAGGATGGGGTACATGTTGATCCGAGAAAAGTTGAAGCAGTAGTAAGTTGGCATGTACCCAAGAGCGGTGGATGAGGTGAGGAGTTTTCGGGTCTTGCAGTTACTACGGGAGGTTCGTGGAGGATTCTCCATGATAAGCGCCCGATGACCAAGCTATTACGGAAGAATCGAAGTTTATCTCGGGTGATGAGTGCGGAAGAGCTTTGAGGAGCTCAAGCACAGGTTGACAAGTGCTCCAGTGCTGATTTTGCCTTCTGGTGATGAGGGTTATGTAGTGTACAGTGGTGCATCGAGAAAGGATCTCGGTTGTGTATTAATGCAAGGAGACAGGGTGATAGCATATGCTTCAAGGCAACTGAAGTAGTATGAGTTGAATTATCCGACTCATGACTTGGAGTTAGCAGCAGTGATATTTGCCTTGAAGATTTGGAGGCATTATCTTTATGGGGTGCAGACAAGGATCTTTACGGATCACAAGAGCCTCAAGTACTTGCTGAGCCAGAAGGAGTTGAATTTGAGGCAGAGAAGGTGGATTGAGCTGCTCAAGGACTATGATTTATTGATTGAGTACCACCCAGGCAAGGCGAATGTAGTAGCTGATGCTTTGAGCAGGAAGTCTTCCATTGCTCATATTCAGGCAGTTTACCTTCCTTTATTGGAAGAGATGGCCAAGCTTAAGATAAGCTTGAAGCAGGAGGAACCAGATTGCCTCTTAGCTACTTTCAGAGTGAGGCCTATACTCAGGGAGAAGGTTAGAGAGTTGCAGGCTCAGGATGCAGAGTTGAGCAAGCTTAGGGAGGAAATTCAGAATGGTAAGCTTTCTGAGGTAGTGGTGAGAGAGGATGGACTCATGACAGTAGGAGACAGACTTTGTATTCCAGACAGCAGGGAAGTTAAGGATGAGATATTAGATGAGGCACACTGCGCCTTACGCCATGCACCTGTGTAGCACCGGGATGTCTGAGAGATTTGAGAGAGCATTTCTGGTGGAAGGGCATGAAGAGGGATGTAGCAGAGTATGTCAGTAAGTGTCTAGTGTATCAGCAAGTCAAGGCTGAACACCAGGCGCCTTCAGGAAAGTTAAGGCCATTGTCTATTCCTGAGTGGAAGTGGCAAAGAGTAACCATGGATTTTCTGATGGGTTATAGTGGATCGGTTGACGAAGTCAGCCCATTTTCTGGCAATCAGGCAGACTGATTATTTGCATGTACTAGCCAGGAAGTACATTGATGAGGTAGTAAGATTGCATGGGATTCCAGATTCTATAGTGTCTGACAGGGATCCTCGGTTTACATCAAGATTTTTGGGAAGCTTGCAGGAAGCTTTAGGTACTAAGCTGCATTTTAGTACAGCATTTCATCCTCAGACGGATGGTCAATCTGAGAGGACCATTCGGACACTTGAGGGAATGCTCAGGGCATGTGTTATGGATTTCAAGGGAGCATGGGATGAGCATTTGCCTTTGGTCGAGTTTGCTTACAATAACTCGTACCATTTTAGCATTCAGATGGTTCCATATGAGGCTTTATATGGAAGGAGGTGTAGAACTCCTATATGTTGGGATGAAGAAGGAGAGAGGAAGCTAGTCGGACCAGAGTTGATTCAGTTGACTGTGGATAAAGTCAATCTAGTCAAGCAGCGACTTAAGGCAGCCCAGGACAGGATGAAGAGTTACACTGATTCTCATCGGAAGGAGATGGAGTATGAAGTTGGTGAGAAAGTGTTTCTTAAGACGTCTCCTTAGAAGGGAGTTTTGAGGTTTGGTAAGAAAGGCAAGTTGAGTCCAAGATATGTAGGTCCTTATGAGATTCTTGAGAGGATCGGACCTCTAGCTTACAAGTTGGCATTGCCGCCAGAGTTGTCTCAGATTCATGATGTCTTTCATGTTTCCATGCTGAGGAGGTACAGATCAGATCCTTCTCATGTCATTCAGGTTTCAGACATTCAGTTGAGAGACGACTTAAGTTATGAGGAAATTCCAGTAGAAATCTTGGACACCAAGGAAAAAGTCCTTAGAAACAAGACAGTTCAGCTGGTTAAGGTGCTGTGGAGGAACCATGCAGTGGAAGAAGCCACGTGGGAGCCTTTGGACGCTATGAAGGAGAAGTATCCAAGTCTTTTCGATGATTCAGGTAAATTTCGAGGACGAAATTTCTTTTAAGAGGGGGAGAAATGTTGGAACCCAAATTTTTGTTTTCTTGAAGTTACTAAATATGAATTTATTTGATTTATGATTTATGGTATAGTTTGATTTTATTGAAAATATTCATGGAAAAATTTGGATTTAATTGAGTTTGGTATGGAATAATGTTTATGGAAGAGTAAATGGTTTAAGGGCAAAATGGTCAAGGTACTTAAGTTATGAGATTTTAGACTAAGTAAGGAAGGCAATTGAGTACATGTGCATTTTAGGGTTTAGGGATTAAAAGTAAGGAAAAGAAAAGAAAGAGAAATAGAAAAGAAGAAGAGAAAGCACGAAGAGAGAGTCGGCCGTGTGAGGGAGAAGAGAAGAGGAAAAGAGGGAAAGGTACCGTTTGAGGATTTTCGACGGATTTCAAGTATCCTGAAGGTAAGTCTAACTATTCTATCATTGTTTGTGTTGGATTGAACATTTGATTTGCTGGAAATGAGTAGAAATCGTTGGGTTAGGGCTTGAGGTGAATTTTGGTAGATTTGTTGTTTTGGTTGTGATTTTGTGGTTGTTGTTATGTTAGATAAGTGTAGCAATAGAGTTGGGTGCATGATGTAGAGTTTAAGAGTGTTGAAGGAGCCAAAGGAGTAGATGGATCTGCGAAAAATCTGGGAAAAACTGGGTTCGGATGAGTTTCTGTAACCCGCACGCCGCGACGTGTTCATGAGCACGCCGCGACGTGCGAGTATGCACGCCGCGGCGTGCGATTATGTTGGTGAGACGCGGCGAGGAAGTTGGCACGCCGCGGCGAACTCAAAATGTTTCAGCTGTTTTGTTTTTAGTGTTTTACGCATATCTTTTGATACTTTTGGGGTGATTTTAGAGGCGTTGTGGACTAGAGACATAGATCTACAAGTCTTATGAAGTGATGAAGTTATGAATTAGTTTCTAAGAATATGGAATTTCGGATGGAAGTTAAGAATGGAATTTAAGGTTTCAACATGAGTTTTGAATAAGATTTTGGTTCTTATTTTAGGAGACCAAGTGAGGCAAGAGGATCAAGAGGCTCAAGAGGAAATTCATTCCTAGGCAAGAACAAGCAAGGAAATCAGGTGGGTTCATGTTTATAATAAAGTATATAAGTTACTCATTGTTTAGTTCAAATCAAGCAAGATCTCATGCATTTACATTACATCATCCACGATCGCATTGCATACTACCATGAATGATTATATTCTGCATTATGATTTGCATTCATGATTATTATCAAGATTCTTACAAAGGAATGTCTTCCTTTCACGAATACAAGTGCATGAAATCAAGTTTTACGAAATATTTATGACAAGCAAGTTTACAAGCAAGATTACAAGCAAGTGTCAGATTGGCAAACAAGTTTACAAGAACAAGTTGAATTATGCATACTTATGTGGGTTTGTGGTGTCCCTCACGATAGTCAAGTGCACATTGACTCACGAAAAGGCTTCTCCCGCCTGCCCGACTGTGGCACAGGGTTATCCCACAAGGATTCCCTCACGAAACTACGTCTACACATCAACATTTCGATGGCTATGTGTAAGACGTCATTTAACCCGGACACCCAAACCATCATGTTATGTGCTATGATTTGTTATGTGACATGCATCATGATTTGTTCAAGAATCAAGCATTTTGCAAGAAATGACTCATACATGCTCTAGTATTATGATTTCAACAAGTATCACAGCAATGAGATATTTTGAATATTTTTGCTTATAGCGATATTATAAATATGTCCCCACGAGCTTTATAGCTCACCCCCTCTAATCTCCCCCATGCAGGTGACGAGCCAGAGATCGAGTGAGTCACGAGTTTCGGCAGCACTCCCGTTTTCATTTCATTATGATTATTTATTTTCAATGTTATGTTTGGACGACAAGACCTTAGTTACATGTCAAGTATCATTGGTTCAAGAGTGTTTTAGATTTTTGGCTCTTGAATTCAAAGTTGTGGTCTGATTTGAGATATTCGTAAATCTTTATGAAACTCTTCTTTGGAGCATGAATTATGAATATGTTTAAAAGCATGAAAGTTTCACGATGGGTCCATTGAACTTCCGATGGTCTCTTTTCTAAATCATTTAATTTGCATGTTTGGATGTAATTGTTTAAATAAGCAGGTTTGCAAGTATGTTTTTCCAACAGCCCATTACTCTTCCATGGTCTTTTCGCTTAAATGTATTATGATCACGTTTTCCCGCCACGCTCTCACGACAGACGTTGGGCTCCGGCAGTGGGGTCCAACAATTTTAATTGAATCATAGACTACTGATGGCAAAAGGAAGTTCCTTTTTAGGTTTTGCAACTCCGTATTGAAGCACCCCTAGATCAGGGAGGTAGTCAATAAGGGTTTTAAATTAGTTATATGTGGTTTACTAGCTTTCAAATATCTACAAAAACTAAAGGCTATAAAATATTAATTGATTAACCTCTAGAAGAATAAGCTAACTGATGTATGGGGGGAAAATGAGGTATTAGCCTCACTCAATAGATGTTAGGAGAAGCTTGCTTTACATCTTGCAGATCCTACACTTAAAGAGCAAAAGAGTATGGAGATAATGAAGTATATGATTACTTTGGAAACCTATAATTCACAAATGTTTCAAAAATATAGAATTAAGTGGTTGAAGAAGGGTGATAGGAATTTCAAGTTCTTTTATAGATCTATTCAAGCTAGAAGAAATAAAAATAGAATTTCTTCAATTAAAAATGCAAAAGTAAAAATCATTGCTTCCTAAAAAATCCTCGAGGAGATTTCATATGAACATTACAAGAAGCTACTAGGATCTTACAATGATATTTTACCTCTTCTTAAATGACTCAGAGGCTTTTTTGTTGGTTCCTTTGATCCCAAGCAATTACATAGAAGAACTTATTAAATAAGTAATAGTAAAAGAGATTAAGGAAACATTTCATTTCAACTAAATAAAGCCTTTTGTCTAGATGGTTTTAATTTAATATTTTTTCATAATGCCTGAGATGTAACTGGTGAGATGGTGATCAATTCAGTAGGGGAATTCTTCATGTTTTATAGGTTACTTGGTAAGACTAATAAGACATTCCTACATCTAGTTCTAGAGGAACAAAATCCTTTTAACTTGAATGACTATTGAGCAATTACTTGCTGCAATATAATCTATAAAATCATGTCATAAATAATTGCTAATATATTAAAGAAGTTCTTACTTATATTATGAACCCTATCATAATAATTTTTCTTAAAGAAGAAATATTAGCGACAAAATCTTACTAGCTTAAGAGTTATTTAAATTCTAAATTTGATATCAAGAGTTATGTATTAAAGATTAAATATTAAAGCCTTTAAATCATTAAACCAGAAATTTATCCTTAACTTTGCAAAAGATATATGTTTTAATCATAAAACAATAAAAATTAAAATAAATGTACGACTATTCAATCGAGGTTCCCATTCTATATTCATCACCTAGATTCAAAGTTGCATTACTTCAATCTCTTATTCATTCTTACTGAATAGGTGACCAACTAAGTTGTTAAGAATTGCTTATGGCCTTAAGTTGGATGATCCTTTATCTACTTATCTATTTGTCATTTGCATGGAGATTTTTTCCAAGCTTACTAAACCTAACATTGTAAAGGAATTTGATTTTAAACTTTATTATAGATGTAGCAAATTGAGTATTTTCTAACTTTCTTAACAGATGATCTTATGTTGTTATATGGAGGTACCTCCATTTCAATTGAGCTTCTCAATAACTCCCTTGAGGTACTTAAAAGCATCTCAGCTTTAACTTTTAAGCTTTGTTAACCCTTACAAAAGCTCCATTACTCTTTCTGTAGGTGCCAATCTTAATGTAAGGCTTCTAATTGTTTCCAAGGACTAAAGAAGTAATAACTTCTCTTTAAATATCTTAAAGTCCCTATTATCATAAGGAAGCTTACTTATGTTGATCCCTAGATTTCATACATAACAGATTAAATAACTAGTGCAATAAATGCTTATCATATGGAGGAAGACTATAGCTAGTGATGTCCACATTAAGTAGCTTATACATTCATTAGTGCTCCTACCTTGCTATACCAAAAGGACTGATGAAAGAAATCAATAAGCTATTTAAAAATTTTCTCTAGAATGGATCAAATAACAAACCTAAAATTCCTAATGTTAAATGGTCAAAGGTTTGCTAACTAAAAAAGTATGGAATGTTAAGAATTACCTTATTCTATATGATGTTTAAAGTTCTGCTGATAAAGAGGCTTTGGAAAATATGCACAAATAGAAAGTTGAAAGTATTTGATCCTCTAGGTGAAGTTAATCCATCTTTACTTTTTAAAAGGTGAAAGTATTTGTTCCTTCAAATTAAACCCTAGTCTCTCTTAGATCTTGAGATAGCTAACGAGGAATATATTTTAGATGTTCTTCAAACATAGAATTAGAGATGTAGCAAAACTTCCTTTTAGTTTGATCATTAGCATAACTTAGGAACCTTTTACAAATTGAGTGCCTTTAAGCATTAAAATCAATTATACTAACTAATACAAAATTTTAGGCTTTCATTAAGGATAACAAATGATTTTGGACATTTCATTCCTCAAGGGATTGTAAGGAAATCTTAGACAAACTACCATCTTAATAGTTCTTCCATGTAGGATAGGAATCTCTAGACTGAGTATAGATCTACATTGTTCATCACTAAATATTGTAAGAAACTCTGATAGGGATCACTAATATGCTATGTCGTTTATGTACTGAGGCTATTGACGTGGATCACATTTTCTTTAGTTGCATGTATTATGCTAAACTATGGAACTTTTTCTGAGACTTTTCAAGCTGCACTACAGTAGTTTAGAATGGAAAGTAGTTACACCTTAGGCTTCCAGTGTTCGTTTTGATAGCTAAGTGGATTAAAAAAATTATAATGGAATTTAGTGCATTAATGTACAACATATGTCATAAAAGGAGCAAAAAAATCTTTTGCAATAAGGTGTTAAACGTTGAAACAAATTTACATAATAGAATACTAAGAATTATAACTACTACTATTACTTGGAATCTTTAAAACATATTACCCCTAGTCTCTGTAATTGTTGGAACTTATGATAGGCTTCCTTTCTTAGTTTAAAGGTCCTTTACCAGCTAGAGTTACATTGTTGCCCTACTTGTTTTTGCATACTTTTCTTAGAAGCTTTTCCTTTATATGAATGAAATTAATTAACTTCTTAAAAATAGCAAATAAACTTGATAACCTGAGCTTTCCATACAAAATTACCTATATTATAAGTTTCAAATTATATAGAGGAGAAAACCAAGGAATATAATGTCATGCCAGAAATATTAATATGGAACAAGTAACATAAGTTTATTATATGAGAGATATATATATAGGTAAAACAATCCTTATAGGATGATGTACAACTCGTTGTGGAGAAATATCAAAGTTTCTCTTTAAGCAACCAACTTAAGGACTACCTTGACTGGTGTTTCATAACTACATGAAAAAGAAAAATTGCAACATTAAAAATGGATATTAGGAGATATTATGCTAGGAATCTCTTTTTGGTTGTAAAATTATAATGTCTTAATGATAAATGTTGAATTAATGAAAGTTGTTAGTAAAAGGGTTCAAGGAACAACACCTAGTAATATTGTGTTTAACTGTAAGGAATATGCTCAAGCAATTACTCTAAAAAGTGAAAATGAATTGAATAATGAAAAGAGGGGGAAGGACAATAAAAAGGTCTCTGAGTCAGAAAGAGGATATCAAAGTAATTAGTGATAACAACTCTAGGCCATCTTGGATCAATTCAAATAAAGTCAAAAGGTTAAGCTTGAGTTGAACGAATTTTAATTTATACTTAGACTTGAGTAGTTGGCTTGATGACCTAAACTCCTCCTAAAAATAATATAATTTTTGTTTAACTGCTTAAAATGACATTATTTTGGTCTATAAGTTTAAAAAATTTAATACTAAGACAATGCTATTTTGGTTAGTTACAAAAAAATGACTTTCTTTTTGGATGGCTTGCTTAAGCAAGGTTTTGAACATGCATTGTAGGCTCGACCAAGCTTAGGCCAAGCTCAAAAGAGGGTAATAAAAATCTTGCCTATTGCCATTCCAAAAGTAATGTAACTTATAAAGAAATATAGATTAAGAATTCCTTATCCAATAAGGCTAAGACAAAAAAAGGATGAGAATTTTGATAGCTACTTGAAAATTTAAGTAATTTCATGTTAACATTCCTTTTATTGTAGTTATTTTGTAAATGCCTTAATATGCCAATTTTTTTAAGGAAATTATAAGAAAAAAAGAATTTGGAGAAGCTATCAACCATTACATTAAATGAAGAATTAAGTTAAAAGGTCTATAGATTTTTACTATCTCTTATGTCATCAATAATTTATCTATTGACAAGGCATTGGCAGACTTAAGTACTAGTAATAATTTGATACTTTATTCTATTTCTAAGAATTGAGGATTGTATAAAACTAAACATTATGGGATTAGTTCATAAATGGTTGATAGATCTATTAAGTATCTTAGTGACGTAATTGAATATATGATGGCTATGGTTAATAAATGCAATTTTCAATTAATTTTGTTATTTTAAATATGGAAAAGATATTGAACTACCTTTAATCTAAGGTATGTCATTCATTTTATACAAAAACTATAATGAATGTCTATGAAGGAAAATAACACTTATAATTACAGAGGACATGGTAACTTTTAAAATTTTGAATGCATTAAAACACTCAATTGTATGCGATGATTATTGTCATTTTTTTAATTTATTAGACATAGAAATATTATTTTCTTTGTAGGGAGCTATACGAAAAGACATCTTTGAGTATTTATCACTAGACGGAAAACCCGACTTGTAAGATGGAGAGTTGTATGAGCAAGTAGCCTATTATATTTTTCTTTAACAAAAGGAAGTCCTTTTCATAAGGAAGACTAAAAGGATGAGATGAATTCACACTAGTAGAAAATGAATCTATCTATAGAGAAACCACCTTTAATATACATTTTAGAGGAAAACTCAAACTTATCAATCACAATTGTAGTTGGGTTACTTACAGAACAAAAGGAAAAGTTTCTATGAGTGTTATGAGATAGTAGGAAAGTTTTAACATTAAAAATTATTGGCATAAAGGGATCAATATTTCATATTGGATCTATAAAATTTTGATGGATAAAGGCCACAAACCTATGGTGCAGCCCTATAGGAGATTAAATCCAAATATGAGAGAATTTATGAAAGTATAGGTAGTTCAATTACTTGACTTAGGTATAATCTACCCTATCTTTAATAGATCATGGACAATCCATATACAAATAGAACCAAAGAAAGGTAGGGTGATGGTTGTTCTAAATGAGAAGAATGAGTTAATGCTAATGAGGACTATCACTAGGTGGAGAGTATGCATTGACTATAGGAAACTAAATGAAGCAACATATAAGGACTATTTTCCCTTACATTTATTGACCAAAACTTAGAACAACTCTCAAGAAATATATATTATTATTTCTTGTATGGATATTCAGGTTATTATCAAAATTCCAATTGCATATTGTTAATTCAAAATGATTTCACATCTAATAATTTTGATGACATTCAAATAATAATAATATTAGAAATTGTTGAACTGTTTTGATCAGGAAAAAAGTAAGACGGAAGCTGAAGCAAAAGTAAGACGAAAGAAAGTAAGACGAAAGCAGAAGCAAAAATAAGACGAAAGAAAGTGAGACGAAGCGGAAGCAAAAATAAGACGAAAGAAAGTGAGACGAAGTGGAAACAAAAGTAAGACGAAAGAAAGTGAGAGGAAGCGGAAGTAAAAGTAAGACGAAAGAAAGTGAGACGAAGCGGAAACAAAAGTAAGACGAAAGAAAATAAGACGAAGCGGAAGCGAAACTAAGACGGAAGAAAAACTAAAACGAAGAATCGATACTACGTCGAACAGTTAACTAGTTTCAGTTAGTTATGGAACTCAACTAAATAATTGTTTCTACAAGAATCAAGAATCAAGAATCAAAAAGCAAGAGCAAAGAAGTAGTTATCAACAAGCAGTTGAAGATGAAGGTTATAAATATAAGTCGGAGTTGAAGATTAAAAAGATTAGAGATTTTAAAAAGTTTATTGATCTTTAGCAAACACTGTATTCATTATGCGAAACACTAGAGCTATCATTACTATAATAGAGCTCGCCATATCTTTTTGTAAGAAAGAAGAAAAGCTAAGAGCCTGAAGAGGCTAAGTGAGAAAAACAATACTTGGTATAAGAGACCTGAAGAGGCTCTATGAAAAAGAATACTTGTACTTTTGAGAAGAATAGAAAAATATGAGAAAGGATTCTGAGGACTGGACGTAGCCCACGGTTTGGAGTGAACCAGGATAAAATTACTGTGTCAAACTCTACTCTCTAACTCTCAATTTTTAATTTCTATTGTTTTATACAAGTATAGAGAAGTTAATTGCGATACATTGTGATTGTTTACTTAATAGTTTTTGAAAAAATTATTTTTCAAAGAAATTTAAAAGGGGATTGTATTCACTCAAAAGGATACACAATTCAACCTCCCTTCTTGTGCATTTTGTTTATTGAACGTAAAGTCTATACTAGCGCTTGATTTACTTCAATTGGTATCAAAGCTCGGTGTCCAAAAACTATCGTTACAAAGTGTGGATAAAGATCCATGGCAGAATCAAACGTTTATATAGATGAAGACGCCTCTGTCACTAGACCTCCAGCATTCAATGGTGAAGATTATCATTATTGGAAAGACATGATGCGACTCTTCATTGAATCTAAACATATTGACCTTTGGGAGATTATCGAGAATGGACCGTATACACCGATGGATGATGAAGGAAATGTCATTCCACGTACCAGATGGCCAGCTGATCAAAAAGTAAGATTCCAGCTAAATTCAAAAGCCAAGTTCTTTCTAAGTTGTGCCCTAAGAAGAAGTGAATATGATAAAGTTCATGGATGCGAAACTACGAAGGAGATGTGGGATACTCTATCCATCACACATAAAGGCACCAATCAAGTGAAGGAATCCAAGATAAGCATTCTTGTACACCATTATGAGCTGTTCAAAATGAAGGAAGATGAGTCTATCGATCAGATGTTTGGATGATTTCAAACTATCATCAATGGACTTAAAGCTCTTGGGAGAACCTATAATATTCAAGATCATGTTCAGAAGACTCTTAGAAGCCTATCGAAAAGATGGAGACCTAAAGTCACCGCAATACAAGAAGCTAAGGACCTGAGCGTATTAAAGCTTGATGAATTGCTTAGATCCTTGAAGATACATGAACTAGAGCTCGATGCAAAAGATAAACCCAGACGGGATAAATCAAAAGAATCACAAGATTAAGAGAAAGAAAAGTTCATCATCAAAAGCGTTGAAGATCGAAGAAGTCATGAATGATGACTATAGTGAATCTGAACAAGATTCAAGCGAAGAAGATGATGAATTATCTTTTATCTCGAGAAAGATCAGACACATGGAAGAAGAAAGCAATAGGAAACAAAGAGTTTTATTTCAAGAAGAATAGCAAAGATGAGGGCAAGAACGAGAAAGCATCTGTCATTTGTTACGAATGCAATAAATCTGGACACTACAAGTCTGAATGTCCATTGCTGAAAAGAAAACCAAAGAAAAATAGAGAAAACAAGAAAAGTATGATGGCAACATGGGAAGATTTGGATTTGTCCGAATCTGATACTGATTCAGAGGCATCAGTTCAAGCAAAAATTTGCTTGGTAGTCGAAAGAGAAAGTGACGAGGAGGTAACCTCTAATTTTAATGAATTACAAGACGCATATTCAGAATTATTAGAAGATTCTCATGCTATACTTAAGCAGTATAGATCATTAAAAAAATTTTGTAGAAAACTTGAAGAACACGCAAGTTTTAAAGAGAGAAAACATCTGCCTAAAGAAACAAATAGATGATATGAAGAAAAAGATAGCTATAGATAGATCTGATTAAAATAAGTCAACTGAAACAAAGAATTAATATTCTTTCATCCAATCTATCAACATTCACTGAGAGTACAAAAAAGATGAATGACATGCTAGGAAGATACAGACACCCTAATGATAAGAGTGGTTTAGGGTTTGCTAAAAAAAATACTCAGTATAAAAAGAACTTTGTTCCTTATAGGAAGAAATTTTATCAGTCACATTATCATCATACCATAAATCATTTAAATACTAACCCCAAAGGACCCAAAAAAATCTGGGTACCTAAGAAAAATATAATATCTACTGCAAATATCCTTCATTGGAAAAAACAACCAGCACCAATGGTATTTGGACAGTGGATGCTCGTAATATATGACGGGAAGAAGGTCTATGTTCCTAAATCTTCAAAATAAAAAGGGAGGATCAGTAACTTTTGGAGACAACCAGCAGGACAAAATAATTGAAATTGGTAAAATTGGTAAAAATTCTTTTGCATATATTGATAATGTTTTGCTAGTTGATGGTTTAAAACATAATCTAATTAGTATCAGTCAATTATGTGACTCTGGTTTTGATGTATCCTTTAATCAGAATTCTTGTGTAGTCAAAAACAAGGATTGTTCCATATTCTTCTCTGCCAAAAGATGAAACAATCTTTATAAGATTGATTTAGAAGATTTACAAAGTCAAAATAATTCTTGTTTTATATCAACAGATGAAGAAAAACTGATTTGGCATAAAAGCTAGGTCATGTTAGCTTTAAACATATTTCCAAGTTGATTAAACACGATTTGGTAAGAGGATTACCAAAAAAAAAGTTTTAACAAGGATTTCTTTTGTGAAAGTTGTCATAAAGGAAAACATATTAAAACATATTTTTCTTATAAAAATATGATAACTTCGTCTAGATCTCTAGAGTTGTTACATATAGATTTATTCGGTCCAATTAGGACATTGAGTCTTGACAAAAAGAAGTATGGTCTCGTAGTTGTGATGATTTCACTAGATTTTATTGGATATTATTCTTATCACATAAGGATGAGTGTTTTAAGTGTTTTAAAGTGCTTTCCAAAAAGTTACAGAATGAAAAAGGAATTTCTATTGCTAGTATTAGAAGTGATCATAGTGGTGAGTTTGAGAATGAGAAATTTAGAATATTTTATGAGGAGAATGAAATTTTCCATAATTTCTCTACTCCTAGAACTCCACAACATAATGAAGTTGTAAAAAGGAAGAACAGGACGATTCAAGCAATGACAAGGACTATGCTATGTGAAATGAATCTTCCTAAATATTTCTGGGTAGAAGCTGTGAATATAACTTGTTATATTCAAAATAGAATACTTATGTGACCTTTGTTGAAGAAAACTGTTGGGACCCGTTTTCGGAACCCAACTCATAACGAACGAATCGCAACTTAACTAATATCGCTTCATTTTTTTTTCCACTTACAAATTGTTCAAAGTAGTTTCAATTTCCAATTTGTATTTCATCAATTCCTCAATCCTTTGAATCCTTCATAATCGATCATATCGCGTTCGCATTCGAAAACATTTTATCATTCGCTACAATCATATCTCTCTTTATCCCAATTTCGCTTATTACCAAATATTTGAATTTCGTCAATCCATCTCACGCCATTCATACATAATTTCCATATCATGTCCATACACAAATTCATACACAAAAGCACTTCAATATTTCCAACCCATCACACAAATCTTCGGACCTCCTGTCCGGAATCCCATCATACACATTTACAATCCTATATCTAAACACTTCCCTAATTCTCGGTCATATCTCAAGTCATGATCAAAATTCACATTTATAAATACTAACCCTATTTCACTTACATAATCCCATCCCATAATCATATACAAATTTTAATGGCCTTACAAGCCACAATACAATCACAATATATAAAAATCGAATGCAACTACAAAGATACAAAATCCTCTTTCCATTCACTCAGATCTTCTTCTCATTACACTGTGGATGGTAATGAGGGGGTGAGCTTACGCTCAATGGGTAACAGTTTATAACAAAACAAGAAGCAAAACTCTTGAAATCTTTTTTTCTTTTCGGTCTTAGAAAACATTTCTTTGAAACCAGTAAAGCACATTTTGGAAGAAGTTCTTTTCATCAGAATCAAAATCACATTTTACAAATCGATATCGCCTTAGGCTTTCAGCCACAAATCCATAGGTCACAAGACATGAATGCATCAACTTGGCAATTCACGTAAGCAATGCACACAAATGGCTAGAGAGTTCCATAAATACGACGGAAACCGAAGTTTATCGTAATCACGACGAGTCCATTTTTCGGATCTCGTAAGCCCAAGCGGGCAGCCGGAGAAGGCTATCACAATATTTTTGTCTACGTGCACGAGACTATCACAACGCTACTCTCTTGCCCACACAAAAGCACATATAATGCTCAAATCAATTTATCAAATGCTCTTTTCCGAATATACATGACCATGAAGTCTTTCAAGGCATAACACAATGTATTTTGCAATTCATCAAAATTTCATGTATCGAATCAAAAATAATTTTTCAAATCATTTATGCAATGATGCAACAATTATGATGCAATTTAAGTCAGAAAATCTCTTTGTTTAAAGAAAGCGGTAATGGCTTATAAATTCTATTATAAACGGATACCCACCTCGAATCCATGCTAGAACTTGTCCAAAGCTCTAATTTCTCCGAAGCTTCTTTCTTTCACCACTTTGAAATTTCCTAGACCGAAATCATCCAAATTCATCATCATAAATACCATAACCTCAAAATTTACTATAGGAAACCCAATTCCAACATATTTCCAAGCTATCTAATGCATCAATTTACAAAAGCCCCAATTTCCAAAATTGGGCATAAACCCTAACTCACATTAATCCAAAATTAAACCACCATCTTAGCATAGACATCACAACTAATTTCATAATCCACAAAACCATAATATTTTCCATGATTCTACACCAAAATTTTAAGAAAAGCTTGAAGCTTGAAAATCGGCTTTACCTCACTCTTCACCATTTTCGATTTTCTTAGCTCATCCTAGAGCTCTCTTCATCCTTCATCTTTTTCCCTCTTGGAGCATGTTCAAATCCTCCTGGAAAGCTCACAAAATCGAACCCTAGCTGCTGTCTTTTCTTTTCTCTTTCACCGAACCCACTCTTCTCTTTTATCTCTTCTTTCTTTCTTTCTTTTGTTTCTCTTTATTCATTTCTCTAACTCTCACGACCACAGCCTGCTTCTCCTCTATTTATACTACAGCCACATGCCATGTCATTTAATGAATGAGGAAAGACTCTCATGCCCCTCCTTATAAGCCTACTAACTTAACTCTTTAAGTGTTCTTCCAAAATTGCCCTTAAAAGTTGATATCTTGGCTCCAAATTCTGATCAGGTAAATAAAGGAATTTTACAAAAAATTTCTTCTTCATAATGTTCTCTTCGATCATACGAATCCAACGCAACAAACCACGCTCAATTCGGATCTAAAATGAAGAAGTTATGGCCAAAATACTATCAGACCTGTACAAAAATCTGAGACTGCACACTGCACCGAGTTTCATTCCAATATCCGACAGTCTTAGAGGCTCCATCTTGATCGGGGTTCTTCATCAAAGTTGTAGCCTTATAACTTTCGTTTAATCTCCAATTTGAATCACCTCAATCCGAGCTCTGTAGCTTCATATATCCTCAAAATACTGATCTGTGTGCAGACTGTTTTCCTTCCATCTGCTTTCATCGCTCATCATCGATTTTCTATCGCCCGATTTCATCGCTCATCGCCTGATTTTCTATCGCCTGATTTACTGTTCATCGCCTGATTTTTTCTATCGTCTGATTTACTGTTCATCGTCTGATTTCCTTCGATCGATTTTTCCATCACCTGATTTTGCATCGGTGATTTTTGAATCACCGATTTCCATCACTGATTTTTGCATCACTGATTTTCATCGGTGATTTTTCCTCCAAACTTCAAACACTTATAACTTTTAACTCCGAACTCCAAATTGGACAAAATTGATGTCCATTTCATAGAGAAAATAATGATCTACAATGTTCATGAAGAAATTAAATCCAAATTCAGTCTCTAAAAGGGTCAAATGTCTCAATTAATCTTTCGTCTGATTTTTGCATCTTCTGGTTTTCCTATCAGCTGGTTTTTCTATCCAGCACATGTCCACTTATATAGATCATATCTTTTGACTCCGATATCCAAATTGGGCAAACTTGGTATCTATCTCATAGAGAAAAGATAGATCTACAACTTTCAAGAAGGAAATTTTGTCTAAATCTATCGATATCAAGTCCATATCGTCTGCTTTTGCTTTAACTGATTTTTCTATCAGCTGGTTTTTCTATCCAGCACATGTCCACTTATATAGATCATATCTTTTGACTCCGATATCCAAATTGGGAAAACTTGGTATCTATCTCATAGAGAAAAGACAGATCTACAACTTTTAAGAAGGAAATTTTGTCTAAATCTATCGATATCAAGTCCATATCGTCTGCTTTTGCTTCAGCTGATTTTTCTATCAGCTGGTTTTTCTATCAGCTGGTTTTTCTATCCAGCACATGTCCACTTATATAGATCATATCTTTTGACTCCGATATCCAAATTGGGCAAACTTGGTATCTATCTCATAGAGAAAAGAGAGATCTACAACTTTCAAAAAGGAAATTTTGTCTAAATCTATCGATATCAAGTCCATATCGTCTGCTTTTGCTTCAGCTGGTTTTTCTATCAGCTGGTTTTTCTATCCAGCACATGTCCACTTATATAGATCATATCGTTTGACTAAGATATCCAAATTGGGCAAACTTGGTATCTATCTCATAGAGAAAAGAGAGATCTACAACTTTCAAGAAGGAAATTTTGTCTAAATCTATCGATATCAAGTCCATATCGTCTGCTTTTGCTTCAGCTGGTTTTTCTATCAGCTGGTTTTTCTATCAGACATGTTTTTGCGCAAATGCCATAACTTTCTCTATAGGTGTCGAAATGACTTCATTCTTGGACGGTTAGAAAGTAGACATCTAGATCTATAACTCTCATGAAGACTACAAAGGCTGATTCTATCTCCTACATTCTGTAGCGTCCACTTTTCCTATCAGCTGGTTTTTGCTACAGTACATCGTCTGGTTTTCAATCACCTAAACAATATCAAAACTTCAATCTATCATAACTTCTAGCCCCGATATCGAAAATTCACAAACTTTATGGCTACCGAAAGCCCTCAACAAGCACTACATGTTCATGAATATCATTTTATCAAATTTCACTTAAATCAAAAGTCAACTATTTATCCCCAAAAGTCAAACTTTCATAATTCTTCATATTTTCACACCTTCACTAATTCTTCCAATTCTCACTCTTTCAATCTTTATTTCCTACCTTTCAACTTCCATTTCAATCATCTTAATCATCTCATTCATTTTAACTTTCATTAACTCATAATATTCACTCGACATTTCATAACATATACATATCTCTTTAAAGCCTCAAAGTCATCAAGACCAATCCATCCTTTCCATCTTGATTTCACATTTTCCTCACTACCACAATACTCTTCGTCAATCTACTTCAAACACGATTCAATCTCCACAATTTAATCTATAACATAATACATATACAAAATACTCATTCTTTCCATACTTAAATCCTCCATATACAATTCATTCAACACATTCTTATGACAAACATTAAGCCATTTCTCAAATCATCCATAAGCCACAAAATACATACTTTTAGAATAAATTTTGAAAGCAACCACATATCACACAAAGTTCATTCACAAAGTTCATATACACAACTTATGGCACATTTTCAAATCAATGCAAGGTCATACTTGAACAAGCATTGGCGTAACACAATAAAAGGTTCTTTACAAAGCTTTAGTGGGCATTTCTAGCCCCAATAAATCGAAGTCTCATTTATTGAAATTTCAAAGAAGTTACATAAATAGTAACTATACAAATTCACTTTTTCAATTAATAAGATGTTACCCATAATGCATGTATACTGAGAACGCTCATTTCATACATTAACCCCCAACATCATTAGCAATATTACCCAAATACCACACTAATTTCCTTGTTTAACGATTTTGACGTCCAATCAAAGTTCGGGGTCCAACAATTCTCCCCTCCTTAAAAGAATTTCGTCCTCGAAATTTATATCACTTTCTGGACTGCTTCCTCATTCGGGTTCAGATCACTCACAACTTTTAATTTCTTGTATCAATAATACCAATATCATATATTTCCGAAACATAATCGCATATTCGCATTTTGAATCCGGGTCATCTTTTGCTAGTAACACTATCTCATAAGACTCCATACGAATTAATTCATATCGGCTTAGCAAATTCTCCCTTTCTCAACCATCATTATTAATTTCACATTCTTCTTATTACAATCACCATGTAGCCCTCTTTCTATTCGAACTCAAACTTCAGATCTGTTTTCAACCTCTCGTAGCGATTCACAATTTCTTGATCCTTAATTCGACGCACAAGCCCCTACATGTTATGCTTCCTTTTTTTTCTCTTGGTTCCAATAACCTCGATATCGAATTTTCTATTTATGCATTAAAAAAAATCTGAGCCTTAATAGGAATTTCTCATTCATACAATCAAAATCTTTTGTATTCCTATTCCATGCTCTCAATTCAATGATTGTCCCGCTTTTACGATCTGTACTTGCATAAATACTTCCAAGATGTTCTTTATTCATACTATCTCCAAGCTTTAAAGTAATCATTAGTGTAGCAGCTCTTAAACATGTATCAACTCCTTAACTCATAGAACCTTAGTTGCTCACATATGCAATCACTTCATTATGCTCCATTAGATTTTATCCAAATCTCTTATACAACATCGGTGCATACGACAAACTTTCCAAATTCATGCAGTTGATTTTCATTAAAATCATTCTTCAAAATTCTCCTTCCTTCCATTTATCATAAGTTTCATACGTTTTCCTCACGTGTTCCGACTAGTCTCTCAATTCGTGAATACTTTTAATACATCATCTACTCTTTGATCACTTGGTCTCCAATATTATTATGTTATCGATCCCTTTGGTTAACACCTCAATTATTATCATATTCCGTGTGCTTTGATTAGTCCTCGCGATTCCTTAAATAACCGATTCCTCATTAAGGTACAATATCACACTTTCTTTTCAATTTTCCAATTGACATTCTTTTTCGAATGATTGTTTCCATTCCTTGAATTTCCTCATACCTCCCTTGGCTTATTTTCATGTTTGCTCATTCATACAAACTTCTGTCCACATTGCAGCTCAATGACACTTAATCGCTTGATTGAAACACATTCAATAAGGCATACTTGAGTCTCCAAACATACTTACACAAAGATACTTCTCTTTACATCAAACGAAATGCATACCTTCTCTCAGTTTATTCCACCCTTTTCTTGAGTCTCCATTAGAGACAGGACTCCAATACTTACTGTCGAGTTATTACATATTCATTTCTTGACTTGTCCTTTCATTGATCATCCTTGAAATAAACTGTCTGATTTGCTTAATCCAATAGCCTTTACGATCAAACCCTATGATATAAGAGACACATTCGTTTACTCTTATATCTCGGCATGTCACCAATTCATATCTTATGCTACTGATATACCAATCATACTAATTCCGAATAACCTCTGAATATCACCTCTATTCAAATTTTTCGCTCCATCGCAGTTACCTTTCCAGAAAAATCATCTATACCATACTTTATCTCAGTTCTCTGATTCATTTCATAACTTAACTCAAGGGATCAAAGATGACTCCATAAGCTATATCTGAAAATAGATCTCATATACTCAATCACAGTATCAAAGATGCACTCTCAATAACTGGTTGCTACTCTTTGAAATTTATTTCGAGTCCACTATTTACAGAAGTCGATCCAAAAGGAGTATGAGATTCACATCACAACTCCTAGAAATCTATCATCTCATTTCAAACTTCCCTCCCTTGCGTTTATCGGTTCCTTTCTGAAGCAACCTGGTTGATCCATACCAGGGGTCCTTGTCCTCTGGACTATGGAAGAATTACCAAATTCCATTGTTGAATCGAGGTAAGAGCTTATAATCCCAGACATCGGGTCAAGGAAGACCGCATCCTCTAGTCATACACTAACTTATCCGCTTCCCATCAGCCCACTTTGCTTGCATACTACCTTTCATTCAATTTCTGCGAGTAATGATATATCCATATCGATTCAAACACTTACCGCAGATAATTCCATTATCAAGTCACCGACATATCCATAAATACCTGAATTCATGTCTAACATATCGGACCACTAAAATTCTTATTTCCAATTAGCCACACTTTCATTGCCTTATATTCTAACAAAATACCCTTCTTCCTATTGTCTCTCATAGTCCAAACATTTAGCAACAGTTCACACATATGACTTATTCTATACTCATCCGCGTCTCCTTTAATGGTGCGAAATCAGTATAACTCGATCCTTGCAAAACTCCTCGATCCTCATTACGGTGGCACACTACTCCTTTATTTCTCATCCAATTCAAATTATCGATACATATTCATCATGAAATTTTGACCTCAATTCCACTAATCTCTTCTTAATGCTAACGATTACCATCAAAAGGAATGTCGATAAGTACTCGATCGATGTCTAAATCATCTCGACCGCTAAGGACGCCAACTTAACGATCCGAGACTCAAATTCTCAACCAAAGACTTTCGACACTTCCAATATAATGGCATTGAATCCAGATTCACCATAATTGCCTCTACTTATCCACAACTTCCTTTTCTCATATCGTAGTATCATCATTTTTCCTATTAGATCTATCACCTCAAACTTTTCACAATTTCTTATGCGTCTAACGCATACACACGCGCCATGTAAGATCATAATATCGGGCGCTCGATATTATAAATGTTGGGACCTGTTTGAACCCAACTCATAACGAATCTAATCGCAACTTAACTAATATCGCTTCATTTTTTTCCACTTACACATTGTTCAAAGTAGTTTCAATTTCCAATTTGTATTTCATCAATTCCTCAATCCTTTGAATCCTTCATAATCGATCATATCGCGTTCGCATTCGAAAACATTTTATCATTCGCTACAATCATATCTCTCTTTATCCCAATTTCGCTTATTACCAAATATTTCAATTTCACAATCCATCTCACGCCATTCATACATAATTTCCATATCATGTCCATACACAAATTCATACACAAAAGCACTTCAATATTTCCAACCCATCACACAAATCTTCGGACCTCCGTCCGGAATCCCATCATACACATTTACAATCCTATATCTAAACACTTCCCTAATTCTCGGTCATATCTCAAGTCATGATCAAAATTCACATTTATAAATACTAACCCTATTTCACTTACATAATCCCATCTCATAATCATATACAAATTTTAATGGCCTTACAAGCCACAATACAATCACAATATATAAAATCCAATGCAACTACAAAGATACAAAAATCCTCTTTCCGCTCACCAGATCTTCTTCTCATTACCGTGGATGGTAATGAGGGGTGAGCTTACGCTCAATGGGTAACAGCTTATAACAAAACAAAGAAGCAAAACTCTTGAAATCTTTTTTTCTTTTCTGGTCTTAGAAAACATTTCTTTGAAACCGTAAAGCACATTTTTGAAGAAGTTCTTTTCTTCAGAATCAAAATCACATTTTACAAATCGATATCGCCTTAGGCTTTCACCACAAATCCATAGGTCACAAGACATGAATGCATCAACTTGGCAATTCACGTAAGCAATGCACACACAAATGGCTAGAGAGTTCCATAAACACGACGAAACCGAAGTTTATCGTAATCACGACGAGTCCATTTTCTGGATCTCGTAAGCCACAAGCAAGCAGCCGGAGAAGGCTATCACAATATTTTTGTCTATGTGCACGAGACTATCACAACGCTACTCTCTTGCCCACACAAAAGCACATATAATGCTCAAATCAATTTATCAAATGCTCTTTTCCGAATATACACAACCATGAAGTCTTTCAAGGCATAACACAATGTATTTTGCAATTCATCAAAATTTCATGTATCGAATCAAAATGATTTTTCAAATCATTTATGCAATGATGCAACAATTATGATGCAATTTAAGTCGAAAATCTCTTTGTTTAAAGAAAGCGGTAATGGCTTATAAATTCTATTATAAACGGATACCCACCTCGAATCCATGCTAGAACTTGTCCAAAGCTCTAATTTCTCCAAGCTTCTTTCTTTCGCCCACTTTGAAATTTCCTAGACCGAAATCATCCAAATTCATCATCATAAATACCATAACCTCAAAATTTACTATAGAAACCCAATTCCAACATATTTCCAAGCTATCTAATGCATCAATTTACAAAAGCCCCAATTTCCAAAATTGGGCATAAACCCTAACTCACATTAATCCAAAATTAAACCACCATCTTAGCATAGACATCACAACTAATTTCATAATCCACAAAACCATAATATTTTCCATGATTCTACACCAAAATTTTAAGAAAAGCTTGAAGCTTGAAAATCGGCTTTACCTCACTCTTCACCATTTTCGGATTTTCTTAGCTCATCCTAGGGCTCTCTTCATCCTTCATCTTTTTCCTCTTGGAGCATGTTGAAATCCTCCTGAAAGCTCACAAAATCGAACCCTAGCTGCTGTCTTTTCTTTTCTCTTTCACCGAACCCACTCTTCTCTTTTATCTCTTCTTTCTTTCTTTCTTTTGTTTCTCTTTATTCTGTTTCTCTAACTCTCACGACCACAGCCTGCTTCTCCTCTATTTATACTACAGCCACATGCCATGTCATTTAATGAATGAGGAAAGACTCTCATGCCCCTCCTTATAAGCCTACTAACTTAACTCTTTAAGTGTTCTTCCAAAATTGCCCTTAAAAGTTGATATCTTGGCTCCAAATTCTGATCAGGTAAATAAAGGAATTTTACAAAAAATTTCTTCTTCATAATGTTCTCTTCGATCATACGAATCCAACGCAACAAACCACGCTCAATTCGGATCTAAAATGAAGAAGTTATGGCCAAAATACTATCGCACTGCATAAAATCGAGACTCGCATTAATCGCACCGAGTTTCATTCCAATATCCGACAGTCTTAGAGGCTCCATCTTGATCGGGTTCTTCATCAAAGTTGTAGCCTTATAACTTTCGTTTAATCTCCAATTTGAATCACCTCAATTCGAGCTCTGTAGCTTCATATATCCTCAAAATACTGATCTGTGTGCAGATCGCTTTCCTTCCATCGCGCCATCGCTCATCATCTCGATTTTCTATCGCCCGATTTATCGCTCATCGCCTGATTTTCTATCGCCTGATTTACTGTTCATCGCCTGATTTTTTCTATCGCCTGATTTACTGTTCATCGCCTGATTTCCTTCGTCGATTTTTCCATCAGCTGATTTTGCATCACTGATTTTTGGATCACCGATTTCCATCACTGATTTTTGCATCGCCTGATTTTCATCACCGATTTTTCCTCCAAACTTCAAACGCTTATAACTTTTAACTCTGAACTCCAAATTGGACAAAATTGATGTCCATTTCATAGAGAAAATAATGATCTACAATGTTCATGAAGAACGTAAATCCAAATTCAGTCTCTAAAAGGGTCAAATGTCTCAATTAATCTTTCGTCTGATTTTGCATCTTCTGGTTTTCCTATCAGCTGGTTTTCTATCCAGCACATGTCCACTTATATAGATCATATCTTTGACCCGATATCCAAATTGGGCAAACTTGGTATCTATCTCATAGAGAAAAGAGAGATCTACAACTTTCAAGAAGGAAAATTTGTCTAAATCTATCGATATCAAGTCCATATCGTCTGCTTTTGCTTCAACTGATTTTTCTATCAGCTGGTTTTTCTATCAGCTGGTTTTTCTATCCAGCACATGTCCACTTATATAGATCATATCTTTTGACTCCGATATCCAAATTGGGCAAACTTGGTATCTATCTCATAGAGAAAAGAGAGATCGACAACTTTCAAGAAGGAAATTTTGTCTAAATCTATCGATATCAAGTCCATATCGTCTACTTTTGCTTCAGCTGATTTTTCTATCAGCTGGTTTTTCTATCCAGCACATGTCCACTTATATAGATCATATCTTTTGACTCCGATATCCAAATTGGGCAAACTTGGTATCTATCTCATAGAGAAAAGAGAGATATACAACTTTCAAGAAGGAAATTTTGTCTAAATCTATCGATATCAAGTCCATATTGTCTGCTTTTGCTTCAGCTGGTTTTTCTATCAGCTGGTTTTTCTATCCAGCACATGTCCACTTATATAGATCATATCTTTTGACTCCGATATCCAAATTGGGCAAACTTGATGTCTATCTCATAGAGAAAAGAGATATCTACAACTTTCAAGAAGGAAATTTTGTCTAAATCTATCGATATCAAGTCCATATCGTCTGCTTTTGCTTCAGCTGGTTTTTCTATCAGCTGGTTTTTCTATCAGACATGTTTTTGCGCAAATGCCATAACTTTCTCTATAGGTGTCGAAATGACTTCATTCTTGGACGGTTAGAAAGTAGACATCTAGATCTATAACTCTCATGAAGACTACAAAGGCTGATTCTATCTCCTACATTCTTTAGCGTCCACTTTTCCTATCAGCTGGTTTTTGCTACAGACATCGTCGGTTTTCAATCACCTAAACAACATCAAAACTTCAATCTATCATAACTTCTAGCCCGATATCGAAAATTCACAAACTTTATGGCTACCGAAAGCCCTCAACAAGCACTACATGTTCATGAATATCATTTTATCAAATTTCACTTAAATCAAAAGTCAACTATTCATCCCCAAAAGTCAAACTTTCATAATTCTTCATATTTTCACACCTTCACTAATTCTTCCAATTCTCACTCTTTCAATCTTTATTTCCTACCTTTCAACTTCCATTTCAATCATCTTAATCATCTCATTCATTTTAACTTTCATTAACTCATAATATTCACTCGACATTTCATAACATATACATATCTCTTTAAAGCCTCAAAGTCATCAAGACCAATCCATCCTTTCCATCTTGATTTCACATTTTTCCTCACTACCACAATACTCTTCGTCTAATCTACTTCAAACACGATTCAATCTCCACAATTTAATCTATAACATAATACATATACAAAATACTCATTCTTTCCATACTTAAATCCTCCATATACAATTCATTCAACACATTCTTATGACAAACATTAAGCCATTTCTCAAATCATCCATAAGCCACAAAATACATACTTTTAGAATAAATTTTGAAAGCAACCACATATCACACAAAGTTCATTCACAAAGTTCATATACACAACTTATGGCACATTTTCAAATCAATGCAAGGTCATACTTGAACAAGCATTGGCAGAACACAATAAAAGGTTCTTTACAAAGCTTTAGTGGGCATTTCTAGCCCCAATAAATCGAAGTCTCATTTATTGAAATTTCAAAGAAGTTACATAAATAGTAACTATACGAATTCACTTTTTCAATTAATAAGATGTTACCCATAATGCATGTATACTGAGAACGCTCATTTCATACATTAACCCCCAACATCATTAGCAATATTACCCAAATACCACACTAATTTCCTTGTTTAACGATTTTGACGTCCAATCAAAGTTCGGGGTCCAACAAAAACTCCATATGAGTTATGAAAAGGAAGGAAGCCTAATATATCTTACTTCCATCAATTTGGTTGCAAGTGTACTATATTGAATACAAAGGAAATTCTGGATAAATTTGATTCTAAGACTTATTTAGGAATTTTTCTAGGATATTTATTATCTTCGAAAGCTTATAGGGTTTACAATCTTACTTCTAAGACTGTTGAAGAAACTATTCATGTCAGGTTTGATGATAGTTCTCAACCAAATAAGAGAAATGATACTGAAATTGAAACTCTATCAGTACCCTTGGTTGATAGTGAAGATGTGTCACCATCATATACTCCTTTAGACAAAGTAGAAGATATTTTTGAAATACTTGATCTAAAAAGGGACTGGAGATATAAGAGTTCTCATCCAGAAGATCTAATTATAGAAGAGATCTCAAAAGGAGTAAGAACTAGGTTCAAATTTAGAAGAGAAGCAAACGTATCTTTTATTTCTGAAATAGAGCCTAAGAAAATTGATAAAGCTCTTCAAGATGAAGCTTGGATTCTGGACATACAAGTGGAACTGAATCAATTTACTAGGAATAAAGTTTGGTTTTTAGTTCCCAGACCCTCAAAAAGTCCATCATAGGAACTAGATGGGTTTTTAAGAATAAACTAGACGAATCAGGTAGAGTGAATCGTAACAAAGCGAGATTAGTAGCACAAGGCTATAATCAACAGGAAGGAATAGACTACAATGAGACCTATGCTCCTGTAGCAAGATTAGAAGCTATGAGGATTTTGTTTGCATATGCTATCTGCCATAATATAAAGCTATTTCAAATGGATGTGAAAAGTGCATTTTTAAATGGTTTTATATATGAAGAGGTTTATATAAGGAAACCTCCAGGTTTTGAAGATTCCAAGAAACCAAACTATGTCTATAGACTTCATAAAGCTTTGTATGGATTAAAACAACCTCCTCGAGCTTGGTATGATCGTCTAAGTTCTTTTTAATTGAGAATAACTTTAGTAGAGGACATGTAGATAAAATGTTATTTAGAAAATGCATTAAGAATGACTTCATCATAGTTCAAATTTATGTTGATGATAATATCTTTGGTGCAACATCTAAAAAACTATGTACTAGTTTTGAGAATTTGATGAAGAATGAGTTTACGATGAGCATGATGGGTGAGTTAAAATTATTTCTTAGGTTGTAAGTCAAATAAACAGAAGAAAAAATTTTTATTCATCAACATAAATATATCAAAGAACTGTTGATTAAGTATGGGATGGAAAAAGTGAAACCAATGTCAACTCCTATGCATCCTTCAAATATTTTATCTAAGGATGAAGATGGTAAGAAGGTTGATCAAACCCTGTATAGAGGAATTATTAGTTCTTTACTTTACCTTACAGCAAGCAGACCTGATATTTTGTTTAGTGTTTATTTGTATGCAAGATTTTAAGCAGATCCTAGAGAGTCTCATTATATTGTTGTTAAAAGAATTTTGAGATATCTATCAGGTTCTACTAATCTTTGCTTAATGTATGAAAAGGTAAATATTTCAGGTTAATTGGCTACTGTGATGTTGATTACGCCGGAGATAGGATTAATAAAAAGAGTACGAGTGGAAGTTGTCACTTCCTTGACCACAACCTAGTTTCTTGGTCAAGTAAGAGGCAAAGCTCAATTGCTCTATGTTGGGTCCTAGACCCTCCATAATCGGTATTGTCCTCTTTTTCCATGGGCGGCGGCGTCCACACGTGTCTAACCTATGACCTCAAGGTTTTGCTGCACCCAGTGCATGCCTCCACTACCATTGAGCCAATTACAAATGTTGGGATCCAGTTCCCAACTACTTAAACTTAACACTATCAACCTGCTTTGATACCATAACTATTGAGACCCGATCCGAAAACCGGACCCCAACTAGAGAAACGGAACGAACGAAAGCAAGAACGAAAGAAAGGAACATAAATCAAAGCAAATGCGGAAGCCAAATCATAAGCGAAACAAACATCGGATCAAATCGAATTGAAACCAATTTCTGACATCCTTGAACAAATATCAAATAAAACGTTTGCGTTGGAAACCTTAAGACTATCGGTCTAAACTAATCCAAATCTGTGTACATTTTTTTTCCTTCTTTCTTTCATTTTCATTCCATCTCTTGCAAGTGACTTCAATATCCTCAATCCAATTACATCCACATACAATCGCATTATCCAATGTCCAATACACATTCATTCATATTCATATATATATCCCAAGTACATTCATATCTCAATTCAATTTATATACAAAACCAATATGCACCATCCCTAGCCAATACATTTCCAATTCCATTTGGATAATCCAAATACATCATGAACTAAACATTTGCAATACACTAATGATATTCCAAGTCATACGCCATTATTACTAATCATAAACCAAAATACACAAAGCACAATGATTCTAAATTTCTCAACAACATTCTAAACTTAACAATAATTCAATAGGAACCCATACAATCGAAATCCCTCATTTTCTTTCACCCGATCTTCTTCTCATCACCTGTGGATGGGAATGAAGGGGGTGAGCTTATAGCTCGTGGGTAACAGTTTATAACAAATAAATAAGCAAAACCTTTAAAAACAATTTTCTTTTCTTTTCTTGCAAAAACTTTGTTTGAAACCCATAATGCGCATTTTTAAAAGTTCTTTTCTCGCAGTAGTCGAAATTACAATTTCTAAAACATGGATGCATCAATCATATCACTTCACAATGCAAATGCACACATAATGGCTCGAGAGTTCCATAAACACGACGGAAAACTGAAATTTTACCGTAAACACGACGAGTCCATTTTCGGATCTCGTGGGCCACAAGCGGACAGCCGGGAGAAGGCTAGGGGGTCAACGTGCACGTGACTTAATGAAATAGGTTCTCTCTCGCCCAATCACAATCACATAATCATGCTTAAATCAATTTATCGAATGCTCTTTTCCGAATACACGAAATGCCATGAAATCTTTCGAGGCATAACACAAATGTATTTTGCAATTCATCAAAAGTTCATATATTAAATCAATAATAATTTTTCAAACCATTCATACAATGATGCAACATTTATGATGCAATTGAAATCAAAAAATCTCTTTGTTTAAAGAAAGCAGTAGTGGCTTATAAATTCTATTATAAACAGGTACCCACCTCATTTCCATGGTTGAAGCTTGTCCAATGCTTCAATTTGACCATTGCTTCTTTCTTTCTTCCAATTGAAATTTTCCTAAACCATAATCATCCAAACTTAACATCATAAATAACATAATTCTTGAAATTGAACTTAGAAAACACTAATTTCACATATAATCAAGCTATCTAAATCACCAATTTTTAAAAACCCCAATTCATAAAATTAGGCATAACCCTAATTAATTTCCATCCAAAATTAAACCCATAATACTTAGCAATCACCAAAATTGACTCCATAATACACAAACTCATATCATTTTCCATGATTCTAAACCAAAAACTCTATAAAATTCACAAATCAAAATTTCGTTTCTTACCTCATCCTTCACCATTTTCAGATATATCTTAGTTTGGAAGGAAGCTTTCATCATCTTCCATCCTTTTTCCCTTAAATCAACTCAAAACTCCCTTGAAATCTCCCGAAAATCAAAAATCCTATGCTTTCTCTCTCTTTTCTCCATCACTGAAGCTTCTCTCATTCTCCTCTCTTTCTCTTCTTTCTTTTCTTCTCTTGTTGTTTTTCTGTCTAAGTGTCATGCATTCTCTCCTTATAAAGGACCACAATCTTGCCATGTCATTAATGAATGAAGAATGACCCATATGCCCCTCCATTTAAGCCTATAAACTTAACCCTTTAAGTAAACTTCCAAAATTAACCCTTCCTTTTTTTTGTCTTAAAAACAGTATAGAAACGTCCCTCTATGTCTTACGAATCCATCGCTTCAAGAATCAAGTCGATCGGAGCTCTATATCTCAAAATATCTCAAAAATACTGAAGTCTGTTTTTCAGACCCGAGACTGAACACTACACCTAACTTCTGACCCGAAATTGAAAGTCTTAGAATCTAAATTGTAGCTCGACTCCTTCATAACATTTGTAGCCCCATGTCTCTATTTTAATTTCCAAAAAGAATCAGATCGATCAGAGCTCTACTGATCGAGATATCTCCAAAATACTGAACACTATTCAGCCCTTACAATACCGAGACTGAACGCTACACCGAACTTTCGACTTGAAATTGAAAGTCTTAGAGGCTACATTATAGCTCGAATCCTTCATAAAATTTGTAGCGCCAGTCTTTATTTTAATTTTCAAAAAAATCAGATCGATCGGAGCTCTACCGATCGAGATATCTCCAAAATACTGAACACTGCTCAGCCCTTACAACACCTAGACTGAACGCTACATCGAACTTCCGACCTGAAATTGAAAGTCTTAGAGGCTACATTATAGCTCGGATCCTTCATAAAATTTGTATCCCCATGTCTATATTTTAATTTCCAAAAGGAATCAGATCGATCGAAGCTCTACCGATCGAGATATCACCAAAATAATGAACACTATTCAGCCCTTACAACACCGAGACTGAACGCTACACCGAACTTCTGACCTGAAATTGAAAGTCTTAGAGGCTACATTATAGCTCGACTCCTTCATAAAAGTTGTAGCCCCATGTCTCTAATTTAATTTCCAAAAAGAATCAGATCGATCGGAGCTCTACCGATAGAGATATCTCCAAAATACTGAACACTATTCATCCCTCACAACACCGAGACTGAACGCTACAACAAACTTCTGACCTAAAATTGAAAGTCTTAAAGGCTACATTATAGCTCGGCTCCTCATAAAATTTGTAGCCCCATCTCTCTAGTTTAATTTTCAAAAAGAATCACATCGATCGGATGTCGTACGAAGAAGTTATGGCCAAAAGAGTGAAGGGAGGTCAAAGCTCGGCAAGAAAATCAGAACTCGGCCAGAAAATCAGAGCTCAGTCAGGACGAAGATCGGTCGGCCAACAGAGGTCGGCCAACAGAGGTCGGCCAACAGAGGTCGGTCGACATCCAATCCGACCTTCAAACTTCTAACACTCATAACTTTTGACTCCGAGCTCCAAATTCGACAAACTTGGTACCGTTGGAAAGATAAAAGAGAGATCTACAATTTTAAAGAAGGACTCACAAACAAGCTCAGTCTTTAAAGGGGTCAAAAATAAGCTCGAAGATAACCGATCGATAATCTCCTCAAAACTTTACACAGCACCCCAACTTGAAAACATCATAACTTTTTACCCTAAACTCCAAATTTGACAAAATTAGTGTCTATAGAAAGGTAAAAGAACCCTGTACAACTTTCATGAAGGCCTTAAAAATCATATCGACCCCGAAATGGGTCAAAAACTCCACACAAACGGACTGGTCGATTAGCTTCACACTAAACAACATCAGAACTTCTAAAAATCATAACTTTTTACTCCCTTGTCCAATATTTTCGTGCTTTATATCAATGGAAAGATAAAAACAAGTTCTACAATGTTCATGAAGAACTCCAAAGCAACTTCAATCTCTAGCTAAGTCAATTTTTTAATCAAATGTTCTGCCCTGTTAGCAATCACCTAAGCAATATCCAAACTTCACATTATCATAACTTCTTGTCCCGATATCGAAAAATTGCATACTTTATGGCATTAGAAAGCTAGAAACATGAGCTAAAACTTTCATTAAGACCCTATGAACAAATTCTGTTGGACCCCGCTGCCGGGGCCCAATATCGAACATGAGAGCGTCGTACTGTATGCATGAGGTGAAACATGATAATTAAGCGATTAAGGAAAAAGACTATCGGAAGCTCGATGGACACACCTTGAACAAACTCAAAACTTGCTTTCATGATTAAAACAAACACATCTGTAATTAATTATCCAAAAGATGAGTGTTACAAAGCTTTAAGAACATTTCAAAACAAATTACAACTTGAGTTCAAGAGCCAAAATACCAAATACACTTGAACCAATAAACATGAAATGTAACTAAAGCCTTGACATCCAAAAATATAACATTGAAAATAATTAAACATAACAAAATGGAGTGCTGCCATAACTCGTGACTCACTCGGTCTCTTGCTCGTCACCTGAATGGGGGAGATTAGAGGGGGTGAGCTATAAAGCTCGTGGGAATATATTTATAATATAGAAATAAGCAAAAGTATTCAAAAATAACTCATTTTAGTGGTACTTGTTAAAATCATAGCAATTGAGCATGTAAGAGTCATTATCTTGAAAATGCTTGATTCTTGAACAATTAATGATGCATGATTCATAATAACAGATCATAAACACATAAGCATAGCATAATGGTTTGGGTTAGTCCCTGATTCATGACGTGCTACACATTCCCATCGAAATGGTTGTGTGTAGACGTAGTTTCGTGAGGGAATCCTTGTGAGAAACCCTGTGCCACTTGTGGGCAGGCGGGAGAAGCCTTTTCATGAGTCAATGTGCACTTGACTGTTCGTGAGGGACATACCGCAAACCCACATAACATGCATGATTCAAATTCTTGTAAACTTGTTTGCCAAACTGGCACTTGCTTGTAAACTTGCTTGTCATACATTTCGGAAAGCATGAATTCAGGTGCATGTATTCGTGAAAGGAGAAAGACCCCTTTTTTTAAAAAACCTTTTCATAAATCATGAATGCAATTCATATAAAATATAACATTGAAAATAATTAAACATAACAAAATGGAGTGCTGCTATAACTCGTGACTTACTCGGTCTCTTGCTCGTCACCTGAATGGGGCAGATTAGAGGGGGTGAGCTATAAAGCTCGTGGGAACATATTTATAATATAGAAATAAGCAAAAGTATTCAAAAATAACTCATTGTCGTGGTACTTGTTAAAATCATAGCAATTGAACATGTAAGAGTCATTATCTTGAAAATGCTTGATTCTTGTGTTAGAGTAGTGCCCTAAAGGCAATCGCCTTTAGTGCATTTTGTACAAAGTTGTGTACATACTTTATGAATAAATAAAGAAAGACATATTTCATTAATTTGATGTTCATTATTTATGAATGGATAATGATCTATAAGCAAATTAATGAAGTCCTTGATATATGACATAGCATGAAGGAAATTATGATGTGATCATACTCACCGAGATTCCTATCATGTGCAATTATGTCAAGATTCAAATTATCCCTAGTCATAGGATTACCGAGGCTGGACATCGGTAATCCGGAAGACTAGCATATCTCAAGCCCTTGATTTGATCAGCGGTGGATCTCTAAATTGTAAATATGAGATATTTAGGGTTGAGATGTGGATGCTTACTAGAGGTAGTAAGTACATTGGATGACCTGCTATGAGATCATCACATGGATGTCCTATTCTAATGTCAGTGATAATCTCATCATAGCAATGGTGTAAGTATCCTTAGACTTAAGGTACTCAAGGATATCTTGGATACTGATTCTGTGCTTTGACTCCATTCCTTGTTGCCTTACAGAGGTTGCTCGTAGGGTGGTGCTTGTGTACAGTTTGAAGTATTTGAAGGTAATTGAGTAGCCAATAGAGGATTCACCACTTCTGTGATAGCAGAAGATGATACCCATGGCCTCTTGTCAAGATCATTACTTGGAAATCTCTGATCAGAGTACATATGTCATGAAGAGTGTCTTCATTGACATATTAAGTAATGAGTCCTGTGACAAGAACTGAAATCACTTGGACTAGATTTGACGAGTCGCCTAGTAAGAGTTGACACTTTGCCCATACTCATAACCAAGTGGGGTATAACATGGTGAAAGGACTAATTGCACCAGAATTGTCTATGGAAAGGTTCGTGATATGGTTCATGATGAATATAGGTTCATTCGTCAAACCAATTACTTTCCGTCAATTGGGGTCATGATGTGTTGCTAGATACCGCTCATGACTTGCTTGGATTAAGTGTTGATCTAAGTGGCCAAAATAACTGGAACCTAATAGGTCACACGATAAGAGTGACTCGTAGAATTCAGAAATAGTTTTAGATAGAGATCCAATATATGGAGAGAAATAGGATTAAATGGATCCCGATGAGATCGAGATATGTCCCATGAGATCGCGACATCGATATTGCTGAAAAGGTTTCCGTAGTTTTTCCATACGGGACCTTAGAGGTCGATAGACCGATCATGAAGGTGACTGGACCACTTCAGCATTTATACATTTATATATCTTATTAATTAATTAAGTAATAAATTAATATATATATATATATGGCTATACGTGGAAGCAAAGGAGGAGAGGAAGCTTAACTTTATATATATATATATATATAAAGTGCCTAACGTGGAAGTTACATCATCTAAGCATTTAATGGTCTTTAAAAAGTTAAAGACAAGTGGCATAAGATGATAAGATGAAGGCTAAAAGGATTGATCTTCGTGGGTTTTGAAAAGGAAGAAAGGGTTTTGCAAAACCTAAGAAAATTTTGATTTCTCATCATCCTCTCTTCATCATCATTCAAGCTCATCTCCTCTCCAAGTATCTTCTTCTTCTCCATCGTTTCTCAAGCTCTCCAAGGATAAAGGTAAGAGCTAGCACTCTTTAATTTGTTCTAGCTATTCCCGGGTCAAAGGGTTTGTCCCGATTAGTGTTGGGCCCCAAATTTGTTTTCTTGATGTTATTAAGTATGAATTAATTTGATTGTGTTAATTGTTGTATAGTTTGATTTCATTGAAGGCATTAGAGAAAAATTAAGAATTATTTGAGTTTAATATTGAATAAGTGTTTATGAAAGGGGTAAAAATGTGTGAGGGCATTATTGGAAGTTCTTTTAAGATGAAGGGATTAGGGCTTTGCATGGAAGGGCATTTTTGTCCTTGAATCTTCATTTAGGGCTTAGGTGGAAGGAAAAAGAGTTAGAAAGAAGAAAAGAAAAGAAAGGAAAATAGAAAGAAGAAAGAAGGAGAAGGGAGTTTCGGTGGAGCTTGGGAGGAAGAAGAAGAATTAGGGTTTTGCTTCCTAGATAATTTTGAAGGAATCAAAGCATCATCAAGTAAGTATAAGCTTATTTCTTCTTGTTTGGGTTGGATGAAACCCTAATATAGCTTAGCATGTGTAGGAAAATGGTGGTTGAGTGGTTTATGAAAAATGGTTAAATCTCTTAGGGTTGATGATCATGTTGTGTTTGTTTATGATTTTGGGTTAGAATGAGCTTAGAAATGGAGTTTAAGGCATGATTTAGGGTTTAGATGTGTTGTAATTGAAGGATGGGAGGTTTAGGGTTGAAAAAAAGTGAGAAAATCAAGTTGCGGGTGATTTTGGCTCACTGGCACATGGCGCGCCCATGCCCTCTCCATGGGCGCCTAGTTTTTTCACAAGTGAGCGGCCAATTTCCTCATCATGACATACTTTAGTATTTTGGGAATAACTTTTGATGTAGATGTCCAAATGAGGTGATTTTTTTGCGTTGTAAACTAGAGAAAAAGATCTACAAGTTTGGTGAAGTGATGAAGTTATGAGTCAGTTTCTAAGAATATGGAATTTTGGATGGAAGTTAAGAATGGAAATATTGTTTCAGCATGAATTATTAAATGGGATTTTGGTTCTTATTTTAGGAGATCAAGTGAGGCAAGAGGATCAAGAGGCTCAAGAGGAAACTCATTCCTAGGCAAGAACAAGCAAGGAATTCAGGTGGGTTCATGTTTATAATAGAGTAAATAAGTCACTCATTGTTTTGTTCAAATCAAGAAAGATTTTATGCATTTAAATTACATCATCCATGATTGCATTACATATTATTATGAATGATTATAGGCTGAATTATGATTTGCATTCATGAATTATGAAAAGGATTCCAAAAAGGGATTTTTCTCCTTTCACGAACACAAGTACATGAAATCAAGTTTTACGAAATATATGATAAGCAAGTTTACAAGCAAGTGCCAGATTGGCAAACAAGTTTACAAGAACATGAATCATGCATATTTATGTGGGTTTGCGGTGTCCCTCATGAATAGTCAAGTGCACATTGACTCACGAAAAGGCTTCTCCCTACCGCCCGCCAAAGGGCATGTGGTTTCTCACAAGGATTCTCTCACGAAACTACGTCTACACATCAACATTTCGATGGCATGTGTAGTACGTCATGAACCAGGGACAACCCAAACCATTATGTTATGTTATTTGTTTATGATTTGTTGTTATGTGTCATGCATCACGAATTGTTCAAGAATCAAGCATTTTTCAAGACAATGACTTATACATGCCCAATTGTTATGATTTCAACAAGTACCACAGCAATGAGTTATTTTTGAATACTTTTGCTTATTGCTATATTATAAATATGTTCCCACGAGCTTTATAGCTCACCCCCTCTAATCTCCCCCATTCAGGTGACGAGCAAGAGACCGAGTAAGTCACGAGTTACGGCAGCACTCCAGTTTCATTTTGTTATGTTTATTTTTAAGCTTTAGTTTCATTTCAAGTATTATTGGTTCAAGAGTATTTTGTATTTTTGGCTCTTGAACTCAAAGTTGTAATTTGGTTTGAGATATTCTTAAAGCTTTATGAAACTCATCTTTTGAAGCATGAATTATGGATATGTTTGTTTTTAAAGCATGAAAGTAAGCTTTGAGTTTGTTCACGATGGGTCCATTGAACTTCCTATGGTCTCATTCCTCAATCGTTAAATTTACATGTTTCGCCTTGTTTATTAAATCACATGAAAGCAGGTTTCAAGTTTGTTTTTCAGCAGGCCCATTAATCTTCCGCGGGTCTTTTCCTCAAAGGCATGCCACCTCGAACTAAATTTTGCAATGGTTTTCTATTCAAGGAGTGAACATGCCACCTCGAAGGAGAACTCGGGGAGCTATAACTCGATCTCATTCTCGTCAGGGGAGCACGGATGAATCCCATATTCCTCAGGATGTCGGGACACATTCTGTTCCGATTTCAGAGGCACCTAGTTTGCAACAAGAAGTGCCTCCACCGCCTCCTCCTATGCCTCAGGGAACTCCCATGGATCCGAGTTTCTTTCAAGCCTTTTCTCAGGCTTTTACGTATGCCATGGGTCAGAGATCTCAGATGCTGATGCAAGCTCCAGTAGATAGGAGTGGGCAGTATGATAAGCTCCTGAAGTTTGGGGCTGT